>CM037631.1:110026990-110064493 GCA_015227895.2 Colaptes auratus
AAACCATGCAGCCAAGCACCCCATCAAGTCTCCTCCTGAACACCTTCAATGAAGGTGACTCCACATCTCCTGGGTAGCCGATTCCAATGGGCAATCACTCAGTCCTAAGACCTTGCAAGCTTATTGCCAATCCTGTGGCTCTACCAGTTGTACGTATATTGTATTATAGGCTACAGGATTATGGCACTTGCAGAGATGAAGAAGTATTATCTCATACACTGCATCAATTGTAGACTCATGAACCCTTATCTAGTATAAATAAAATTCAATTTTTAAAATACAGCAGTGATTTTCACATTTATGACTAGACCTGAAGCCATTTGTCAAAGAGAAGCAAAGTCGTAGAATCATAGAATAGTAGGAGTTGGAAGGGACCTCCAGAGATCAAAATATCCAGACTATATGAACTTAAAACAACTGACCTGTCTTACTGTAATTTTGTTTTTTGCCCATTGGAATCGGCTACCCATGGAGGTGGTGGAGTCCCTTCATTGGAGGTGTTCAGGCGGAGACTTGATGGGGTGCTTGGTGCCATGGTTTAATTGTTTAGGTGGGTTGGATTGGTTGATGGGTGGACGATGATGATCTTGAAGGTCTCTTTCAAACTGGTGTATTGTATTGTATTGTACTGCCTCAGCTGTGTAGGCTGTTAGTATCTGGCAGGCTGTGAAACCAGTTTATATAGCTCTAGTTGAATCCAAGCACTATAATATTTTAAAGTTCATGTTGATTAAATTCAGTAAAGATGGCAAAGCAGGAGGTCAGAATGTGGCTCAAGTAATGTTTTGCGTATTTCTGAGATATGTAAAGAGCTTTCACATTAAAAATATGTGCTTTTTCCCTTTTCCCTGATTGTGGTCTTCTGATAAACATTGTTTTACCATTGTGTTTTTGAGGTGCTAGCAGCAAACAGAAAGCACCATTCTTTTAAGACTAGAGAATCTGTAAAGGGGGCCTGGAAAATCAGGAGCAAGCATGAATTCTTTAATGGATTAGACTTATTTTACTTTCGCAATTGCTCCGAATTGTCTTGTGGCAAATGGCTTAGTACTTATGGGCTACATCTCACAAGCTCATTGTTTTGAAAGGACAGCAGTCATGATTTTTTTGTTACTCTACCTTTTTTAATCCTCTTGTCACAAAGAAGTAATGAAGTAAGTGTTTGTTGAGCATGCCATTAACAGAAGGGATTCTGGCAAAACAGAATCAGACAGATGATGTTGTAGCTCCAAACCTCCCCAGCTGTACTTACATAGCCTGAAATAGTCTTCAGAGCACGCTTACAACAGAAACATTTTCTCTCTGTTTTACTTGATAAATGAGGGTAGGCCAGTGATTAATCCATGGCCCTCAAGTCACCTGAAAGAAGCTTGGTTTAGACCCATATTGACTCATTAGATCAGATTTTTGTTGGAGAGACTGAGTGGAGTAAGTCAAACCTGAGCTATGGATCAACATAACAATTAAGCAGAGTAAACAGTATCACTCCATATACAAGCCATAAGGCTGTATGGTATGGCTTACAAACATAGAGCCTAACTCTCCTACCTCCCAATTAGGCCAGCCACAATGAATTGACTATTAAAAACAGATTTTAGGTCACATGAATGACTGAATTGTGGTAAAGCACTGCTGTAAGAGAGGTGCTTGACATAGTTTTGATAGGATTTACCTTTCCAACATTTTAACACTATGGGTTTAACAACTGTGTGCCTGTACTCATGACATATCTCTTATTTTCCTGTAATAGGTATAACCTTGCAGTTTCTATGCTCAAAGTTTCTCCTTCCCCTGTTTTTATTTAGTAACATAGATGTAGACTGAGACCCATACACTTTTTGACTGCATTGTTGGCTGTTGAACTGCTTGCACCCTGGCTCAAAAGACAAACTGATGTACCATTGCATCCCTGAAGTGTTCAAGGCCACACTGGATGGGATTTTCAGAAACCTGGTCTAGTGGAAAGGGTGGGGGTGCATGTCTGTGTAGGTCCCTTCCAATCCAAATGATTCTATAAGTCTATGACTTTAAGACAGAGTACCTGAGTACACATTAGAATAGTGAGTATGATGAAAATCTGCCTTCTGAAAGGGATTAGACCTCAATCTTATCTCCCAAACAGAGCCCAAGATTACAGATAAACAATACAGAAAGTAACTGAATTTTAGAATTACATGCAACTGACAGTATGACAGGCTTTCTGTGCTTAATCTTTGTTTAACACAGAAAAGTTTTCAGCAGTGAGGTATAACTGTAATACGAAGCTACCATGAGCAGAATACTTATTTCCTTCAAATGGATGACTGCTGATCCAGAATCAGAGAATCACAGAATCACCAAGGTTGGAAGAGACCTCAAAGATCATCAAGTCCAACCTGTCACCACAGACCTCATGACTAAACCATGGCACCAAGTGCCACGTCCAATCCCCTCTTGAGCCCCTCCAGGGATGGGGACTCCACCACCTCCCTGGGCAGCACATTCCAATGGCAAATGACTCTCTCAGTGAAGAACTTCCTCCTCACCTCGAGCCTAAACTTCCCCTGGTGCAGCTTGAGGCGTGTCCTCTTGTTCTGGTGCTGGTTGCCTGGGAGAAGAGACCAACCCCCTCCTGACTACAACCACCCTTATCCAGTTGTGGTCTCTCCTCTTTCGCAGCTGTTTGTGCTCATACTAAAGACACCATGTAGCTTTTCAGACAGCTGGCAATGACTGATCGTATTCATGACAAGGGCACCAGGACTTATGTTTGGAGATGTTGCATCACAGTATAGAAAGAGCAGTGAAGAACCTTGCTGTTTACTTGAATCTATCGAGTATTATCAACCTCCTTTCAGAAGCATTCAAGTATTAAATGAAAACCAGAGCCCATTTATGAATACATTGTTCCAGTTCCATATCCGCTGTACAATTAAAGAGCTATTACACCAGTAACTGATTACCCAAAACGATTGCAGCCAACCGTAAGGAAACACACAAAACTATATTCACCATTTGTTTAGTCATTAAAAAAATATAATAATAAAATAAATAAAAAAGTCTAGCCAGCCTAAAGGTGAAGAGAAGGTCAAATTTCTGTGGATTTTATTGATTAGATTTTGTTTACTGCTATGAGGCACGCTCTTATGAAATGTGTTATACAGGGGGGAAAAAACAGAATTTAACCAAGCTAGAATGGCTCAGGGGCCTCCCAGGGCTTTTAAAGCAATATTTTAAAATTGTATCTGAAAAGGTTAGTGTGGAACTCAGAATGCACCTGTAGGCTGTGGAAAATTTTGGCCTAATTGCTCTAAAACAGTGTAGGCAAGTCTGTGTAGATAAGGAACCTGCCTTCTCAGCATGTATCAGCAACAGACTTTCTAACATATGGATAATGTAAATATGTGTATAGGTAATAAAAAGATTTAAATTAAGAGTCTGAATATTACCATTAAGAGGACATTAGCTGATGTCTGCCCAAGAACAATATATTTTCTGGTTATTATATTACAGAATTATAGAATCATAGGATAGAATCATAGAATCAGTCAGGGTTGGAAGGGACTATAAGGATCATCTAGTTCCAACCCCCCTGCCATGGGCAGGAATACCTCACACTACATCAGGCTGGCCAGAGCCTCATCCAGCCTGCTCTTAAACACTTCCAGAGATGGAGCCCCAACCACCTCCCTGGACAACCCATTCCAGGACTTCATCACTCTCATGGTGAAGAACATCTTCCTCCTCATGTCCGGTCTGAATCTCTCCACCTCCAGCTTCATTCCATTCCCCCTAATCCAATCACTACCTGATAGCCTGAGAAGTCCCTCCCCAGCCTTCTTGTAGGCCCCCTTCAGATACTGGAAGGCCACAATGAGGTCACCTCGATGCCTTCCCTTCTCCAGACTGAACAGCCCCAACTCCTTCAGTCTGTCCTCATAGGAGAGGTGCTCCAGCCCTCTGATCATCCTCGTGGCCCTTCTCTGGACACATTCCAGCATGTCCATATCCCTCTTGTAATAGGGGCTCCAGAACTAGATGCAGTACTCCAGGTGGGGTCTCACCAGAGTTGATGTTGTGCTAAAGCTTTCTTAGCATTTAAGTAATTAAGGCACCACTCCTCCAGTGCCCCCAAGTACTTTTCTCACAAATCTGTAACAAATGTAGTGACAATAAACTGTGACTTTCTAAGTGCTCTGAGAATATCTGCTCTAGTGGCCAGTTTTAAGCAAATTTAATATCTTATTATTGAATTCTACCCACTTGAATAGTAAGTACAGATACAAATAGTGCATCTAGTACAAACATATAACTGACTAGTTCTGTTCATTACAAAATCACAATGCTGAATTTCAAAGGAGAGATGTTTTCACTAATGCTAATCTGTTTTGGTGAACACTTGAGACACTCTGAATTGTAAGTTACTTTGGGAGTTAATCCTCTCAGATTCAAGGAGGCTTAAGAGCCCAAGCCCTATGAGGAGAGGCTGAGGGAGCTGGGGTTGCTTACCCTGGAGAAGAGAAGGCTCAGGGGAGACCTTATTGCTCTCTACAACTATTTGAAGGAAGGTTGTAGACAGCCAAGGGCTAGTCTCTTCTCCCAGGCAAGCAGCACCAGAACAAGAGGACACAGTCTCAAGCTGTGCCAGGGGGGGTTTAGGCTGGATGTTGGGAAGAAATTCTTCACAGAAAGAGTGATTGCCAGTTGGAATGGGTGGCCCAGGGTGGTGGTGGAGTCACCATCACTGGAGGTGTTTAGGAAGAGACTTGATGGTGTGCTTGGTGCCATGGTTTAGTTGATTAGATGGTGTTGGATGATGGGTTTGCCTTGATGATCTCAAAGGTCTCTTCCAACTGGGTTAATTCTATTCTATTCTATTCTATTCTATTCTATTCTATTCTATTCTATTCTATTCTATTCTATTCTGAACACTTCTAACCCTTTTCCATTACTATGGAAAATTTTGTTGAAACAGTTTAGGCCTTGGTTTGGGTTTTGTTTTGGTTTGGTTTTTTTTAATGTGATTGATTTTTTTATGTTTGGCTATACATAGGTATAGAAAACTTACACTTGTTGAATGCACAGGTAATTAAGGGACTACTCCAGCTCTCAGAAAGACCAGTGAGGGTTTTGTCGTTGCTTTTGGTATTGTAGGACTATGCATTTACTGTGCAAGAGGAATTAAAGCACTGTCTTAGCATTTCAATACAGGCTCCAGCTGTGAAAGGAATTGTGCTGGTTCACTGCATCCCTTAGGTCCCCTTATATGACTCTGAATAAAATGCACATTCATCTCTGCTGACCAGCAATTCCAGGTAAGCCACTGAGAGGAGAAATGGATCTCTATTTAAACAGGCTGATATAAAATTGTCCCTATTTCTCTCAGCGTTTGTGTAAAAGAAAGCAAGAAGTAAAACCTCTGCTTCATTCCCTCCTATTTATAAATCTGTGAGGTTATATTATAGTGTTAGAATGTTCATGGGAAAACTTAAAAGTCTAAGCTGTTTATATCTTTACTAATCTAAAATAACATGCCATTGTATATTGGCATACTCTTTTAGCTGCGATGGGCTAAGGACATCAGCAAGATAAAGTCAGTAAGGAGATATACCACCTTCCATTAGTCACCTGGGGTTGTCAAAAAAATTAATTAGCTTTGGGGGAAACAAATCCTGCTTGCAAACATATCCTGTCCTTGTTATAAAGAATATTTCATTCTGAAGGGCTCCAGATATATGTACAGATGTACAGAGAAGTGAAGATACTTTGTTAGTGACTACCAGATTACTGAAGTGCATTTTTATACTTTAAGACCCCCAGTACTCTTACAGGTTTTTCATGCTGTATACTCATTAATTTGCTTGATATTCAGAATATTTTCTTGTAGGAAGCTGAAGTAAACAATAAATAAATAAATAAATAATCATCCAAATAAGAACTATAATTAAAACAAACAAACAAACCAAACAAGAAAAAACCAAAACCTTACTTATTTTGTTACCCTTGAAAGAGTCAGCTCCTGAGAGTAAGTTCGTTGATAATTCAAATCTTCCACATCTTCATGTGTCAGAGAAGGGCAACAGGGTTAGTGAAGGGTTTGGAGCACAAGCCCTATGAAGAGAGGCTGAGGGAGCTGGGGTCGCTTAGCCTGGAGAAAATAAGGCTCAGGGGAGACCTTCTTGCTCTCTACAACTCCCTGAAGGGAGGTTGTAGACAGGTGGGGGCTGGTCTCTTCTCCCAGGCAAGCAGCACCAGAACAAGAGGACACAGTCTCAAGCTGCACCAGGGGAGGTTTAGGCTGGATGTTAGGAAGAAGCTCTTCCCAGAAAGAGTGATTGCCCATTGGAGGTGGTGGAGTCACCTTCATTGGAGGTGTTTAGGAGGAGACTTGATGCAGTTCTTGGTGCCATGGTTTAGTTGATTATATAGTGTTGGATGATGGGTTGGACTTGATGATCTTGAAGGTCTCTTCCAACCTTGTTTTGTTCTATTCTAGTCTAGTCTAGTCTAGTCTAGTCTAGTCTATTCCGTCCCATTCCATTCCATTCCATTCCATTCCACTCTAAAAACTACTTTTCAAACTGGTGCAAGGGTAACCAGAACCAAAGAAACAGAAGCTGTGGCTCTGCAATCCTAAGATGGAAAATTGTGTGAGAGAGAAAGGTGTATAATTAATTCCTTTGCTCCTTTGCAACTTGCACTGTGGCTAAAATACAAGTGATATTTGTTATTGGTTTTAACAGGCAGTTCAAACCTTGTAATATATTACAAAACGTTCAGAGTTTTTGGAGAAATGTGATGTAAATGAAGGAACTTTTTTAGCAAAGGTGAAACAAACTCTGCTCCCCAGTGATGAAATATGATCTCCAATTTGGAAACATTTCATGGATGTATCTAGTTGAAACTGAGTATGTATATCTTCTCCCAGGCAACCACCGACAGAACAAGAGGACATCACCTCAAGCTGCACGAGGGGAGGTTTAGGCTGGATGTTAGGAAGAAGTTCTTCACAGAAAGAGTGATTTGCCATTAGAATGGGCTGCCCAGGGAGGTGGTGGAATCACCATCACTGGAGGTGTTTAAGAGGAGACTGGGTGTGGCACTTGGTGACATGGTTTAGTTGATAAGACGATGTTGTGTGATAGGTTGGACTTGATGATCGCAAAGTTCTTTTTCAACTTGGTTAATTCTATTCTATTCTATTCTATTCTATTCTATTCTATTCTATTCTATTCTATTCTATTCTATTCTATTCTATTCTATTCTATTGTTTGGGTTTTGTTTGCCTCTTTTTCCCTGCCTGTACTTACAAACCAGCCTTTAGCCATCCATTGTGACCCTCCAGACATGGGATTTTTCTCACAGTCTTTCAGTTTTTCCTATGGTATCATAAATGTCTGACTGAGTGTGGAATTCATGTTCTGCAGATTCTGTGTTGGTGTATATACACTTAAGGTGGTTGGTCTTCAGGTTTTCATCTTGGAAGGTAGTTAAGGATCATTTTCCCTGTTCTGGTTGGCCAGGCTTATTCCTCAGTTGGATGCAAAAGTGTGAACATTACCACTTTGGACCATGCCCCTCAAGTCCTCGAGTTTAAAGCCTACCTCATAAAATTGGTCAGCCTGATGACGAAGAGTTCCTTGGCTTTTCTAGGTAAATAAACCTATTGCTCCTTAATAGACTATAGTCATCAAAGAATGTTGTCATAAAAGCCAAAACCCCCACTATGGCACAAGTTATGAAGGCGTAAGTTTATTTGCATTATATGTCTTATTTCTGGCTGTGCTTTCTCCTGTAACTGGTAAATTAGGCACCACTACTTTTCTCTAGCACCCCTAGGGCTTTGCAGCCTTCCCTGATTCTGGCCAGACTCTGGCTTGCTGTGTCATTTATGCCCACATTAAAGTCTGTACTTTTGACAGCTTAGGGCACCCACATGGCAGCATATTGGACCTCAGCTCCCACAAGTTAGCATGACTATCCTGACTCCTCATCAAACCAGTAGACAAATGTCTCTGTGGTTCCTAACAGAGAGTCACTCACAAGAAAAACTCATTATTTCTTTTTTTTCATTCTCTCCTGTGTGCTGTCAGTGGTTTCTCCTTGAAAACATTGCCTGTTGAGGCATCATAAATCTCAGGGAATTTCTCTGTAGAAGCACTGGTTTAACTTTGAGGTGAGTGCCACCATTACAGCAGAGAGCTAGAGCACTTCCCTGGGCTGTTGGCCTACAAAGAGGGTTCATAGCTCTTCTCATATGCCCTTCTGTGCAAACAGATGCATAAAACTGTGGTGTCCTCTTAATCAATCCCTGCTTGCTTGCCCTGGTTGCAGCACTCCTGGTTGCTTGTGCTCTCTAGAGCTTTTTAAATCTCCCACAGTTGCTTCTGGAAATGCCCATGCTACATCAGCTTCACTCAGAAGAGCTGCCAGGGGGGCCCTCCACTCGTCCTCAGGTTTTGCCAGCTCTGGAAACCCATCCTACACCTCCAACAAGTGCTCAGATGTTCTATTAGAACAGAAGAATTAAGCTTCTTACCTGTATAAAAAGAAAGACTCATTTTTAAATGCTGACATTAGAAGACTTGCAAAAATCAGTATTAAAGGGTATTTTAGGAATATCACACATTTAAAAGCTTTCTAAGTTTCCTATTTGGAAATAATTCTCCCTGCCTCAAATAAAATCAACTGGAAAAAGAATGTTACATGATCAGGTTAAAAAAAAATAATCATAAAGAAAACAAATAATATTTCTTAAGATTTTAATGTCCCCTCTCCCAAAATTACTACATCAGTATAGTTACAAAAACATAATACAATAAAGCAGGTTGTAGGAGACCTTCAAGATCATCGCATCCAACCCATCAACCAATCCAACCCAACCCACCCAAACAACTTGATCATGGCACCAAGCACCCCATAAGATCTCCTCCTGAACACCTCCAATGAAGGTGACTCCACCACCTCCACGGGCAGCCTATTCCAATGGGCAATCACTCTCTCTGTATAGAACTTCCTCCTAACATCCAGTCTAAACCTCCCCTGGCACAGCCTGAGAATGTGTACTCTTGTTCTGGTGTTGCCTGGGAGAAGAGACCAACATACACCTGTCCACAACCTCCCTTCAGGTAGTTGTAGAAAGCAAGGCCTCCCCTGAGCCTCCTCTTCTCCAGGCTAAGCAACCCCAGCTCCCTCAGCCTCTCCTCATAGGGCTGTGCTCCAAACCCCTCCCCACATTTGTTGCCCTCCTGTGGACACGTTCCAGAAACTCAACATCTTTCCTAAACTGAGGGGCCCAGAACTGGACACAGGACTTGAGGTGTGGCCTAACCAGTGCTGAGTCCAGAGGCATAATGATTTCCCTGCTCCTGCTGGCCACACTGTTCCTGATACAGGCCAGGATGCCATTAGCCTTCTTGGCCACCTGGACACACTGCTGGCTCATGTTCAGCCTACTATCCACCAGTACCCCCAGGTCTCTTTCTGCCTGGCCGCTCTCCAGCCACTCTGACCCCAGCCTGTAGCACTGCATGGGGTTGTTGTGGCCAATGTGCAGAACCCGGCACTCGGATGTATTAAATCTCATGCTGTTTGACTGCTCATGTGTCCAGCCTGTCAAGGTCCCTCTGCAGATCTCTCCTACCCTCTAACAGATCAACACCTGGACCACAGCTTGGTGACGTCTGCAAACTTACTGATGATGGACACAATACCCTCATCCAGGTCATCGATAAAGATATTAATTGCTTTTATTTTATGCAGGTACAAATATTCATATAAGAACCACATACGGATGGGCAAACTATGCCAAAAGAAGTTGAATTTAAACTTATTGATCCTGTGTTGGGGGTTAAACCAGAATAAGAAATGTTTTACATTCACTATATATATTTTATATGTCCTATAAACTAACTGAGAGTAGTTGAAGTTGTTTCAGAGTGTTTTAGAGCTGTTTTAGTCATCTTAAATTTTTTATTGGAGCAGTTTCTCAATAATTTGGTTTTTGCACCTGTTAGGCCAGGTGCCACAGACTTTGTGAACCCAGATGTCCACAGCTCAGAAGAAGCTGTAAAGTTGCTGATAATGTGCTGAAACTGTACTATGCAAATTAAAATTCAAGTCTTTAATACAAGGACAACTGTATTACCTCATAAATATAAAACATGTACAAATACACATTGTGCATTGATAGAGTGGAATCTGGGGCTTTAGTGTAATAACTAAGCACACACATTAATAAGTATAATTTCAAAACAAGATCATTACCTATTTTGTTTTGATGGTAAGCTGTTTGCCCAGTTTACTTCTTAGTGCTGCTGCAGCAGACCACAGTAGCTCTGCATGAATAAGCCCTCATTTGCCAGGGCACATTAGACTAGACTAGACTAGACTAGGCTAGGCTAGGCTAGGGTAGACTAGACTAGACTAGACAAGACAAGACTAGACTAAACTAGAATAGAATAGAATAGAATAGAATAGAATAGAATAGAATAGAATAGAATAGAATAGAATAGAATAGAATAGAATAGAATAAACCAGGTTGGAAGAGACCTTCAAGATCATCACGTCCAACCCATCATCCAACACCATCTAATCAACTTAAACCATGCAACCAAGCACCCCATCAAGTCTCATCCTAAACACCTCCAGTGATGTGAGTCCACCACCTCCCTGGGCAGCCCATTCCAATGGCCAATCACTCTCTCTATGAAGAATTTCTTCCCAACATCCAGCCTAAACCCCCCCTGGCACAGCTTAAGACTGTGTCTTCTTGTTCTGGTACTGGTTGCCGGGAGAAGAGCCCAGCCCCTGCCTGGCTACAACCTCCCTTCAGGTAGTTGTAGAGAGCAAGAAGGTCTGCCCTGAGCCTCCTCTTCTCCAGGCTAAGCAACCCCAGCTCCCTCAGCTTCTCCTCATAGGGCTTGTGCTCCAAACCCCTCCCCAGCTTTGTTGCCCTTCTCTGGACATATTCCAGCACATATGGGAAATTAAATGTATTTATAGACGTCTGTCAGCATGTGTGTGTATAACTATGTGTTTGCAAACTTCTGTATGCCTCTGTATATAAAAGCAGAGGTTAATAAATATACATTTATATGCATATGAATACATAACATTGCAAACAGTTCAATATTGTAAATCTACAATGAACAGGACTTTTCAGAATATCTGAAACTGCTCTGTGATTCATATAAAAGTTGCTGTTGGTCTTAATATATTATGCACTGAATCAGGGTACAGAAGTTACACACTCAAAAACAGTGTCAACACCCTTGTTAGCAGTCTCATAAAATAAACAGAAAAAGATACTTGTTCAAAAAGAATTACAAACTGGATCCAGCCTGTGTAACCTTAGGCCACTGAGACATGAGCCTGGGGCACTTACCTGTCATGTATCCCTTTACACTTCTAAATCCCCACAGCAGCAGACCATCTGCACCCTTAATCAGATGGACAAACTTTAGAGCAATACACCTTGTTTATAAAGGGCAGTTCTAATTTACAACCAACTCTATTTTGGGAGGTACTCTGGGAGCAAAGCTCTGATGCTTTCAGATCAGCCATCTGTCTCCACTCTTGCCAATTTGCCTCTAGGTTATGCTCTTTCCCCTCTTCAGCATATTATCCTGTCTGTTACACACTCACATAGGGGGTGGATCAAGAGAAAGAACATTTGAGCAGGCAAGACAAGGAGGAATAGGCCTATAATGTATGTTTACATAATCTTCAAAGCAGATATGGTTTCAAAGACAGGATGAGGCAGATTTAGGCACTTTCTATTGTGGTATTTGCTGCTTCTTTTGGCCCTGATTTTCAAGGAGAGAGGAGGTGGTACAGGGACAGTCCCCTTGTGTACAGCCTAAATGAATCAGGACTGCCCACCTAAGTCGGTGCTGTGGGGCTCCCAGGGGCTGGAACATCACTGCATGGTCAAAGGCTTTTGTGCTCAATTCCATCACATCACCTGCAAGTGGGTCTTCAGAAGGAGTTAATTATCTTCCTTTGTAAACCACAGCTCGATTCACCTCATGAAGAATGGTCTACCGGATAAGTTTGATAGCAGCTTTACCAATCTGAAAAGTGGTATATCCAGATGGTAAACTCAATTTACATCAAGTGAATTGTTACACATAAGTGTAGCCATTAGACAAATCCAGCACTTTGGACCACGCTTGTGCTACATTAAAGGCAAAGTGCCCAAGCCTTAGCAGGTTGCTCATTTTCTGTGCTGCTTTTATATGTTCTGACGTGTTGTGGAAGCGCAGCAAGTTTTGAACACATAGCACAGGCTGAATTACTTCCTGGAAGAAGCGAAAGTGGGACCCGGATTTCAGCAAATCTCCAAACAACATGCCATTTCACTGCTCTGAGTGCACATTTAATCCATCAGCAAGAGCAGCCACAAGCACTAGAATCTCTGCTGAATTGCAAAGGATGTTAGCACTCATGTTTCTGGAGAAAAAGGGGGGAAAAAAACAAAACAACAAAACAAAAAACAAAACCACAGGAAAGCAGGAATAAAATACAGAAGTTTAAGGACGAGAGAGCTAGATCGAGTATTTTATTATTTTCAAGGAGGCATGGAAAAGTTTTTCCTGCCTTCCTTCAGCAGATTGATAAACCACGGCCATTGTAAAACTAACTGCAGTACAATCTACGTAGCTATGCTGAAAATCTGTCTCCAGAGTAGCACAGTTAGCAAATTTCATGTTTACTAAATTCACATTTGTGTCAGTTCCATAATGCAGCAACCTAAGGGGAGGGGGGGGGGGGAAGAAGAAAGTTGGAAAATACCTCTAAGAACAGCTACAGTAAGTGGATTTAAGAGTTTGAATACTATTGATAGAATGTTGTAAAAATAGAAGTTGGCACAATCATGTCAACTCTGGGAATATATATCATTTTTGTTTAAATAACACTAAATCCCTCTAGAGAAATTCTGTGAAATGGTACTGGGGCAACACATAATTTGTTTTAAATAAAATATTACACGCCTTTTAAGGGAAATACCTAAATATTTATAGTTATGGTATTAGTCACTAGGTATGTGAAATATTCAGAGCTGCTTCACACAATCCCTGCATTATCCATTTCCTGCATCAGTTTCAACATCATCTTCCTTATGACAGTGACAGACTATACTGAAAAGAGTAACAACTGAATTGCTTTTTCAACATGTCTGGAAGCACTTTCTGAGAAACCTGCCTAGTCCTAATGTAACCAAAGTCTCATGAACTCTTATATCAACATTGCTACTTTGATTAGGGATATAACTTTCTAATGGTGTTTTACAGAAATATAACTTGCAATGAAGAAAAAAGTAATGTTGTTATAGCATAGTTTTCAGTAAAGTAATTAATGTTCATTCTAGAAACAGCAGCACAGCTCTATGCAGCTGCTAGATTTAGTGTCTCCTGCCACATTCTCCCTCACAGCTTCCTATTGAAACCAGTTGTGGATTAGAGTTGCTCTGGTTTACTTCTTGCAAAACAAAATGGACTAGCAAAGGGCTGTTGTTTAAATTGTCCAGGGCTGTCGACAGGCCTGGATTCACCTCCACTGTTCAGAGATGACAGGCTGGAGAGGTGGGCACAAGCCAACCTCATGAGGTTCAACAGGACCAAGTGCAGGGTCCTGCCTCTGGGTCGAGGCAATCCCAGGCACAAATACAGGCTGGGCAGTGACTGGCTGGGGAGCAGCCCAGAGGAGAGAGACTTGGGGGTGCTGGTGGACGAGAAGCTCAACAGGAGCTCTCAATGTGCACTTGCAGCCCGGAAAGCCAATCAGATCCTGGGCTGCATCAGGAGAAGTGTGGCCAGCAGGTCAAGGGAGGGGATTCTTCCCCTCTACTCAGCTCTGGTGAGACCCCACCTGGAGTACTGCCTCCAGTTCTGGAGCCCCTATTACAAGAGGGATCTGGAGGTGCTGGAGCATGTCCAGAGAAGGGCCACGAGGATGATCAGAGGGCTGGAGCACCTCTCCTATAAGGACAGACTGAAAGAGTTGGGGCTGTTCAGTCTGATGAAGAGAAAGCTCCAAGGTGACTTCATTGTGGCCTTCCATTATCTGAAGGGGGCCTACAAGAAGGCTGGGGAGGGACTTCTCAGGATACCAGGTAGTGATAGGACTAGGGGGAATGGATTGAAGCTGGAGTTGGGGAGATTCAGGCTGGACGTGAGGAGGAGGTTCTTCACCATGAGAGTGAAGCCCAGAAATGGGATGTCCAGGGAGGTGGTTGAAGCCCTGTCCCTGGAGGTGTTTAAGCCCAGGCTGGATGAGGCTCTGGCCAGCCTGATCTAGTGTGAGGTGTGCCCATGTCAGGTGGGTTGGAACTAGATGATCCTTGTGGTCCCTTCCAACCCTGACTGATATTATGATACAGCATAGCTTGCTATTTATGGACACCTCTCAGCCAGATTTCATTTAAATGTTGTTTTGTTTTCCAGTTGTTGTTTTCTTCCCCTTTGAAAATAATTTTAAAAGAATGGAACTCTTTTTAATCTACTACCATGCATCTCTTTCTTATGAGAATAAATGGTTATGTGTCATGGGTTGAATTGAATGTGATGATATTCATACCATGCTGCCATCATTCCAGCTTCAACATGGAAATTCTGGCTGGAGCAAAACATCACAGGATTTTAAGTTGAGATGGTATTATGAGAGGCTTCCTCTTCCTGTTGCTGCTTCTGGTTTCTGCTTTTTGAGGTGTTTGTTTCTTCTACTGGGATGTCTGTGGGTAGGTGGTTGGGGGAGGTTGCTGGCTTCAGCTGCTAATTCTGCTTTTACTGTGCGTTTACTGCAAATAGGTGAAGGTAATTACGTGTTGTATTACCTAATTTCCATTAAAATTATTTATCTCAACCCAGGGTTTGTGGGGCTTTTTTGTGTTATTTTTCCTTCTGTCTGTGGGGAGAAGGGGGCTTGTGAGAGTAGGCTGTATTAACCCAGGACACTATGAAAAAAATGCATTTAATTATAAGTATATGAGTAGAACATTCCTGGTCAATCCACTCTTGTTAAGAACCTGAATAAAGTTTGCATGACTGATGAAGAGGAATATTTTCAGAATGAGCCTAAAGAAAATCAGGTTTGTTTGGGCTTTTATTTTCACAATACTGATGCTGTACAATACAATGCTGTACAATTTTGTACAATACTGATTAAGGGCAATAAAGTTGGTGAGGGGTTTGGAACACAAGCCCTATGAGGAGAGGCTGAGGGAGCTGGGATTGCTTAGCCTGGAGAGGAGGAGACTCAGGGGTGACGTTATTGCTCTCTACAACTACCTGAAGGGAGGTTGTAGACAGGAGGGGTTGGTCTCTGCTCCCAGGCAGCCAGTACCAGAACAAGAGGACACAGTCTCAGGCTGCACCAGGGGAGGTTTGGACTGGATGTTAGGAAGAAATTCTTCACAGAAAGAGTGATTGCCCATTGGAATGGACTGCCTGTGGAGGTGGTGGAGTCACCTTCAGTGGAGGTGTTCAGGAGGAGACTTGATGGGGTGCTTGGTGCCATGGTTTAATTGATTAGGTGGGTTGGATTGGTTGATAGGTTGGATGCAATGATCTTGAAGGTCTCTTCCAACCTGGTCTGGTCTATTCTATTCTATTCTATTCTATTCTATTCTATTCTATTCTATTCTATTCTATTCTATTCTATTCTAATGCCAATCTCTTCCTGAACACCACAATATGTGTCTTTTTCATTTTAGTTTAGGGTGGGGTTTTGTTTGTTTTCTGGTATCAGTGAACTAGGAAGCTCAAAATGGAAGTGCATCACGGTAGGGCCAAATGGCCCCAGCACAAACCCAGACAGACTCTAAGGTGTCTAGACATGGCCCCCCTCTCTCCCCTCCTTCCTGCAGAAAGCCAGGGTAATGTGGGGAAAGGAACACAGGGGAAAGGACCATGTATGTCTGTCAAACAACCCTGGATCTATGGTAAGGCATGTGTTCTGGCCACAGCCTGGCAGAAATCGTTCTCATTGGGTAACTATGTGTTGGTTTTAGTGCCCTATTGGCCCAGTCAGTCACAGGCAAGATTTATATACAGGCTGATTTCTAGTCACCTGTGCCTTGCTCAGCCTTGCGTGTTTGAACCTGCTTGGACCTTGTCTGGCTTGAAGTTGCCTTGAGTTGCATAGCCTCGAGTTGCCTAGTCCAGCGCTTGGGATAAAGCCACGAGCATATACACCACAAGCTATGAGAGAAGACACAAACTTAGGAGTCAGAGCCAAGCCTCCTTCCCCTTGCAACCAGAATTTTGCCATGCCTCAGATTCCCTATGACAAAGCAAGCGCCCGTGGTGATAGCGTCATTAACAGCCTGCCGTCTGCTGAAGCCAGAGCAGCCATTGAAGACCATGTGGCATTCCTGCTGGCAACCAGCTGTGCCTGGCGCATGAGCACCCCAAAGCCTCTAATACACAGCAGCAGCACTCCCTACCTGGGTGCAACCAGCTGTGAGTAATTAACTCACTGCCTCTTTGGCATAATGGTTCTTTTTGAGTCTCCCTCCCACTGTGGTCGAGCACCTTTTCATTCCTGGGGTATTCTCTTTCTGTTATATTCCTCCCAGTTTGCACAAAATAGTTAAATTGTTATAGTTTCCCAAATACTGTACATTCCCATTGTAAATATATTCTAACTGTACATTGAACCTTTTGATAAGATTGTCAAATTTCATATTAATAAAAGGTAGTTAATATTTTTATTAATATTGTCATATCCTTTATAAATAAAGGAAATATTATATCCCTTAGCAAAGTGCCAAAAAAATAGGATACAAGTGGTTCTTCAGAGATTTTAGATTAAAATACTTGAAAATCCTGTTTTCATGCAATTTTCTCTCCCATCTCAGTGGCCAGAGGTTCATGAATTCAAATACTTCAGATAAATTTTTGTTATTAGCTAAAAAATGCTAATTTAAATTTTTAATATTTTTGAACACTAAAAATAATGTTTTTGAGCTACAGGAGTCTAATTTTAGTATAGTATCAGTCAGGGTTGGAAGGGACCACAAGGATCATCTAGTTCCAACCCCCCTGACATGGGCAGGGACACCTCACACTAGATCAGGTTGGCCAGAGCCTCATCCAGCCAGGTCTTAAACACCTCCAGGGACAGGGCCCCAACCACCTCCCTGGATAACGCGTTCCAGGGCTTCACCACTCTCATGGTGAAGAACGTCCTCCTCACGTCCAGCCTGAATCTCCCTACCTCCAGCTTCGTTCCATTCCCCCTAGTCCTATCACTACCTGATAGCCTGAGAAGTCCCTCCCCAGCCTTTCCTGTAGGCCCCCTTCAGATACTGGAAGGCCACAATGAGGTCACCTCAGAGCCTTCTCTTCTCCAGACTGAACAGCCCCAACTCCTTCAGTCTGTCCTCATAGACTGAAGGAGTTAAGCAATATCTTGTGGAAATACTCTGGACTGGTGCAGTTTCACCAAATATATTGTTTTGAGTATTAGTCTAGTACTTCTTGTTTCAATCTGTCCTCATCTCATCTTTCCTGCCAGGACTGAAGCCTAGATCTGTATTTTCTGTAGAAGCAAAACTCATATTTGCCTATAGATCACAAGAGGCTATACACTGTGAAAGGAAAATGAGCTAGCTCAGTGTTTCCAAAGTCAGCTATCAGCCTACCAAGAGCTTGTGATTTTTCAATCACAATTCAAAGAAGCGTTTGGAATGCTGACTCTGTGAGAGTTTTTTTATTGATTACTGACTGCACACATACTTGCTTATGATAATAATTGGTTTATATAAAAAAAAAACAACAGCAAACACCTGGAGTACTGTGTCCAGTTCTGGAGCCCCTATTATTACAAGAGGGATATGGATGTGCTGGAATGTGTCCAGAGAAAGGCCATGAGGATGATCAGAGGGCTGGACCACCTCTCCTATGTGGACAGACTGAAAGAGTTGGGGCTGTTCAGTCTGGAGAAAAGAAGGCTCTGAGGTGACCTAATTGTGGCCTTCCAGTATCTGAAGGGGGCCTACAAGAAGGCTGGGGAGGGACTTCTCAGGACATCAGGTAGTGATAGGACTAGGGGGGATGGAGTGCAGCTGGAGGTGGGGAGATTCAGGCTGGACATGAGGAGGAAGTTCTTCCCCATGAGAGTGGTGAAGCCCTGGAATGGGTTGTTCAGGGAGGTGGTTGAGGCCCCATCTCTGGAAGTGTTTAAGACCTGGCTAGATGAGGCTCTGGCCAGCCTGATCTAGTGCAGGGTGTTCCTGCCCATGTCAGGGGGGTTGGAACTAGATGATCCTTGTGGTCCCTTCCAACCCTGACTGATACTATGATACTATGAAACAAACAATGTAAACGTGCATATAAATATATAATTAAGCTGTACAATGTAATAGGGGTTAATGTTCATTCTCTTCTTCTAAATTTTCTCCTTATTTCATTACACAAATGCTCTGTTATACAGAGCACATCAACCCATACACATTGCACAGTTCAAGTGCCGTGAGTAAGTCAGTAATTTATATGCAAAGCTGACAAATTGCTGAGTATTATCATCTTCTCTGATATATAATGATTGTTCAAGTAGTCATCCTTGAATCAAAAATGTTGCTGTCATATTTTATATTGAAAAAAACTAGAAAGTCACAGTTTATGAGCAGTGTGCTGTGGCATATGAATAGAGAACATACATACCTTATCTTTGAATTATTAATTAGAAATTATGATTTTTACTTTTTTTTCCTTGAATTGAACTTTTACCAAACTCTGAAGCAATGATTCATGACCTTAAAAATCTTTAAATGACCTATAGCTTCAGATATTGAAAACGTTGAAAGGTGGAATGTAATTTGCCTTCTTTTTGTTTAAATCATTGGATTTTCTCTCTAACAGGCTTAGTAGAAGAGTGATTTGAAAGTTGCTTGGCAGAGAGGGAACTGGGGCTGCTGGTCAACAGCTGACTGAATATGAACCAGCAGGGCATTCAGGCAGCCAAGAAGGCCAACAGCATCCTGGCCTGTACCAGGAGCAGTGTGACAAGCAGTAAGGAAGTGATCTTACCCCTGTACTGCTGATCTTATCCCTGTACAGCACTGGTGTGGCTTCACCTTGAATACTGTGTTTAGGTTTGGGCCCCTCATTACAAGAGGGACATTGAGGTGCTGGAGCATGTTCAGAGAAGGGCAACAAGGCTAGTGAGGGGTTTTGAACCCAAGTCCTAAAAGATATGGCTGAGGGAGCTGGGATTGTTCAACCTGGAGAAGGGAAAGCTGAGGGGAAACCTCGTTCTATAAAACTACCTGAAAGGAGGTTGTATCGAGGTGAAGGCTGGCCTCTTCTCCCAGGTAACAAGAGATAGTATGAGAGGAAATGGCCTCAAGTTGCACCAAGAGAGGTTTAGACTCGATATCAAGAAAAAATTCTTCACTGAAAGGGTCACTGAACACTGGAACAGGTTTTCCAAGGAAGTGGTGGAGTTATCATCCCTGGTGGTGTTTTAAAGACATTTGGGTGAGATTAGGGACATGATCTAACAATTGCATATATAGGAAGTTCATAGGATCAATACAGTTGGAAAAGACCTCAGAGATCATCAGGTCCAACCTGTCATCCAACACCTGATGACTAACTAAACCATGGCTTCAAGTGCCACGTCCAATCCCCTCTTGAACACCTCCAGGGATGGTGACCCCACCACCACCCTGGGCAGCACATTCCAATGGCCAACAGCTCTTTCTGTGGAGAACTTTCTCTTCACCTTGAGCCTAAACTTCTCCTGGCACAGATTGAGACTGTGTCCTCTTGTTCTGGTGCTGGTTGCTTGGGAGAAGAGACCAGCCCCCACCTGGCTACAACCTCCCTTCAGGTAGTTGTAGGCAGCAAGAAGATCTCCACTGAGCCTCCTTTTCTCCAGGCTAAGCAATCCCAGCTCCCTCAGCCTCTCCTCATAGGGCTTGTGCCCTAAACCCCTCTCCAGCTTTGTTGCCCTTCTCTGGCCATGTTCCAGCATGTCAACATCTTTCCTGAACTGAGGGGCCCAGAACTGGAAACAGTCCTCAAGGTGTGGCCTGTCCAGTGCTGAGTACAGGGGCACAATGACTTCCCAGCTGGCCACAGTATTCCTGTTACAGGCCAGGATGCCATTGGCTTTCTTGGCTACCTGGGCACACTGCTGGCTCATGTTCAGTCCACAATCAACCAGTATCCCCAGATCCCTTTCTGCCACTCTCTCAGACTATAGAAAAAGATATCTAAGAACTATGGCACCAATAGGCTGAATTTATCAACAACTTAGGCCAACAATGTAACAGGCTGAATGAATGAACGCATTATTGTTTGTACATTGCATGCATCTATAGCCTTCAACATTTTAAACCATTTTCTTCTGTGCCCTAGAAAAACAAGACTTTATTTCTCACATTAAAATGCATGTGAGTTTATTATTACAGACTGAGCCCCCTCTGAACATCTTTCCTGAACTGAGGGGCCCAGAACTGGAAACGGTCCTCAAGGTGTGGCCTGTCCAGTGCTGAGTACAGGAGCAGAATGACTGTCACCCAAGACCTCATGACTACTAGACCATGGCACCAAGTGCCATGGTCTAGTGCCATCTAATAAAATATTGCAAAGAAAAATTATTTCATTTTCATCAAAGACTGACTGTTTCATTTGGAATGATTAATTTAAAACCAGAGCCAGCTCTGATTTAGAGAAATAAATCTCTGTTTCTTTAGAAGAAAAAGCATAAATAAAAAAGCAAACAAAGACTAAACCAAAATGCAGATCCTCTTATCAAGAAGCTAAGAACAAACAGACTGAAATTATTTAGGCTTTGTAAAAGTTATTCTTCCTTCCATTCTTTTTGTGATTTATTTCTCGTGAATGGTGTTCAGGTGTAATGCAGTGTGCTATTGTTCTAATAAATCAGAACTCTCAGTTCATGTCAGCTCTGATTTACCAAAACTCACAAACTCCTCAGGTTTGAACCTAATGATTGTGTTCATATCAGAAAATAAATAGAACCAAGACACAGATTTAGAGCCCAGGAATTTTCTTCATTCTTTAACAGTGAGCTTTCTTACCTCTGGCATTGTTTTTGGCTTGTGTGAATTAGCACTCTTCCAGGTAACGTTTAGACCATTGATGATTCCCAGCAGGCAAGATGGAAAATGCTTCTGTATTCTGGTAAGAGAGAGAATTGTGATATGCCAGTAATCCTTCATGCCAGAGAATGAGTCTATTTATTTAATAATATAGATGTATCGAGTGAATCTCTGGATGCCCACAGTAACTCTTTCTCTAGTACCTCACTATTTTGGACATAAAACAAGCTGCAGACTAGCTCTTATTTCTAACTCTACCAGAAATATGGTGGAGGTCATAAGTTTTACCAAATGTTCATGTCTTTATCAGTCTTTAGCTTTTCCATATCTGATTTTCTTTAGCCTTAAGGAAACAAAGAGCAAAAAAATAATAGCCATAAACATAGCATTTCCCATAATCTAGTCACACCTTTTCCACACAGACTCCCCAGGTAGTCGGTGCTCTTGAGTGTCTAGTGATAAACTACCCACCTAATTGCACAACAGGCAGCCAGCACCAGAACAAGAGGACACAGTCTCAGGCTGTGCCAGGGGAGCTTTAGGAAGATGTTCTATACAGAGATGTTAGGAAGAACTTCTATACAGAGAGAGTGATTGCCCACTGGAATGGACTGTTCGGGGAGGTGGTGGAGTCACCATCATTGGAGGTGTTCAGGAGGAGACTTGATGGGGTGCTTGGTGCCATGGTCTAGTTGTTTAGGTGGGTTTGATTAGTTGATAGGTTGGATGCAATGATCTTGAAGGTCTCTTCCAACCTGGTTTATTGTATTTTATTTTATTGTAACAGTTCCTTACTGTAGCTTTAGGTCTTTCACAGCAACCATTTGGAGCAGCTGTGACCTTCAGACAGGCCCAGGCTCTTGCTTCTTATTTTGTGGTTTGATTTAAAAGCAAGTAATAGAGCTCAGAGCTGACTGAGTTATCTCTTAGAAGCATCAACTGGGCATATCCAAAGTTTTTCAGAATTCAATAAGGTATAAACAAATATTGTTAATCATTAAAACTTACTGAAATATCTAAGTTCAACAGCTAGGTTGGTATCAACAATATCGAAACAAAAAAGATAATAGTACTTAGTGAAGGGTGTCCTTGCCCATGGCAGGGGGGTTGGAACTAGATGACCCTTGTGGTCCCTTCCAACCCTGACTGATACTATGATACTATGATCATAATAATTAAAAAACCCTTAAATGGTAACAACTTAGCTTCACATTTTTGTTTTGGGTTAATTTTTAGTAAAATTAGCATCTGACATCCCTCTGAACCTTTGCTTTAGAGGAAGGGTTTAGGAGGTAATTTATGCAAACTATGAATGTGGTTTTAACATAAGCCAATATCTGGGGACTAGTAATGATTTAACTTTGACTACATCTGATGTTCAATAATATTTTTAAGTCTTAGTGTACAGTATGCAAACAGAAGTGTAATATACACAGTATTACATTTTTCTATTTGATTGGAGTACTCCTAATCTGTACCTTTGGGAAATGATACCTTTAACATCAGCTAGGACCATAACTTACAAGCTGTAAAAAATATCCCAAATCATAGTCAATTTATTCCTAGGAGAGGCACCATAAAAACCAAACAAGGCTTTTTTTAATGCTTTTTCCCTCTCTCTATTTGCTGCCAGCCAAATCTATGGGTATCACATATATTGTTTTCATTTCTGTACATTGTAACCCACCTGAGAGTTCATAAAACATGTGCTTGTTCCTTGTGATTCGGCAAACTCAGTAAATGGTAGAAATATATTAAGTTTGCACATCCATAGTAGAACTATTAGGGCATAAGAAACAATGACCCATACAAGAAGTCACAATTCAATAGGGATATAAAGTAGATTGATCATAGTAGGAGAAACCTGCCAGAAGAAAATAACACAGTATTCAACTTTTTCATGTCTCGAGGTAGCTGCCTAGGCAGTTGAAACTGCAACCACAGATGCTTTTTATCAATTGGTTGTTGTTGTTGGGGTTTTTTTTGTATACTTACTTTCTTTCTTTCTTTCTCTTTCTTTCTTTCTTTCTTTCTTTCTTCTTTCTTTCTTCTTCTTCTTTCTTTCTTTTTTTTTCTGTCATTTTTCTTTCTTTCTTTCTTTCATTTTCTTTCTTTTTCTTTCTTTTTCTTTCTCTCTTTCTCTCTTTCTTCTTTCCTTCTTTGTCTTCATTTCTTTCTTCTTTCTTCTTTCTTTCTTCTTTCTTTTTCTTTCTTTCATTTTCTTTCTTTCTCCTTTTTTCATTCTTTCTTTCTTTCTTTCTTTCTTTCTCTCTTTCATTTTCTTTCTTCTTTCTTCTTCTTTCTTTTTCTTTCTTCTTTTCTTCTTTTTCCTTCTTCCTTCTTTCCTTCTTTCCTTCTTTCTTTCTTACTTTTCATTTTCTTCTTTCTTTCATTTCTTTCTTTCTTCATTTCTTTCTTTCTTCATTTTCTTTTTCTTCTTTCTTTCTTTCTTTCTTTCTCTTTCTTTCTTTTCTTTTCTTTTTCTGTCTTCTTTCTTCCTCCTTCCTTCTTCCTTCCTTTTCCTTCCTTCCTTCCTTCCTTCCTTCCTTCCTTCCTTCCTTCCTTCCCTTTCCTCTCTTTATCTCTTTTCAATCTCTTTCTGTCTTTTTCTTTTTTCTTTTTTTTAAAATTATTATTTAAATAAATATTTAAATAAACTTTGTGACAGATTTTTTTTCCTCCCTTTATGGACAGTAAGTATTGAAACAATTCTTTTCCCAAACATCTGCTAGTGGCTAGACAAATGTCATGCAAAATAAATTCCATTTCATGTGTGTGAGATTAATTTTGGATTTATCCAAGTCTCTATGTGGGAATAGAGACATGGGAAAAATATTCTTTTAATTGAGATGCCTCTGTCAGCTGTATAAAGTTGGGTAAAACAAACTTGGTCTATAATATCACTCTGTGTTTTTCCATCTGAGGCTAAATAGATACAGATCAACACTAGGAACTTCTTTTCATTTTTCCTCAATATCAGCAGAGCCAATGGCGATTGCCACAGCATAAAATGTGATTCCTTCCTGCAAGTACCCAGAGTTCTACATGAAAGAACTTGCAATATATGAAAAAAATATGTTTAAACATTTTCTTCCCTACTACATTCATCTATTAAAAAGTAGTTGACTGACAGACTTTATATAACCTTGTGACCAGTGATTATTCTGTCATTGTATGCCTTTGAAAGTGTTTAGGCAAAAGGAAATGGTAGCTGTGGGGATATAGGTGATTATTAGATGAGCTGAAACTCAGTCTGTGAACTGTAATCTTCAATTTTATATCCAGAAAATTCACAGAGTAGCACTGATTTTCAGAACAGCTATATTTTAACCCCTAATGAATTTGGTAGATAATATTTGATAATATTGAAACGCCACTAAAACCAAATGAATATGCTCTTAGTGGTTTTTGTCCCTGCCCACTCAGAAACTCACAACCCCCCCCCCAAAAGAAAAATTAACAACCAAGACAAGCCAGTCAATAAAAAATTTTCTGTGGCATTGCACTAAATACAGTAACATGGTCCAAATTTCTGTTCATCATTGCTGCTGTATTTCTGTATATTTTTAAGCACATTAAGTTAGCCATCAACAGTAATTTGAAGAACTTATTAAGATTCAGGTGTTTAATCATCATTTTGGCTTACAAGATTCTATGAAATCTTGAGATAAAAATACTCATCTGACAGCATATGATAAATACTTACCTCTTCTTCAAATCAATTCTGGAACTAGTAAACATCATTTATCTTTTGCAAGTAAATTGGACTGATAGGCTGAACAACAACCAACAGGTGAGAATCCAGTATCCCAACCAAGCGTAGTACTCATTTAGAAGAAGCTAACAGTGCTGTTCCCAGTTCCATAGAGAGTATGTTATACAGATTTGTTTTACAGATGAAAAAAAATAAAAAGACTAGAAAAGAATAGAATAGAATAGAATAGAATAGAATAGAATAGAATAGAATAGATAGAATAGAATAGAATAGGTTGGAAAAGACATTCGTGATCATCAAGTCCAACCTATCACCCAAGACCATCTAATCAACTAAACCATGGCACCAAGTTAATTAGAATCAATTCCTGTTGAACAGACAACTATAAATGACAATGATTGTCAATATGTTCATACATTTCAAAAATACTGAAAGCCAATGCAGATTCAATACATCCAGGCCATTCTCAGATATTGATCTTCCAAAGTATATGTTTGTCATTGAGGAAACAATCTGATATAGGTGTATTAACTGGTGATATTTAAAATACAGAATGAGATTTAGGGTTTTTTAATTCAAAATTTTTCTAGATTAGAAAAAAAACAGGTATAATAAAATTACAGTTTGTTAAATTTATCCCAGGCATTCCCCATGACGTTCAAAAATCACCTTAAACTGCTACAGAAATTTGTGTTGCAGGCCGTATAAGGACTAAACTCTAAAGTTCACTTAGAACTTAAAGCACTTCAAAATTTAACTCAATAAAATCACCTCTTTTCTATTTGTACTATCAAATTTCTCCTCCTCCTCAGTTCTTCCTTTGCATGTACCTGCTCACTCACATGTGCCCAGGTGGCCAAAAAGGCCAATGGCATCCTGGCCTGCATTAGGAATAGTGTGGCCAGCAGGAGCAGGGAAGTCATTGTGCCCCTACACTCTGCATTGGTTAGGCCACACCTTGAGTCCTGTGTCCAGTTCTGGGCCCCTCAGTTTAGGAAGGACATCAAGACACTTGAAAATGTCCAGAAAAGGGCAACAAGGCTGGTGAGAGGCCTTGAGCACAAGCCCTATGAGGAGAGGATGAGGGAGCTGGGATTGTTTAGCCTGAAGAAGAGGAGGCTCAAGAGAGACCTCATTGCTCTCTACAAGTACCTGAAAGGTGGTTGTAGCCAGGAGGGAGTTGGTGTCGTCTCTTCAAGCAACCAGCACCAGAAACAAGAGGACACAGTCTCAAGCTGCAACAGGGGAAGTTTAGGCTTGAGGTGAGGAGAATGTTTTCATTGAGAGAGTCATTTGCCATTGGAATGGCTGCCCGTGGAGGTGGTGGAGTCACCTCATTGGAGGTGTTCAGGAGGAGCCTTGATGGGGGGTGTTTGGTGCCATGTGTTTAGTTGTTAGGTGGGGGGGACTGGTTGATGGGTTGGACGCGATGATCTTGAAGGTCTCTTCCAACCTGGTCTATTCTATTCTATTCTATTCTATTCTATTCTATTCTCATTCTATATTCTATTCTATTCTATTCTATTGTAATGGACTATCCAGAAATGTTGTTGCAGTAATAAAGTTACTTAAAGATCATACTAGTTGGTACACAATTACTTTCAGCTGAGAGGCTGAATATTTTCATTCATCTAGATTATCACGTGAAATACAGATTTATTTAAAAAAATGTATTCTTTAAGTGTTATGAAATTTTTTTTTAAAGCAGTCATTTATTTCAGTTTTAGCCCTTGTGCCCTAGTGGGCCAAGAAGCCCATGGGATCCTGGGGTGCATTAAGACAAATGCATCCAGCAGATCGTGGGAGGCTATACTCTGCCCTGATGAGACCTCAGTTAGAGTATTGCATCCAGGTTTGGGCTCCCAGTTCAAGAGGGACAGGGATCTATCATGACAGTCCAAATGAGGGCTACAAGAATGATTAAAGGACTGGAACACATGCCCTATGAGCAGAGGCTGAGAGTCCTAGGGCTTTTAGTCTGGAGAAGAGAAGACTGAAGGGGGTTAACAAATGGTTTAAAAATCTGAGGGCGGGTGTCAAGAGGGAGGGGGACAGGTTCTTCTCAGCTGCACTCTGTGATAGGACAAGGGGCAATGGATGTAAACTACAGCTGAAAGAGTTGGGGCTGTCCAGTCTAGAGAAAAGAAGGCTCCGAGGTAACCTTATTATGGCCTTCCAGTATCTGAAGGGAGCCTACAAGGAGGCTGGGGAGGGACTTCTCAGGATATAAGGTAGTTACAGGACTAGGGGGAATGGAATGAAGCTGGAGGTGGGGAGATACAGATTGGACATGAGGAGGAAGTTCTTCCCCATGAGAGTGGTGAAGCCCTGGAATGGGTTGTCCAGGGAGGTGGTTGAGGCCCCTTCCCTGGAGGTATTAAGACCAGCTGGATGAGGCTCTGGCAAGCTGATTTAATGTGAGGTGGCCCTGTCTATGGCAGGAGGGTTGAAACTAGATGATCCTTGTGGTCCCTTCCAACCCTGACTGATTCTATGATTCTAAGTACTCATGGCATTTCTTTACCATCTCTTCCTAAAGATTAAGAATATAATAACAATGTCTTCCTTCTGCATTTAGGTTTAAGGTGTGATTTTATGAGTCTATGTACCACCATCTGACCCAAGTTTATAGCTTAAAATAAGAATTCTGAAAAGATACATTTTGAGAAATAGCTCCTTAGTGATGACTTTCCCCACTATTATTAGCACACAAAAACCTAGACTTTCAATTATTCATATAATAGTTGCTGCTAGCATTCCTGATATTTCATCTGCTTTAACGTTTCTCTTTATATTATTTTTTTTTTGAGGTCTAGGCCAAGCAGCAGCAGATTTATACTCCAGTCACTCAGCTGAGAAATATTGGGTATAACTTCTGGCATCAGTTTCTAGGCCGTTACATAGCAACAATTTAAAACCTGACTTTTCTGACTGGGGAACGACTGACAAAAAGGTCAAACGGCAGGTGCTGCACATTGCAGCAGCAGACCCAGTGTCAAGACAAAGACCCTAAATACCAAAATATTCTGGTTCAGGGATGACAGATTCAAGGTCAGCTCCTCCGGTCATAGCAAACCTAGCATGAGACTGTAGACGACAATAGAGTTATACTAGCCCAGAGGAGCTGTGAGAACAGAGTTTGGTCCTCAGTAGATGTCTTAAGTCAAACAAATAACCGAATGGAAGATTTTTATGTAACAAATCTGCACAGTTAAGAGGTTATAACAATCTCTCTTCTATTCCTATGACTGAGACATGATGCAAAGAAACCCCTTTTGGTCTTCACTATTTTCATTGTAAGAAAAAAGTAGATTTCAATCATAAAATACTTGAAATTACATATTTGTAGCAGATCCAAAACTAAACCCTATATAACTTCAGGATGCTTTTATGATCTTAGGAATTCACTTCATTGCTATATGTTTTATTTATCATTTATAGAATGGGAAATATGGTCTTCTTTCTTAAGGATTCTTAAGGTATGGAAGGTGAAATATTGGCAATAAATACTCTTAGACCAATACTGCTTCATGTGATCATTGCAAAACAGTCTGAAAAGATCTATATTGTGATTTTTTGTAATTTATACCTAGGCATCAATACATTCTACAAGTCTTCACCATGTTTATTCTGTTAGGCACTCAGGTCAATTAAGAAGTGTTAACATTCTGATTAAGTTGTTATAAATAAATTTTGCTTCCATATTGAAAATGTTGCTTTCTTTTATTGGAACTACAGGAAGTATTTTTGTCAATGTTAGTGTTTAAAGATTGTAGGAATCCTGTCTGCATGCAAATCACCAAGAACTGAGATATGTCCCAACAAGGGATAAGACCTGCTCAGTGAGACAGCAACTGCTGTGGGGACGGTGGGCATATTCCCCCTGGAATATGCAACAAAGATAAGCAAGCACATCCTGGAATGTGCAAGATAAGATCATCTCTACCTGTCAAGACTGCAGATACCCCAGAAAGGAGGATGGTGAAAAGGCTTCTGGACTATGAAACAGTTTTACCACCTGGCCTGATAAGCCCTGGATGTGTATTGGTGTGTGGACAGGTAGAAGGCAAAGAAGGAGGGCAGAGGCCCACCCCAGTGCTGACCCTCTGCCAGCATACATCGAGATTCCTTGGGGGCAACATCTGGACACATACATAAGGGTGAGGGGCCAGGATAAAAAAAAAAAAAAAAGTATAAAAGACCCTGAGCAATGCCTGCTCTACATAGACTCCTCCACTGAACATGCTACATGCTGGAAACATCAAAAGATTTAGCAGCACCCCTGGACAACTCAAGCTGAGAAGGACATGGACTTCGGAAATGCTTTCTCTCTCCCTCCCCTCCTCCAGACAGGGATGGCAATATAATTCCTTTCCTGCTTTCCTTCTCTCTGTCTCCATTTGTTTCTCTCTCTCTCTCCCCCCCTTTTTTTTCCCCCTTCCTCTGCTTCATTTTCTTAATAAATAGCCTCACTTTTGATATTTGACTTTTTTTGTGCCTTCATTTCACAACATGGGAATATTAAAAAAAACCTAATGAGTCTCTCACCTTCTCTGGACTGAGACAAAGATATATAATGAAATATTTTGCTTATGAGGGTTGCAGTTTTGCTTGGAATTCTGTATTAATTTTCTATGGTTTTGTTCTTTTTTAATGTAATTTCCTTTTCCTAATTATTAGTATTTATAATTGCCACACTTACTACATATTAATATTATTGATCAATTTATGACATTAGATAATATAACTTGGTGATATGTTTCACAAATACCTGTAAATCTTATTTCACAGGGTGCACTGGAATGGGCTGCCAGGGAGAGGGTGGATCAACTCCCTGGAGGTGTTCAAGAGGGGATTGGATGTGGCACTTGGTGCCATGGTTTAGTCATGAGGTCTGTGGTGACAGGTTGGACTTGATGATCTCTGAGGTCTCTTCCAACCTTGGTTATTCGGTGATTCTGTGATCTATGGGGCTTTTAAAATGTATTAACTTTTTTCCCAAAAAGGGTCAGTTGCAGAAGTCTATGAAAATGGAGATGATGGAATTGCATGTTGTATTCACATTTATGCACATCTGAACTAAGTACCTTTGTTTCTGAGAAGGTCAATAGGTACAGATAAGATTTTCTAGAATAATGATCCTCTCATTTTAATGAAGACAATTAGATTAAGCCACATGAAATGCAGCTTACATGTTTCCATTTCTTATGCAGAATATATGGTGAAACCATTTCAGATACAAACATATAGCTGTACAGGATGAACTTTAAAGTAGTCCTTAGTTTTTCTTACTAGTTAAAAAAATCCATGGCTTTCTACTATGTCTTTGTTTTCAAGCACAAGCCCTATGAGGAGAGGCAGAGGGTGCTGGGATTGTTTAGCCTGGTGAAGAGGAGGCTCAGGGGAGACCTCGTTGCTCTCTACAACTACCTGAAGGGAGGTTGTAGTCAGGAGGGGGTTGGTCTCTGCTCCCAGGCAACCAGCACCAGAACAAGAGGACACAGTCTCAAGCTGCACCAGGGGAAGTTTGGGCTCGAGGTGAGGAGAAAGTTCTTCACAGAGAGAGTTATTAGCCATTGGAATGGGCTGCCTGTGGAAGGTGGTGGAGTCACCGCCCCTGGGGGTGTTCAGAAAGGTATTGGATGTGGCACTTGAAGCCAGGGTCTAGTACTCATGAGGTTTTGGCTGACAGGTTGGACTTGATGATCTTTGAGGTCTTTTCCAACCTTATGATTCTCTGATAATTCAGCCATCTAAATTCTAGCATGTGTGAAGTACCCGATTGATACAATGAAAATTCTATTTAGTTCATATTATATACTTTAAAAAAAACCAAACAAGCATATATCCATTCTGCCTGCAGTAAAATAGTTAAATAAAGCCTTCAGAAATTAAAAAAATAAAATAAAAAAAAAAAGGTAATATTAACTTGATTAGAATATGCATTACTAGACTTCTCTTTTGTTACCTAAGGTAAAATCTATTGCAAAATAATTTCTTTCTACAAAAATTACATATCAGAAGGTGCTGGTCTTAAAAAGACTTTTGTCTGTTATTTCCACTGGTGTTGGTGTCAACAGTAGGAATGAATGATTGATTGCTGGGAGACCATACAATAAATGAATGATTGTTGAAAGACCATCAGTCTTGAGAAACAAGGAGATAAGAAAAACCTCAGAAGAGGAGGCATATCCATCTTGCTAAACAAACCATATATATTGGGGCATAGTAGGTTACAGACAAAACTGTATATGAATTTTGTTGTTCTATGCTCATTACAATGTGATTAAGATGGAACTGACACTCCTCTCTTAAGATAGCCACCTCTTTGAAGAAGGAACATGTACCTTGATTTTTTTTTAATACTATAACATTAAATCAAAGCAAGCAAGAGGCTAAATAATGATGGAATAGAATATTAATGAGTATGTATAAATGGAAGGATTAATAACCAAAGATGCATAAATTATGACAGATTTGCATGATTTGGTGTTTGCTTAGGTGAATCACCACTTTCATGCTTATATTTGCAAATATGTAATTAAATCAGAAGACCTCATCTTTGTGTACACTGACGTTAAGCACACCAAGCAAATGACCCCACTCAAGGGACAACACTGGAAGACATGAGTCTAATATTTTTCCAGTAGTCTGTGGAGCTTTAACCCCATACTAAAACCCAGGGTTTTTTATCAGCTCTTTATGGACAGGTATTTAATGTTTATCTTAATGTTTTTGAGCAGATGCTATTTCCAAGGTACTAACATCAAAGGGCAATTTACTTCATAGTAAGAAAGAAAGAAATGTAATACTAACTGATTAGTGAGAGCATCACATCCCTTTTCCTCTAAGTGTTCAACTTTTATAGAGCTGTCTTTACAAAAAACATTTATGCATAGAATACAATAGAATACAATACAATAGAATAAACCAGGTTGGAAGAGACCTTCAAGATCATCACGTCCAACCCATCAACCAATCCAACCCACCTAAACAACTAGATCATGGAACCAAGCACCCCATCAAGTCTCCACCTCAACACCTCCAATGATGGTGACTCCACCACCTCCCCAGGCAGTCCTTTCCAATGGGCAATCACTCTCTCTGTATAGAACTTCTTCCTAACATCCAGCCTAAACCTCCCCTGGTGCAGTCCGAGACTGTGTCCTCTTGTTCTGGTACTGGCTGCCTGGGAGAAGAGACCAACCTCTGCCTGTCTACAGCCTCCCTTCAGGTAGTTGTAGAGAGCAAGAAGGTCTCCCCTGAGTCTCCTCCTCTCCAGGCTTATCAAACCAAGCTCCCTCAGCCTCTCCTCATAGGGCTTTTGTTCCAAACCCTCACCAACTTCGTTCCTTCTCTGGACACACTCCAGCAAGTCAACATCCTTCCTAAACTGAGGGGCCCAGAACTGGACACAGTACTGAGGTGCGGCCTAACCAGTGCAGTGTACAGGGGCAGAATGACCTCCCAGTTATTGGATGTATGGCCATTGTGGATGTTTCATGTCTCCTAGCATCTTGCTCACGAGAAGCAGACTGCAATAGACATGCATGGAATGAAAATAATGAAAATACATCAATCAAACCCTGCAATCAATCTGGAGTAAGCAACACAAAGACTTCTACACTGACATGTTCTTCCAAATCATCATATTTAGACATCAGTGAACATCCATAATTTTGTTCAACTTTTCTTTGAGATAAATAAATAAATTACACTTATGGCCTATGCCAAATTTATGGCTTAATCATTGGTAGTAACTCAGATGCTGTTTAAGCATTTATATGATGTCCTCTTTTCTTTTTGTAGGAAGGAAGAATGGCTGAAAATTCTGAATTTAGTGTTTCCATCTCTCACACATTCCTTTGCTTTCATACTCTGTTGCTCTTGGAACAGAAAGCTTCACATTGCTCATTGTACCAAAGAATAAATTTTGGTCATTGAAATTTTCACCCTATGGACTAAAAAAACTAACAAGCAAACAAAAAGTTTTGTTTTGTTAATATTATTTCAACCCACTAGCAAGAATTAATATTATGTTAATAAATCTTTAAGAAACTGAGTTACTGTAACTTCCCTACACATTCAGGAAGTAGAATACAATTAGAAGTAGATTTGGATTTTTAAATTATTGGCATGCAGAAATAATTTGGAGTGGAGAGAACTGTTCTTTTAAGCCTAACTTAATTTTGTAAAAAATGTCTCCTTTCCTTTTCTGATAAGAGCATTATCTTCTGTCATAGTGTCATAGTATCATAGTATCATAGTATCAGTCAGGGTTGGAAGGGACCACAAGGATCATCTAGTTCCAACCCCCTGCCATGGGCAGGGACCACATGCACTAGATCAGGCTGGCCAGAGCCTCATCCAGCCTGGTCTTAAACACCTCCAGGGACAGGGCCCCAACCACCTCCTGGACAACCCATTCCAGGGCTTCACCCCTCTCATGGTGAAGAACCTCCTCCTCACGTCCAGCTGAATCTCCCCACCTCCAGCTTCATTCCATCCATTCCATTCCACTGTCTCCAGTCTTTCATCCACTCTCCATCTCAATGGACAACAAAACTCTCCCAGTGACTTTACCTTCCACCATCTACTTTTCTCATATTATTCTCCAAAGACATCTATTCTTCTTCTAGGCAGCAGAGAAATAGTGTGAATTATCCCTGTCCCTGCATTGTGCAAAACTTTCTACCTATTTGTAGATGCCATGAGGCAGAATATAATAAATTTAGAGTGATTAATGGAGCATACAATCAAGATACTTAAAATCTTTCACACAACAAACTGTTACTAATCAAGTAAAGTTGCATAAAATTATTTCCATGACTCAGTTCTATGGAAAAAAAAATGGAAATTATTTTATTGCAATGATTGACCTGTCCTAGAATGTCAGAAGTAATAAATCTTCATTTCTAGACCACTGGTAAAGGACATTCTTATGAAATAATCAGAAAAGGAAAAGAAAAAAGGAGGGGCAATAAAAGAGAAGGAGGCAAAAGATTGATTGATTATAATGATAGCCGAGAGAAATTTAGGCATTTAGTTGCATAAAATTAATAATAATGAACAAGCATCACAGAGCATTTTTAATAAGAATATTAGTACATACAAATAAGGAAGGAAAAAGATTGCTGCTAAGAGCAGATGACAATTATACGCCAAAAAAGAAGGGAAAAAGCATAATCCAATCACTTTCCTTTCATTCTAACAAAAATCAGAAGGCACATGGTTTATTCAGTGTTCCTTTAGTTGTGGTTGCAAGAATAGATTGAAAATACATGCATATCACTGCATAATTTTCATTTTGGCATGATGAAAGGAATAATATTGGAATTTGACCTGCGTGGAGAAGAACTGTTTCAAACATTTAAATATTAAATCAAACTTTTGAAAGTAAAACTACAGACCTGAAAACAAAAACAAAAACACAAAACCAACCATAAATCATCAATAATATTTGTGTTTCAAAGATACATCGGGAAGAAGCAGGATGCATGTTTTTCTCCTGATATATAACCACTGTGTTATCTGAGAGACAACACTGCATGTTTAGTGTCAATTCTATGTTTAGATAATAACTAGCTAGTTCCCTGATTATACTAGATCTTTGTTTTATACTAGATCTTTATTTCAGTGGTAGTCCTCAGGACAGTCTGTTATTCAAACATTCTTTCCAACACTATGGTGTGAGAAATTACAGTTTCCAGGTGGCTTTCAGACATGACTTTACTGACATAGAATTCCCGTATCACAGTATCACAGTATTGCCAAGGTTGAAGAGACCCGAAGATCATCGAGTCCAACCTGTCACCACAGACCCCACGACTAGACCATGGCACCAAGTGCCATGTCCAGTCCCCTCTTGAACACTTCCAGGGACAGTGACTCCACCACCTCCCCAGGCAGCCCATTCCAATGGCGAATCAGTCTCTCGGTGAAGAACTTTCTCCTCACCTCGAGCCTAAACTTCCCCTGTTGCAGCTTGAATCATAGAATCATAGAGTCAATAAGGTTGGAAAAGACCTCAAAGGTCATCAAGTCCAACCTGTCACCCAACACCTCAGGACTACTAAACCATAGCACCAAGTGTCACGTCAATCCCTTCTTGAACAGCTCCAGGGATGGTGACTCAACCACCTCCCCAGGCAGCACATTGCAATGGCTACCAACTCTCTCAGTGAAGAACTTTCTCCTCACCTCAAGCGTAAACCTCCCCTGGCACAGTTTGAGACTATGTCCTCTTGTTCTGCTGCTGATTGCCTGGGGAGAAGAGACCAATCCCACCTGTCTACAACACTCTCTTCAGGTAGTTGTAGAGAGCAATGAAGTGTCCCTTGAGCCTCCTCTTCACCAGGCTAAACAATCTCAGCTCCCTCAGACTCTCCTCATAGGGCTTGTGCTTGAGGCCTCTCACCAGCCTCGTTGCCCTTTCTGGATACATTCAAGAGTCTCAATGTCCTCCTTAAATTGAGAGGCCCAGAACTGGACACAGTACTCAAGGTGTGGCCTAACCAGTGCTGAGTCCAGGGCACAAGAATTCCCTGCCTCCTGTTGGCCACACTATTTCTGATGCAGTCCAGATGCCATTGGCATTTTGCTATCTGGCACACTCCTGGCTCATATTCAGCTGGCTGTCAATCAGTACCCCCAGGTCCCTTTCTGTTTGGTGCTCTTCAGCCACTCTGACCCCAGCCTGTGGTGCTGCATGGGGTTGTTTGGTCCAAGGCAGCACCTGGTACTTGGACTTGTTGAATGTCATCATATTGGATTCCACCATCTGTGCAGCCTGAGAAAGGTTTAGTTTTATTGGAAAGAAAGATAAATTAATTAGAATACCACGGTTCAGCTTCTGCTCAGTACACTAGTGGAAGATATAGAGAATTGTTAGGTATCCTTATCACCAAAAAATGCATTTGAAAATGTAAATGTATGAATTCCTGTTGACATTAAAACACTCACTCAATCCTATTCACTTGTACTCCAGGTTTATTAATTTCTCACATGAATGCATACATGAAAGAAATGGGGATATAAAAAAACTGAAATCTGAATTGAGGCAATAATATCTGACACACTTAGACTTTGAGACATATGCAAATGTGCTTAACTTTTAAACATAAATTAATTTCATCATATGGGTGCAAAACTAGTTAATTGATTGAAATACTCTAAATCAACACTGAAATACAGGCATAATTTGGTCAAAATCTAAAATGAAAGTAGAATGAAGCATGATGATATGGCTTCTCATTTGGGTCAAACTGTTAAAATAACTCGTGATGTGAAGATTATGGTCACAACATTAATAGATGAAAGGCTGAGCAACTGATGTCATTTAAATGTGTACCTGAGCAAAGCCTTCAACACTGTCCCACTCACACATCCTGGTCTCCAAGTTGGTGCAGTATGGGTTGATGATGGACTACTCAGTGGTAAAAAAACTGGCTTGATGCCACACCAAAGTGGCTGTCAATGGATCCATGTCCAAGTGGAGGCCAGTGACAAGTGGAGTCCTTCAGGGATCAGTGCTGGGACCAGTCTTGTTTAACATCCTACTGGCGACATGGAGAGTGGCATTGACCATACCATCAGCAAATTTGTTGACAAACCCAAGCTGTGTGGTTGCAACAGACACGTTGGAGGGAGGGATGCCATCCAGAGGGACCTTGACAGGCTGGAGTGGTGGGCCCATGATATCCTCATGAGATTCACCACGACCAAGTGAAAGGTCCCGCATCGGGTGAGGGTATCCTAAGCACCAATATAGACTGGTATGAGAGCAGGCCTGAAAAAAGGACCTGGGGGTGGGCTGGTAGATGAGAAGCTCAACATGAGCCACCAGAGTGTACTTACAGCCCAGAAAGCAAAATCACATCCTGGACCACATCAAGAGAAGCATAGCCAGCAGGTCAAGGGAGGTGATTCTCCCCCTCTACTCTGCTCTGTGAGACCCCAACTGGAGTACTGTGTCGAGTTCTGGAGCCCCTATTATGGAAAGGATCTGGACATGCTGGAGCATGTCTAGAGAAGGGCCTCAAGGATGATTAAAGGGCGGAGCACCTCTCTATGAGGACAGACTGAGAGAGTTGGGACTATTCAGTCTGGAGAAGAGAAGGCTCTGAGGAGACCTTATTGCGGCCTTCTAGTATCTTAAGGGGGTCTACAAGAAAGCTGGTGAAGGACTTTTCAGGATGCCAGGTAGTGATAGGACTAGGGGGAACGGAGCAAAACTAGAAATGAGTAGATTCAGATTGGATGTTGGAAGGAAGAAATTCTTCACCATGAGCATGGTGAGACACTGGAACAGGTTGCCTAGGGAGGGTAGAAGCCCCATCCCTGGAGATTTTTAAGGACAGGCTGGATGTGGCTCTGAGCAACATGATCTAGTGTGAAGTGCAGGGCCCACAGCAGCAGGGTTGGAACTAGATGATCCTAAGATCCTTCCAACCTATAATAATTCTATGATTCTATAAGGTATTTCTTTACTTAAAAAATAAATTACTAACAAATATAAACTCTAAGGGAAACATTTCTTGAAAGCTGTGCTATTGTTACATAGTTAAGGGCAATATTGTTCAATAAACCAAATACTGCATTCCAATGTTTCTGCTAAAATGACAAATTGAGAATGTCAGCATTTAACAACAGACTTCAATTGTGCATGGTAGATCAATAAATGTAAATTGTAACATATGTATATTTTTCTTTCCTGTTACATTGGCATTATTTT
>CM037631.1:110064993-110102797 GCA_015227895.2 Colaptes auratus
TCCTGAGTAACTCTGCCTTCCTTAAGCTTTTATTACCCAGATGCTGCTCTGAATACTATACTACTCAGAGACTTATAAACTGAACTGGTACTTCATTTTAAGAGAGTTAGAGAAAATCTAAAGTGAAATTCAATGTGCAAAACATTCAATCAAAACTAAATTGCTATCCTCAATTGTGGAGCAATTCCAAGAAAATGCAAGTCAGTCTGATAACAGAATACAGAGTGATACAGGCTCAACAATTTATTTTTCTTCTTAAATAAATGAAAATTATGTTCTCAGTGCCAGGCATGTTTTGTTACAAACATAATTAAGGCATTCATTCTGATCCAAATTAGAAGCACAAGGAAAACAGGACAATATGAGATTTGCCTTTGACTTCACTGTAGTAAATAATTCACCCTTAAATTTTATCATATATTTTAATCATTATTTTGGTACAGAACACATTCTCCCACAGGCTTACGATGCAAGAAACACCACCTGAAGAACTTGCAGGTAAAGTTTAACATTAATGGCAAAGCATTGCTGGCTGGACAGATGGGCAGAGTCCAATGGGATGGCATTCAACAAGTCCAAGTGCCAGGTGCTGCACTTTGGCCACAACCATCCCATGCAGAGCTACAGGCCGGGTCAGAGTGGCTGGAGAGCTGCCAAACAGACAGGGACCTGGGGGTACTGATCGACAGCCACCTGAACATGAGCCAGCAGTGTGCCCAGGTGGCCAAGAAGGCCAACGGCATCCTGGACTGCATTAGGAATGGTGTGGCCAGCAGGAGCAGGAAGTCATTGTGCCCCTGGACTCTGCATTGGTTAGACCGTACCTTGAGTACTGTGTCCAGTTCTGGGCACCTCAGTTTAAGAAGGACACCAAGACACTTCAATGTGTCCAGAGAAGGGCAACAAGGCTGCAGAGAGGCCTTGAGCCAAGCCCTATGAGGAGAAGCTGAGGGAGCTGGGGTTGTTTAGCCTGGAGAAGAGGAGGCTCAGGGAGACCTCATTGCTCTCTACAACTACCTAAAGGGTGGTTGTAGCCAGGAAGGGGTTGGCCTCTTCTCTCTAGCAACCAGCACCAGAACAAGGGACACAGTCTCAAGCTGCACCAGGGGAAGTTTAGGCTCGAGTGAGGAGAAAGTTCTTCACCGAGAGAGTGATTCGCCTTGGAATGTGCTGCCCGGGAAGGCGGTGGAGTCACCGTCCGGAGTTGTTCAAGAGGGGATTGGATGTGGCACTTGGTGCCATGGTCTAGTCCCTGGGGTCTGTGGTGACAGGTTGGACTCGATGATCTTTGAGGTCTCTTCCAACCTTAGCGATACTGTGATACTGTGATGTTCGTGAGCCTCCATTGATGCTTTGATTCGTGAGTCTCAAGAGTATGTCACGTATCTCTGATTTGTATATGCTCTGGCTTCATTTGGACAGCACAATAGAATGAGATGAACAATAGTCATTCAACACCACTAAAGAAAATCTCTGTGCATGGCAGAGATGGAGCTGGAGTGTACTCTGGCAAAGCCTTTTTTGACTAGAGTAGAATAAATTAACCAGGTTAGAAAAGAACTCTGAGATCATCAAGTCCAAACTATCATCCAACACTACCTAAACAACTAAACCATGGCACCAAGCACCCCATACAGTCTCTTCCTAAACACCTCCAGTGATGGTGACTCCACCACCACCCTGGCCAGCCCATTCCAACAGCCAATTATTCTTTCTGTGAAGAACTTCTTCCTAAGATCCAACCCAAACAGCTTCCATTTAGGAGTAGGTGCCTGTGTAGGACAAACCTTAAACTTAAGTGAAGAGCTTTAAAATCTCAGTCTGTGATTGAGCAATTATTTCCCTGTTAAATTTGTGTCTTTTCCTCTGTCCTGAACATGACATCCTGGTACAGAATCAGAAATCTCTAGAGTAACCTATTCCATAGGTTGGCAGATAAACACAGAGATCATGAAGATTTGTGGATATGAGTGTAGGATCTTCATTCACCTCTAGTTATTTTTTCTTTTATGTTTTCTTTTGTTTCACACCATTAGGTTGTAGCTAGGTGGGGGTTGGTCTCTTCTCCCAGGCAACCAGCACCAGAACAAGAGGACACAGTTTCAAGCTGTGCCAGGGAGGTTTAGGTTGGAGGTTAGGAAGAAATTCTTCACAGAAAGAGTTACTGGCCATTGGATGGGCTGCCCAGGAGGTAGTGGAGTCACCGTCCCTGGAGGGTTTCAAAAGGGATGGGATGTGGCACTTGAAGCCATGGTTTAGTAGTCATGAGGTGCTGGGTGACAGGTTGGACTTGATGATCTCTGATGTCTTTTCCAACCTTATTGATTCTATGATTCTATTAATAACAATGAATTTCTCATTTACTTACTTTGAAAGCAAGATAAAGCATCCACATAATGTAATATTGACACTAAAGCATAGAGAATAAAGACAAACATAGACAAATATTTATTTGCATTATTTAAGGGACTTGCTTTGGCCATGATCTCTGCTCTTAGTTATTTGCTTTCTATGTTCATGTGAAAAAACAGATTTTATTGGAACAAATGTTCACAGAAAATGAAGTTAAAAACCACATTTTGCAGAGGCCAAACATTTAATTCAGAAAAAAAAATATTTACAACAGAAATGCTTTATCATTTTACTCTGTTAGAGATCATGGTAAGGCATAAAAAAGAGCCATCCAAAAGGAGGCAATATTTGGCTGATTTGAAATCACAACAAGTTCCAAAGAGTAGATGTATTTGAAAGAATGAGCATTCAGAGACATTATGATTTGTATGATAGAGTGTATATGTGGTGGTTTGAGCCTTAACTGGGGCTTAAAAACTCAGATGAGGGCAAGGCTGAGAATCCTTCCTCTGTTTGCCTCCTCCCCTTCCCCAATAGAGAGAGAGGAAAAAATAAGGGAGGGGAGCAAATCCACTAAGAAATAATTTGGGTTCAGCTTGGAAGTAGAGAGGTAAAGAATTTTCCTTTAAACAGTATGTGTATATATATATACATATAAAACAATGACAGGCAGGGTGCACAAGGGTAAGGAACAAAGATGGATGGGAAGGAAAAAAAAATATGAGATACAAAACCAGTCCTTTGCAAAGTGGACAGCAGGAAGAGAAAGCAATGGCTGCAATATCCTCCCTCTTATACCCCAGCTGGACAAGGAGGGGAGGAAGTGGAACAGACCAAGTCAGTTTCCCAGGGGAGAAAACACCCTCCAGGGAGGGAAAAAAAACTCTCACATGCCCTCCCCTCCACCATTATATTCCAGAATGGGTGTAACCCACCACAATATAAAAGAACAGAGCTGATGTTCAATGATGCATGGGATTTATTAAAGAAAATTAGGATTAGTAAGAAAAACCAAAATACAGTTGAAACTGAATCTTGAAGACAAACTGTGTTCTCAAATGGCTTTTGAGCATGCCTTGAAATCTTTTATTTCTGCTCATTTCCTTGAAAGATAAGAATGCTCTAATTTGAATATAGAATAGACTGGACTAGAATAGACTGGACTAGACTAGACCAGACCAGGTGGAAAAGACCTTCGAGATCATTGCATCCAACCTACCATCCAACACCACCTAATCAAGTAAACCATGCAACCAAACACCCTACCAAGACTCCTCCTAAACATCTCCAATAATGGTGACTCCATCACCTCCCCAGGCAGCCCATTCCAATGGGCAATCCCTCTCTCTGTGTAGAATTTCTTCCTAACCTCCAGCCTAAACCTCCCCTGGCACAGCTTGAGACTGTGTCCTCTTGTTCTGGTGTTGGTTGCCTGGGAGAAGAGTCCTCAGCTCTAAGTTTTCACAGAATTTAGGTGATTAATGTCTGGCAAGGATGCTGTATTTTGATTTTGTAATGAAAAAATGAGTAGTTAACATTACTCTAAGTTTGGTATTTTCTTCAGGGGGGGAAACAAATCAACCAAAAATAACAAAACAAACAAACAAAAGTTCTTTACTAAACATAATTTGATGGATGAGTTTGAAAAAGTGCTCTCTCACTTTCTTTCTCACTATTTTTATAAGGAGATCAAGCTTTTCCTTGGCAAGCTTGCATCCTGAGCAGAAGAGCTGATGAGTATTGACTCAGTTTGTATGTACAGGTTTGTGGTGCTGAAAAATTAAGCTTTGTCATTTAGTACAATCTAAATGTACATTTTTAAGTTTTCCTTTTATTTTTTTCCCCAAGTAAACAATTTGTTCTGAAGTAATCTGAACAAAATTTAAAGCAGTCATCTTAGCAAGGAAGGAATAATAATGCTATCAGTAAAAGAAACTAATGGATTTTCCTAGGTTTATATTGCTTCTAAAACATTTTTTTGTGCAACTGCTTTCATGGTCTCTTGTACTTTAAATTCTCCAAGAATTAATATGTAATTTTTTTTTAATGGAAATGATGGAAACAATGGTAACTGATTATGTTTGGTATCTGAAAGTGCTCTTTTTTCTTTTTTAGTAGTTGAAACCTCAGTCTAGTGATCTGGAAGGTGTTTGACCTGTATATGAAGATGAGAACTAAATGTCTGCATAAACCAAGTATCTGTAACTCAGGCTTTGTCTTTGTTATTGGTATTTTCATATCTTGTTTTCAAGCAGTATCTATTTAGCCACATTTTTTAGGCACATAACAAATCTAATTTTCTGATAGGTATTATGTATGTATGTATGCAGAGAGGACCTGGGGGTGCTGGTTGATTGTAGGCTGAACATGAGCCTGCAGTGTGCCCAGGCAGCCAAGAAGGCAAATGGCATCCTGGCCTGCATCAGGAACAGTGTGGCCAGCAGGAGCAGGGAGGTCATTCTGCCCCTGTACACTGCACTGGTTAGGCCACACCTAGAGTCCTGTGTCCAGTTCTGGCCCCTCAGTGTAGGAAGGATGTTGTCTTGCTGGAACGTGTCCAGAGAAGGGCAACAAAGTTGATGAGGAGTTTGAAACACAAGCCCTATGAGGAGAGGCTGAGGGAGCTGGGGTTGCTTAGCCTGGAGAAGAGGAGACTGAGGGGTGACCTTATTGCTCTCTACAACTACCTGAAGGGAGGTTGTAGCCAGGCAGAGGTTGGTCTCTTCTCCCAGAAAGCAGTACCAGAACAAGAGGACACAGTCTCAGGCTGCGCCAGGGCAGTTTAGACTGGACGTTAGGAGGAAGTTCTATACAGAGAGAGTGATTGCCCATTGGAATCGGCTGCCCGTGGAGGTGGTGGAGTCACCTTCATTGGAGGTGTTCAAAAAGAGATTTGATAGGGTGCTTGGCGCCACAGTTTAGTTGTTTAGGTGGGTTGTATTGTATTGTATTGTATTGTATTGTATTGTATTTAGGTGGGTTGGATTGGTTGATAGTTGGACGCGATGATCTTGAAGGTCTCTTCCAACCTGATGTATTGTATTGTATTGTAAAGTATCTTAGCATTAGCAAGCAGAAGGAAGTTAGATTACTTTTGAGCTTCCTGACTTGATTAGAGAGGAACTGAAACATTGATGTTTTAATGCCTTGCTGTCTCCCATCAACTATCTTAAAACTGGACTTTGGTTGTGGGATGCAGTTTTTGGTGTTTGTTGATTATTTTGTTTTTTAACCTGCATTTGCTGAAGTGGTATAGGATTAGTTAGATGTTCTAATAATTTTGTGTTTATTGTTCCTGTGTTTTGTTGAGCACCTGCAGGTGACATAATTGGAACACATGTTGATCTTTCAGGACTTTTTCTATATCGTGGAATTGATTTATCTGCTGAATTGCTGTTGATGTATTTGGCCTTTAAAGTATTTTATTTTTTCCTTTTATTTTAGTCATTTGCTGTTACTTCTGCTGACTTTGTAAGTTACATTAACAGTCAGTTTCCTGCACCATAGGCCCTGAGCATCTGAAACAGGGTGCACTCTCGGGTCAGAAACACACATCTTTAAAAAGTGGTGTTCTAGAAGCAGCAATTAGCTGTGCATGATTGCCTCTTAACATGCTAACTTTCTGGTTCAGATCTCCTACAGTCAGTAAACAACCAGGGCTGATTAAAAGCCTTGTTATCATTCCAAACCCCTCTGATGTATGTATGTTCCAGGTTTGACCTCTTTTTTCTACTCTAAGTGTGTTTCTGGAAGAGGTTACTGTTATGATCATATGGAGGCTATTAATATTCAATAGGTGGCATGATTAATAAAAATATTAATAACTTTATTAATAAAGAAACCTTGCAAAAATGTTAATAAAACCTATTTACTGTTTGAAATATTTGGTTGTGGAAGAGATACCTCATCAGCAGGAACATGTAACAATTTAAATAATATGAGCAAAAATCCAGAAACAACAAACACCAATTTAAACTGTAAAGAAAAAAAGAGAATAATATCAGGGAATAGAATAGAGTAGAGTGGAATAGAGTAGAGTAGAGTAGAGTGAGAGTAGGGTGGGATAGAGTAGAGTAGAGTAGAGTAGAGTAGAGTAGAGTAGAGTAGAGTAGAGTAGAGTAGAGTGGGATAGAGTAGAGTAGAGTAGAGTAGAGTGGGGTAGAGTAGAGTGGGGTAGAGTAGAGTAGAGTAGAGTGGGGTAGAGTAGAGTAGAGTAGAGTGGGATAGAATAGAGTAGAGTAGAGTGGGGTAGAGTAGAGTAGAGTAGAGTGGGGTAGAGTAGAGTGGGGTAGAGTAGAGTAGAGTAGAGTGGGGTAGAGTAGAGTAGAGTAGAGTGGGATAGAATAGAGTAGAGTAGTGGGATAGAATAGAGTAGAATGGGATAGAATAGAGTGGGATAGAATAGAGTGGGATAGAAAGGTCTTGGAAAAGACCTTTGAGATCATCAAGTCCAACCTATCACCCAACACCATCTAGTCAACTAAACCATGGCACCAAGCACCCCATCCAGTCTCTTCCTAAACACCTCCAGTGATGGCGACTCCACCACCACCCTGGGCAGCCCATTCCAATGGGCAATCACTCTTTCTATGAAGAACTTCTTCCTAACATCCAGCCTAAACCCCCCAGGTGCAGCTTGAGACTCTGTCCTCTTGTTTCTGTCACAGCTAGAGATTACCCACAAGGTGGGGGAAGTCTGGAATTCTCTAGGGCAACAGACCTTTAACAGGTGCTTATAAAAATCAGATTTCATAATTACTCACTGATCATGGTACCACGCAGCACTCATGGGGATTTAAACAGAACCAAAATGGCATCAACCACATGAAAGCTGCAGGAACAGAGTTTCACTTTCTGTTGGCTTCTGCAGCTTGTTGCTGTAGCACATACAAGGTTTATCTCTGAAGGCTTTGTAGCTTTGTAGAAAAGAGGTTGCTTCCAAGGCTTGCAGGGCTTGTTGGCTTCGTAGCTTTGCCTATTTGGAGAGGTTCTTCAGCTGCAATCTTCTCAGTGATGTTCGTTGCTTCTTCCAATAAAACAAAACTGCCCAGGGATTCTCAGCTCCTCTTGGGTTTCATCTCTCACGCCTGTCAAGACGTATCTGTCTGCTCCTGGACACCTCTGTCTGCTCCTGGGCTTTACAACACCTATAGTGAGGGTTCTTGCAGTCTCTCCAGGTAAACTGAAGCACAGCTCGGATTCCAAGCAATGCTTGTGACTTCTCCCAGAGTTTGGACAATTGCACTGGCTCTTTGGGCTGGTATTTATAGATTTCCTGGGACAATGATGACCAGTGACAACAAAGATTAAGAAATAAAAACCTGACATTTTAATCTATAGAATGAGTTTTCGCCAAACGTGGCCAAAAGCACACACACCTGGCCCACTTGGACCCCAGAGCACGTTCAGACAAGCCTAGGCAATGTGGGCAATTTCCCGACAAAAACAGACCTGCTGGCTCCTGCCCCACTCTCTGATTCAGGGCATTTTTGAGGCTTTTTGTCCCTTCAGGACAATTACCGATTCTAATATAGAAAGAAAAGATAAATTCAACATGCCTGACCTGCAGTGGAATGTCCCAGGTGAATATGAAAGACTTAGTATTTAACCTTGCATTATTTCATAAATCCTTTTTCAACCCATACAATAGACTCACTCTCATTGTCTCTCACTCTTAGTATTTAAATGTACTTTTTTTCCCCCTTTTCCTTTAATCAGTTACAGAGAAAAGATTGACATTATTATATGTAGAAATAGCCACAAAGCATCCATGACACAGACACAGGAATAAGATTTTTCATGATACATAAATAATACCTTAGCTCTTCTTTTAAGAGAGTTGCATTTCAAAGCAGATATTAGTCTGGTATCTTGTCTCTTATAAAATAAATTAAAATCATCAATAAAGTCCACATTTTCTACCAAAGAGATAGAATCATAGAATCATTTTTGTTGGAAAAGACCTTTAAGATCATTAATCCAACCATGATCTAACTCTACCAAGTCTGGTGTTAAACCATGGCCCTTAGAACCACATCTACACATCTTTTAAACACCTCTATAGATGGTGATTCAACCATGTCCCTGAGCAGCCTATTCCAGTGTTTGATAAGCCTTCCAGTGAAGAAGTTTATTTCTAACACCCATCCTAAACCTCACCTGGTGCAATGTGGGGCCTTTTCCTCTTGTCTTAGCAGCCACTCCTCATAAGACTTCTTCTACAGACCCTTCAGCATCTTCCTTCACTTTCTCTAAACATGCTCCAGCACCACAATGTCTTGTAGTGTGGGGCCTAAAACTGAAGAAGCTACTCAAAGCGTGGCTTCACCAATGCTGAGTACAGGGGTAAAATCACTTCCCTGGTCCTGCTTGTCACACGGTTTTTGATACAGAACAGGATGCTTTTGTCCTTCTTGGCCACCTAGGCACATTTTTTGGCTCATGTTCAGCCAATCAACATCCCCAGGTCTTTCTCTGCCAGGCAACTTTCCAGCCACTCTTCCCCAAGCCTGTAGTATTGCATGGGGTGGTTATGACTTGGCAATTAGCCTTGTTGAATTGTATACAATTGGCCTTGGCCAACCAATCCAGCCTTTCTAGGTTGCTCTGTTGAGCCTTCCTACCCTCAAGCAGGTTGTAGAGCTCTTGGTTCATAACACCATTGTCTGCATTTGAACTGACGGCTTATAAGGAAATTGTTTTCTGCTTTAATATCAGTTTTCTACACCTGTCAGTCTGACAACAACCCTCAGTTTAGTTAGAATACAATAAAACCATTAAGCTGTTGTTGATGACTCTTGAGTTAAGCATTGAGCAACAGAGCTTAATAACAATTGTTTAAGAATCTCCAGAACAACTTGAACAATGAAAACAAGGGTCCATTTTCTCAAGTTCTTCAAAGATAAACATATTCCTCAAGGACACTTCTTGCATTGTGTGAAAGAGTGACATTCTAGTATTCTAGCACATCTTCATCCAAGAAGGATTATGTCTTAGTAAATATTGCATCTTGGCTATCACTCTTTATTCACAGATCTGCTCAGTTTCATTCAATTCTTAGAAGTGATCCTAAGGACATAGGAATTGTTCTGCTGAGTGAGGCTAGCCCAGGTTCATCTAGCCAGGAGATGTTATTTAGGGAAAATATGAAATTCTAGGTATTTTTCAAAATCCAGTATCCTTACAGTCTTCCAGCTCACCGACAGGTCTAGGAGAGATGATGGAAAGAACATCCTTGCCTAGCTCTTTTAACATCTCTCAATACGCTTTCCTATCGGCAATGGAGACTGAGGTCAATACGGACAACCAATATGATCTAGTATTGTTCCTTTATTGTTCCAGTATTGTACAGCTATACTGCAAGCATAGTGAGTATAGCACAGCAAAGTGAAGTGAAGTGAATGGAAAGGAAAGAAAAGTGTGTATTAAAGGAGCTTCTACAACTTATATAAACTTGGGGAGCATCATTGGCATAGCTTCATTGGTTCCCCACGAGTGACCACACATTGCACTATTATAGATTATTGGTCAGGCTACTAACACCATGCGAGGTTGTTGATGCAGGTGTATGTCCTGCTATTCCCAGATAACTTTCTATGTTTATAGCTTCCAGTGTCCTGCTTTAGTTACATGCTGCAGGCACAGCATTGTTTTGCTACACTGCTAGCAACTTTTGCACTTATGCTGAGCATGGCCTACCACCATGTCAGGCTCTAAGCCTACACTGCCAGATTGCTCACACTGCTTCAGAATCATAGAACTTCAGAATCATAGAATCAACAAGGGTTGGAAAAGACCTCAGAGATCATCAAGTCCAACCTGTCACCCAACACCTCAGGGCTAACTAAACCATGGCTTCAAGTGCCACCTCCAAGCCCTCTTCAATACCTCCAGGAATGGTGACTCCACCACCTCCCTGGGCAGCACATTCCAATGGCCAGTAACTCTTTCTGTGAAGAACTTTCTCCTCATGTCAAGCCTAAACTTCCCCTGGCACAGCTTGAGACTGTGTCCTCTTGTTGTGGTGCTGGTTGCCTGGGAGAAGAGACCAACCCCCACCTGGCTACAACCTCCTTTCAGGTAGTTGTAGAGAGCAATAAGATCTCCCCTGAGCCTCCTCTTCTCCAGGCTAAGCAACCCAGCTCCCTCAGCCTCTCCTCATAGGGCTGTGCTTGAGGCCTCTCCCCAGCCTCGTTGCCCTTCTCTGGACACGTTCAAGAGTCTCAATGTCCTTAGACTGAGGGGGCCCAGAACTGGACACAGGACTCAAGGTGTGGCCTAACCAGTGCTGAGTACAGGGGCAGAATGATCTCCCTGCTCCTGCCAGCCACACTATTTCTGATGCAGGCCAGGATATGACTCCCTTCACAGTGCTAAACATTGTGATCTTCAGGAATCATTTGAAATGGTGGTGGTGCTCTCGCTGGCATTGCCACACTTTCCACTTGTGAATCTACTCCTGAACATGCTTGTGCTGTCTGCTTTCCCAGCTTCCTGAGGCGAAATCTCCAGAAGTTCACTACTGTCTCTATAAAGATGTATTTGAAACTAACACCCTGTCACCTACAGAGAATGTATCCTACTTTTGTACTGTTAAGTCTGTGGTAAATAGACATCAAAATGAAAGAAAGAGAAAAAAAAAAAAAGAAAAAAAAAGGCTGAACTCAGACATAGCTTCAGTGAATTTGTGTTTGGAAAATGAACACTGCTTTTGTCATGTGCTGAGCTGCATGAACCGAAACCTGCAGACACAGGAAGCATGGTGGCAGCTGTAGAGAGGACTATTCATCTGCTGAGGACAATGTGAAGAGAAAGGATAATTACTCTCAGTGACAGCCTATCTGTGACCATCAAAGTGACCAGTCACTGAAAGGGAAAGAAGAAATTTGCTGAATGGAAAGAAAAAGGGTGACAAACAGAACTCTTCATCTTGTAGCCACAGGCTGAAGCTTTATCCCTGCATGAGTCCAAGTCAATGCTTCTTCACAGTATTAAAACATCAGGCCTGCCTATTACTCTGCGTTATTAAAAGCAGCTTTCATCGTGTTTAAATGGAGTTCTTGGCTACCACAAAATGAAGGAAGAATCTAGACCCTCTTGGTGGATGTGAGGAAGGCTGTGGATGTAGTCTATCTGGACTTCAGCAAGGCCTTTGATACCATCCCCCACAGCAAACTGATGACCAAGCTGTCAGCCCATGGCTTGGACAGCAGCACTCTGCACTGCGTTAGGAAATGGCTGGATGGCTAAGCCCAGAGAGTGGTGGTGGATGGTGCCACATCCAGCTGGCAGCCACTCCACAGTGGTGTCCCCCAGGGATCAGTGCTGGGCCCCATGCTCTTTAATATCTTTATCGATGATCTGAATGAGGGGATTGAGTCCATCATCAGTAAATTTGCAGATGACACCAAGCTTGGGGCAGGTGTTGATCTGTTAGAGGCTAGGAGGGCTCTGCAGAGGGACCTTGAAAGGCTGGACAGATGGGCAGAGTCCAGCATCATGAGATTTAACACATCTAAGTACTGGGTTCTACACTTTGGCCACAATAACCCCATGCAGTACTACAGGCCTGGGGTCAGAGTGGCTGGAGAGTGGCCAGACAAAAAGGGACAAGGGACTACTGGTTGATAGTAGGCCAAACATGAGCCAGCAGTGTGCCCAGTTGGCCAAGGCAGCCAATGGCATCCTGGCCTGTATCAGGAACAGTGTGGCCAGCAGGATCAGGGAGGTCATGCTGCCCCTGTACACTGCACTGGTTAGGCAACACCTTGAGTGCTGTGTCCAGTTCTGGGCCCCTCAGTTTAGGAAAGATGTTGAGTTGCTGGAACATGTCCAAAGAAGGGCAACAAAGCTGGGGAGGGGTTTGGAGCAAGAGCCCTATGAGGAGAGGCTGAGGGAGCTGGGGTTGCTTAGCCTGGAGAAGAGGAGGCTCGGGGAAGACCTTCTTGCTGTCTAGAACGCCGTGAAGGGAGGTTGTAGCCAGATGGGGGTTGGTCTCTTCTCCCAGGCAACCAGCAGCAGAACAAGAGGACACAGTCTCAAGCTGCACCAAGGGAGATTTAGACTGGATGTTAGGAAGAAGTTCTTCATAGAAAGAGTGATTGGCTGTTGGAATGGTCTGCCCAGGGAGGTGGTGGAGTCACCATCCCTGGAGGTGTTTAGGAAGACACTTGATGGGGTGCTTGGTGCCATGGTTTAGTTGATTATATAGTGTTGGATGATAGGTTGGACTTGATGATCTCAAAGGTCTTTTCCAATCTGGTTAATTCTAATTCTAACATTAAAGTAACCAAAATGTGATTCAGTAACTGCAATTAAATATTTTGCCGATGATTGTCCTTTTTTTCTGGAATGCTGCTGTCATAACTACAGTAAAGCTCATTTGCTCATGAGACAAAGTTCTTCAGGACTGTTTTCAATGTGGTAAAAAGTCTCATAGGAACTAATAATCTTCATGATTTTGAATATAGGGCACATTTCCTTGACCTTGCTTTCTTTAACATCAACCCACAGCAGTAACTGGGGGTGGAAGAAAACAAACAACTGTTCATGTGGAAGAGACCATGAATGAACAATTAGTACTTGGTAGGTGGTAGTTAAGTGTTGGATGTTCGTTAAGATGCTTAGATCTAATGAGTAGTACAGTATAAAAATGCATTTTGTACTGAATAACTACTCCTGAGTGTTAGAAATAGTGATTTGTTTCTCTTTGTCACTCACTAGCACAACAAAAGTTACAACAAACCTCCAACTCAGAAACCCAGGAGCTCCTATGGCATAGTTTCACAGTAACACCAAAGTTGGAAGAGACCTCAAAGATCACCAAGTCCAACCTGATTTGCAGTCAGCAGTATAATTCCTTATAGAAAATACTCCTGGGTATACATTCAAACCATTTAGCAGTTACGTTCTGATCTAACACAACTTTTGCAAAGCTGTTCAGCAGTTCTTTCACTGATTAATTTATCTTTTTTTCTCTTCATTTTTTACACTCTGACTTTTTGAATAATGCAGAATTTTCTCCATCTTCTTGGTAAGAAATCTAAATTATAAACTTCACATTACAGATTAATAACAATCATTCCTAAATTAATGTCTTGCTTCCAGTGATTTAAATTCTCCCCTCCAGCCATTAGAGATACTGTGGATAATCTTTTTAATGTGGTCTTTCTACCTGTTATTCACTCTTCATTCCATACTGACACTTGCCCTTTGACTTAGTGGGTGAAATTCGTAGTATAGTATCATAGTATCAGTCAGGGTTGGAAGGGACCACAAGGATCATCTGGTTCCAACCCACCTGCCATAGGCAGGGACACCCCACACTAGATCAGGCTGGCCAGAGCCTCATCCAGCCTGGTCTTAAACACCTCCAGGGAAGGGCCTCAACCACCTCCCTGGATAACCCATTCCAGGCCTTCACCACTCTCATGGTGAAGAACTTCCTCCTCACATCCAGCCTGAATCTCCCTACCTCCAGCTTCATTCAGAAGCTTTTCAGTAGATTGAAGTTTTTGTTACTCTACACATAGAAAAAGTAATTATGCTCCAGAGGCCATGGTAGTGTGTTTTGAGGTCCAAAATATAAAATGGTGACTATTAAATAAACCAACAAGACAACCCAATAATTTCTTAGACCAGAGAGAAAACAAATGACTGACTGTTAGAAGACACAGATAAAATATCACTTTTAATAGGTGCATATATTCACTGATATAGGTAAGATGCCAAATAAGTCTTGGTAGCTCCATTGCTGTATCAAAACACAAAAATTCTTCATAGGCAATATATTTAAACATACTTCAGCATGATCCTTATTTAATCTGAATATTTAAAAACTAAGCTTTGAAACTGAACTTGGAACACATTGATTTTTCAACTGAGTGGAAGTCTCTTTTGCTTAAAACCATATAAAGTTAGAAATAAACAGTACCCAAGAGCAACATGAAACTTTGAGTCAAAAGAAAACAGACCCATCATCAGCTATTCTGTGCTTATCACACATTAAATATATTGATGGGATGGTCTACTCAGAAAAAGAGGATCATCAATAAACACCTCTAGGGGGAAATTCAAGGTTCAAGAAAAGATATTGGCAACCTGTGAAGGAACAGTAATGTTTAGAAAGAAAAATCAGTGTTTGCAGAAAAATGAATAGAGTTCAACAGGTAAAGCAAAAAGTGACACGTGCATGCAGTGAAGCAAAACAAGGAATTAATTCATCACTTCACATTATCAATACAATACACCACGTAGAAAGAGACCTTCAAGATCATCGCGTCCAACCCATCAACCAATCCAACCCACCTGAACAACTAAACCATGGCACCAATCACCCCATCCAGTCTCCTCCTGAACACCTCCAATGAAGGTGACTCCACCACCTCCACGGGCAGCCCATTCCAATGGGCAATCATGCTCTCTGTACAGAACTTCCTCCTAACATCCAGCCTAAACCTGCCCTGGTGCAGCTTGAGACTGTGTCCTCTTGTTCTGGTACTGGCTGCCTAGGAGAAGAGACCAACCTCTGCCTAGCTACAATCTCCCTTCAGGTAGTTGTAGACAGCAAGAAGGTCACCCCTGAGCCTCCTCTTTTCTAGGCTAAGCAACCCCAGCTCCCTCAGTCTTTCCTTGTAGGGCTTGTGTTCCAAACCCCTCACCAACTTTGTTGCCCTTCTCTGGACACGCTTCAGCAAGACAACATCCTTCCTAAACTGAGGGGCCCAGAACTGGACACAGGACTCAAGGTGCGGCGTAACCAGTGCAGTGTACAGGGGCAGCATGACCTCCCTGCTCCTGCTGGCCACACTGTTCCTGATGCAGGCCAGGATGCCATTGGCCTTCTTGGCTGCCTGGGCACACTGCAGGCTCATGTTCAGCCTCCCATCAACCAGTACCCCCAGGTCTCTCTCTGCCTGGCCGCTCTCCAGCCACTCTGACCCCAGCCTGTAGCACTGCATGGGGTTGTTGTGGCCAGTGTGCAGAACCCAGCATTTGGATGTGTTCAATCTCATGCCGTTGTACTCTGCCCATCTGTCCAGCCTGTCGAGGTCCCTCTGCAAAGCCTCTCTGCCCTCCAGCAGATCAACTCCTGCCCCCATCTTGGTGTCGTCCGCAAATTTACTGATGATGGACTCGATGCCCTCATCCAGATCATCAGTAAAGATGTTGAAGAGCATGGGGCCCAGCACTGATCCCTGGGGCACACCACTAGTGACTGGCCGGCAGCTGGATGTGGCAGGTGTTTAGCCATTCTCAGGAAAGCAATATTACTCTGAACATCTCCTGTTTATTTTTTCTTCTCCCAGCTTTATATACTACTGCCATATGAAATGGAATACCACTTTGATCAGTTGGAGTCAGTTGTCCCATCTTTGTCCCCTCTCAGCTTGGTATGCACTCCCAAGATACTTGCAGGTGGGGTGAGGTAGGAAGAAAAAAGCCTTAGCAGTAACTAAAACATCCCTGTATTTTCAACACTGTTTCCAGTCGGAAACATAGCCTGCTATAATGCAAATTACCTCTATTCCAGCCAAAACCAGCACAGTAACTTAACTGATTACTGAAGAAAAGGTTATGCCATTATACACAAAATACTTTTCTTAATACAGTTACCCTGAAAGTATGGCAGAAAGTTTCGTGCCCTACCTCTAACAACAAAAATTCACTTGCAGGATTTTCAAGAGTGACTCCTATGTCACTCCTCCTGGAGAAGAGGAGGCTCAGGGGTGACCTCACTACTCTCTACAACTACCTGAAAGGTGATTGTAGCCAGGAAGGGGTTGGTCTCTTCTCTCTAGCAACCAGCACCAGAACAAGAAGACACAGTCTCAAGCTGCGCCAGGGGAAGTTTAGGCTTGAGGTGAGGAGAAAGTTCTTCACGGAGAGAGTCATTTGTCATTGGAATGGGCTGCCCAGGGAGGTGATGGAGTCACCATCCCTGGAGGTGTTCAAGAGGGGATTGGACATGGTGCTTGGTGCCATGATCTAGTCATGAGGTCTGTGGTGACAGGTTGGACTCGATGATCTTTGAGGTCTCTTCCAACTTTGGTGGTACTGTGATACTGAGATACTGTATTAAGTATCTGAAATATGTAGGTTTTAGGAATAGGTGTTTTTTACTTTCTAAATAATCTCTTTAATTTTCTCATCATGAGGTTCCTCAAAGTTTTTTCATATTGGAGACTCAGAATTGTCAGGTGATTTTGTAAATTGTGGCCCTATTCTCAGTAGATATTCAGTAAGCTCAAGCCACCATTACTCTTTCTAGATTCATGTTCACAAATTAAAATTGGTATGACCCAGTTCTTAAAATGTGGCACTTGAGATTTACACCCCTCTGCAGAGCTGTCTTTGTATAAAAGAAGAGCAGATCCAACATGGATGATATTTCTGCCAGGACGCATTTATGACTGGCACCAATTTAGAGAGGGTTAGTATTTTTCATCATTTGGTATTATATTTTAGATATTTCTATTCCTTTTTATATTACATTATCTAATGCTATTATTTAGAAAGATTAAGTCAGAGTGATCACAAGGTAAAATGCTGCTTGCCTTATACTCAGTGGTAATGTCATTAGGGACCCAAATGCCTGCTTTAACTCAGAAATCTTTGTTTCCTTCTGACACTGAGCCACACTACACCTGCCAGTCTCCCAGTTGTCACTTTTCCAGATTCTTTTTTTAAAACTAAGCTGAAGCATCTAATTAAGTTTAAAATAGAATGGCCCTGGGAACCACTCTTCTGAAAGCTGCAGTAGAGATAGCAGCTCATCTTAACTGGAGGCTAAGACTTGCAATGCTGCATTCATGAAATCGTGAGAGCTTTATGCAAACAAAAGTGAGACTTTTGCAAAGTCAGTGAGCACAAATCAGCCATGTAAGTTGTGGTGGTTTGAGCCTTAACTGGAAGTTAAGAGCTCAGGTGGGGGCAAGGCTGAGAATCTCTCCCCCAGTCCCCCCTTCCTCCCTCCCAACAGAGAGGGGAGAAAAGGAAGGAGCAAATCCACCAAACAATAATTTGGAGTCGGTTTGGAAGTAGAGAGGTAAAGAGTTGTCTTTAAGCAATATATCTATATCTATATCTATATCTATATATCTATATATATAAAACAATAACAGGAAAAAGATTCACAAGGGCAAGGAACAAGGATGGATGGGAGGGGGACAAAAACAAGAGAATAATACAAAACCAGCCTTTCTCTGAGGAAGCGTGGAGGCAGCAGGTCCGACCACGTGGCAGAGGAGCAGGAGGGCAGCTGCAGTAGCTCTCGTCCAGCAGAGGCAGAAGCCAGAAAAGCCGGGGCCAACAGCTACGAGGTCCTGCTTTTTATACCCTAGCTGGGCAGGGAGGGGGGAGTGGAACAGACTCAGCTTCCCAGGTGAAAAATGCCCTGCAGGGAGTGAAAAGTACCTGCAAGCCCTCCACCCTGCTTTGTTCTTTTGTTCTCAGAAAAGGGTGTTAACCCACCACATAAGAAGTCAATCTATGCACAGAGGAGAAATTAACTTTGGTGAAGTATGAGAGAGAGATGAAATGTTATTGCATGGATGAGCAATATCTGTGCTGATGTGAACTTTCCAGGCCTGGTTTGGCACCACTGTGGTTAAAGGGAGAGAAAGAATGGTTAAATTGACTTCAACAACATGTTCTGAAAAATTCGTCTTGGCTTAATGGTAAAATCTCCACTGTAGAATAGAATAGAATAGAATAGAATAGAATAGAATAGAATAGAATAGAATAGAATAGACCAGACCAGACCAGACCATGTTGGAAGAGACCTTCAAGATCATCGTGTCCAACCCATCAACCAATCCAACCCACCTAAACAACTAAACCATGGCACCAAGCACCCCATCAAGTCTCCTTCTGAACACCTCCAATGATGGCGACTCCACCACCTCCACAGGTAGCCCATTCCAATGGGCAATCACACTGTGTAGAACTTCTTCCTAACCTCCAGCCTAAACCTGCCCTGGTGCAGCCTGAGACTGTGTCCTCTTGCTCTGGTGCTGGTTGCCTGAGAGAAGAGACCAACCTCTGCCTGTCTACAACCTCCCTTCAGGTAGCTGTAGAGAGCAATAAGGTCACCCGTGAGTCTCCTCCTCTCCAGGCTGTAGTTATCGCAGTCAATGTAAAACCCTAGGCCCTTACTCCATGGAAGCCTTCTGCATTAGAAACTGTTAAGTCCCTGGGGGATAAGCTGAGTTGAAGAAGTTTGGTTGACTTTTTGTATATCTATGAACTTTGTAACCATTTAAAGCCACATCTAGAAGGCCTGATTCTGAATGCCTGCAGTATCAGTTAATTAACTTCAGTGAGTAACTCACTATGGGTAAAATTCAGATTTTGAGGTACAGACCAAAACAATGAGCAGTATGAAAACTGCAGTAGCTAAGAAAGCCCAAGCAATACAAATCCCTTTCTCTCAGCTTTTTCTGTAACCCAGTGTGAGAAAAGGGAAATTTACCTGTGCTTATATTGTTGTCTTCACATTTTCCCAGCTGTATTATCAAGGCAGAGCAGTGGAGAGGTCTAAAGTTAAGACCCTCACTACCCCTAGTCTGCTGTAAAAAAAACAAGAGATGTAGTTTGTTCATAAACACCTGCAAAAAAGCTTGCATTATTTTTGCAATAGTTTAGAGAAGCCTCAATCTTCTTTATGGTCTTGAATCAGATGTAATCTGGCTAGCCCAAACCTGTTACTGTTTCAAAAGTTACAGTCATAGTGCATTAAAAACAAAATGAAACCATTCTGCAAAATGCCATTTAAAATGGACAGTATCTGTTGCCATTCCACATTTTTTGACTTATTTTTAAAATGATGTGTTACACTTTAGCAGTACTGTGCACTTCAATATTATTTCAAATGTTTAAAAGCTCCTCACTTGTAAAAGTCTAGGATTAAATGTTCATAAAGCAATGGTGTTATAACAGATCAATTACTTTCTAGGCACCCTTCAGCAGCCCCAACCAAAAGTTTTTTGTTGAATCTACCATAGTTATGCTTCCTGAGGTTCTTTTTATTTGCAATATTGGATTTTGTGGGGGTTTGGTTAGTTTGTTGCTGTTTAGTTCGGGTTTAGTGGTTGGGTTTTTTTTGTTTAGAATAGAATAGAATAAACCAGGTTGGAAAAAGACCTTCAAGATCATTGCATCCAACCCATCAACCAATCCAACCCACCTAAACAATTAAACCATGCAACTAAGCACCCCATCAAGTCTCCTCCTGAACACCTCCAATGACGGTGACTCCACCACCTCCCTGGGCAGCCCATTCCAATGGGCAATCACTCTCTTTGTATAGAACTTCTTCCTAACCTCCAACCTAAACCTCCCCTGGTGCAGCCTGAGACTGTGTCCTCTTGTTCTGGTGCTGGTTGCCTGGGAGAAGAGACCAACCTCTGCCTGTCTACAACCTCCCTTCAGGTAGTTGTAGAGAGCAATAAGGTCACCCCTCAGTCTCCCTCAGGCTAAGCAACCCCAGCTCCCTCAGTCTCTCCTCATAGGGCTTGTCTTCCAAACCCCTCACCAACTTTGTTGCCCTTCTCTGGACACGTTCCAGCAAGTCAACATCCTTCCTACACTGAGGGGCCCAGAAGTGGACACAGTACTCCAGGTGTGTCCTAACCAGTGCAGCGTACAGGGGGAGAATGATCTCTCTGCTCCTGCTGGCCACACTCTTCCTGATGTTTGTTTGTTTCTTTGCTTGCTTATATTGAGACTTTTATATAAATCAATAGGTGTTTACAGAAATTCTTAAGAGTTAAAACCAATTCATTTATTTTTATAATATTAATCAAAACAAAATACTTTCCCCTCCCCCTGAAACTTAACGTGGCATGCAGAAAATGTATTTAGTAATAAGAAGAGGAAACAAAATCAAATGCCTAAAACAATAGCTGACCAGTTTCTTCCTTTAAGAGTTTGCATTACCACAAGAAGATATATGTCTTCTCTGTATTCTTCACAAAGACAGTATATCTACATTTATATAAGTATTTTCTAGCAGCTAAATGGCCTATCAGATGCAGAAGAACTATTCATTGGCACAGCTGCAATCTCGTGCTTTGCTCCTTTGGTTCCTTCATTGAAAGCTAAAGTATCCTCCTTTTCTACGCCACAACTAAATTATCAAGGAGTATTCAGAGAAAATAGAAGTAGATATGAGCACCTACTTTGGAGGAAATCTTAAAGATTTATCATGTTAAACCATATTTTCTTCACAATGGAGCCAACAGTAAACAACAAAGTGTGGGGGGGGAAGATGGGAGTCGCAACATTTAGAAGCAGACTATCAAGGTAAAATCTACTTTGGCAAAAACAGCCCTAGGTTCTTGTTTTCCAGAGTTGTACTTGTAAAAGACAGAAGTATTACACTTTTATATTTGTTGCAGTTTGGGCTGGGTGCCCTCTGCTACATGAGGTGCTTCCTGTGTCCAGAGGTCCAGCCCAGTGGGTGGACACAGGAAGCTAGGTATTTCTACCATAATTCTCTGCACCACCACTATAAGATCCAGTGGGAGGTCTGGCACCTCCTCTTTCTTCCTCGCCATCGCCCGGTAACTGGGGGAGATGTTGTCTCCCGGCCATGGGCCTGGCTAGGCCCAAGGCCACGGGGGATGGGCAGTCTCAGATCTGGCCAGCTGAGACTAGCCTAGCAGTGGGGAGGGGGAAGAAGGAGCCCTGGGGGTCTTGGATGTACCCCCAGGTGGGGATGGGATCTTTCTGGGTATGTTTTGGGATTTTCTTTTGTCACTGCTTCTGGCTCTCTCTGTAAACGTTCACTACTTTTTCATTTAAACTTTCCATCACTTTTGCAATCCGTTTGTCTGAGTTGTTATTTTTGCCCGTAGTGGGGAGGGGGCTGCCTCAACCCACTACATTATTGGTAGCAGAGGATGGTTTCGGTGGGGACGGGGTCTGCCCTCAACCCCTTTGCATTCCTGGCGAGCCAGCCAGGAGTAGGAGTTTGTTGTTGTGGTCACTCTGCAGATCGGATTGCAAAAGACGGAGAGTTTAAATCTAGTTCTGGGCGTCGGTTTGGGTTTTAGGAGTTGGGGCTCAAGTTTTGTTGCTGGGGCGATTGTGTGAGTTCTTGTGGATTGCAGGGGGACACCTGGTGCGTGGCCGGTGGCACGGAGCCCCCTCCTGCTGTTTTATGCAGGGGTGGTTCTTGACCATCGGAATTGGGGTACCGCTTAAGAACGCGGGACCTGCCCTTCCTCCACCTTTATTCTCTGCGGAGCGACAGAAGCGGCGGGGAGTGAAGCGGGGGAGGGCAGCGGCGAGCAGATCAAAGTCAGGTCCGTTCTCGCTGCGGGGATAGAGCCAGCCGTGGCGAGCGGGCGAGCCCAGCTCCCGAAACTCAGGAGGGCGAACGGGGACCCCAGTTGGAAAGCCGTTCTCAAGGGCTCTGAGAACGCGTTTATGGCTTTTGCTGGAGAAGCTGTTTGAATGCCCGAGGGGTGGAGGTGATTTTGATTCTGTACCGCGGCGATAGAGGTGGCTGGAGCCCTGCTGTATGCTCGGGCTGCGGCGGCGGTGGGCTTGGCCGTGCGCTCTGAGTGGCGGCGGCGGCCTCCGGCCGTCCACTCGGGCTGTGGCGGCGGCGGCCCTGGCCGTGCGCTCGGGCTGTAGCAGGGCCGGGCCTAGTCTCCTCCCGATCTTTCGGACGAGTTCCGAAAATGGCGCCAAGCACCTGGCACTACCTCCCTTCTTCTCAGTAGGTTGTGGTGCAGCCCCTCCCTCTTTTGGGGGGAGGGTTGTGCAGTCTGATGCTGTCACGCCTCGGTACGCGAACGCCCAGCGGGAGGGCGGTGTACTGTGACATGCATCTGTGGAGCCTCGGGCCGCGGCTGGAAGCGGTCAGCACTGGGCTTGGGATAGGTCCGTGCAGGGTTGTGGAGGGCTCAGCGTGCTATTTTCCTGGAGGGGTGGAGAAGCAGTTAGAGCCTGATTGTTCTGACTGGCTTGCCCCAGGGGTGGAAATATGCCGCTGAGTAAATAGAGATGGAAATAAAGGGGTGAGGAGTTGTGAGGCTTTTCCAGGTGACCAGCATGTCCAACGGATCCATGAAGAACTTGCACCGCAGAAGAGTGAACTCTGCATCGCCGGGAGGTTCCATTAGCTGAGAGAAGAACTGGAATGGACTGATGCTTGAGCCTGAATGAGAGACTGTTTGGGTGGACGCCCAGATGAAGATATGGACCTCGTCAGACATGTCATCAGAAGATTTCTGATTTGATGATATGTTTGGGGTGCAGAGATTATGGTATGAAATAAGGGGTGGCATGTTGCAGTTTGGGCTGGGTGCCCTCTGCTACATGAGGTGCTTCCTGTGTCCAGAGGTCCAGCCCAGTGGGTGGACACAGGAAGCTAGGTATTTCTACCATAATTCTCTGCACCACCACTATAAGATCCAGTGGGAGGTCTGGCACCTCCTCTTTCTTCCTCGCCATCGCCCGGTAACTGGGGGAGATGTTGTCTCCCGGCCATGGGCCTGGCTAGGCCCAAGGCCACGGGGGGATGGGCAGTCTCAGATCTGGCCAGCTGAGACTAGCCTAGCAGTGGGGAGGGGGGAAGAAGGAGCCCTGGGGGTCTTGGATGTACCCCCAGGTGGGGATGGGATCTTTCTGGGTATGTTTTGGGATTTTCTTTTGTCACTGCTTCTGGCTCTCTCTGTAAACGTTCACTACTTTTTCATTTAAACTTTCCATCACTTTTGCAATCCGTTTGTCTGAGTTGTTATTTTTGCCCGTAGTGGGGAGGGGGCTGCCTCAACCCACTACATTATTATGTTCCCAAGGTAAGCAAGATGATCCATGAGCCTTCAACCATCTCTAAAATCTCTGTTAAAAAGATGGTTACCCTGCCTATGTGATGTAAATGCCAACATGGTAGAGAAGAATAACCTCTTTTTAAAGTGCTTTATTGATAAACAGGCATGGGCAAGTGCCTAGGACAGTGATCAATTCTGATGTTTTGGAATTTTACTCATGGATAAGTGCAGAATCATTGCAAATTAGTAAATATCGTCAACCTGAGAAGTCCAAAGAGAGACAAATCACTGCAATGTGCTTGCACCTGACTCATGCCTACCAAACCCTTTTCAACAGTATTCAGTGCCTTTAAAAGAAGGTGCAGCTGGACTAGAGGACCAACTTGTGCTGATATCAGTCACCTCTATACAGAACAGAAATACAGAAAAAGGATGAATATGAATCAAAGTCATCACTAGAACAGGCCCTTTGGGCCTGTGTCTTGGCTGTAGAAAAGCAGTCCTAGAAGCTACAGCAATTCAAAGAGGACATGTCCTGCTCCCCACCTGTATGGTCCAATGTCTCAGCTGTTAGAGCAGATGTTCCTCTGCTCGAGAGAAACAATATAGAAGATACATACCACATAGTACCCTGTGGTTTTACCTATGTGACCATGCAGAGGACATGAGGAAGTGGAATTAAACAGGTAAATGAGTTGTAGAGGAATGTACTTGAAAAAGGATATTCTTCCAATAGGAAATTCCTTAGAGTAGAAAGGCTGATCTTACTTCTGATCTTGTTGAAGGGCTTTTTAAGTCACTTTCACAAGAAGTGAGTGACTCTTATCAAGATCAGAGGGGGCTTTGCCATCTGCCATGTGTAGAAACAGGACAACTGGTTTTACTGGCCTGAGCAGATCTGATGGCCTGGCACATCAGATGTACAGCAATATAATGCTCTAGTAAGTACCAGTGTACCCTAATGTCATTGGGTTAAAATAGAGGAGAACCCATCTATATTCTGAGGAGAAAGGGAGATCCCAACAGCTAACTGTATTGGAAGCTGAAGTGAGTCAAACTGGAAATAAGCAGCATTGTGACTCCATTGTGACTGGCCCAGAGGCTCCTTACAGAATACAGATTCTGTGACACAGGGCTGTGACAAGTGGAAACTTGGAGATGTGAAGGTAGGAGTGAGGAGCTAAGGAGGAGCAGGATGAGGGAGTGAGGGGAGCAGATGGAGAAGTTTAGCAAGGCAAGGGGAACACTCCTTGCAAGAACAGAGAATTAATCAGGTTGGAAAAGACCTTTAAGGTAATCGAGTCCAACCTATCACCCAATACCATCTCATCAACTAAACCATGGCACCAAGTGCCTCATTCAGGCTCTTCTTAAAACACCTCCGGTGATGGTGACTCCACCACCTTCCTGGCCAGCACATTCCAATGGCCAATCTCTCTGGGAAGAATTTCTTCCTAACATCCAGCCTGAACCTCCCCTGACACAGCTTGAGACTGTGTCCTCTTGTTCTGTTGGTGGTTGCCTTGTATTCTTGGATTAGACTACCATAGGAGAGGGACCAGTGGGCCCTTTATGTAGATGCCCAGAGGATGAAGGAAATTGAACACTTGAGCACTTGGCCTAATCTCTTGGAGGACCCTTCTGTGGTAGGGTTGCTGAGGGATGAAAGACAGCAGGTGTCAATCACTACCACAGTGGTAGCCGACCGTATCTAAATCATGACATCCTATATACAATTTCTAAATATTCTCTCCTTGCAATTCTTTCTCCCTACTGCCTGAAGAATTACAATAAGTTTCTCCTATGTTGGTGATTTTGAGTGGTGCAAATAGCTCCCTTCTTTCACTTCCTTTTTTCCATAGAGAAAGACTGGAAAATGAGAGAAGACATAAGAACAACCTATTCTATTTTCCTTACATTTGCTTTTGACTTACAGCATCATCATATTCTTCTCTTTTTTATAATAGAATTTCTTTTTTATCTAATCCTGCTCCCCAGAAAGAATTATTATGAGGAGTCATTTCCAATGTTTGAGCCAAGGCATAAAACTAAACTGCAGGGCCATGTTTAGCAAATATACTAACTGAACACTATTAATGCCCAATGTTGGGTACTTTGAGAGAACAAAGACATGCATCCACTCCTGAAGACTGCCATTAAGATGTTCTTTAGTGAAACTTCTGACTTGAAGATATTTCAAACATATCCTTAAAATACATAATCCTTCCTTAGTAACCTCTCTTGTAGGAAATGCAAGCATTATATAACACTATCATGTAAAATGTTTTTATTTTTTATTACCCATTCATCTGTTTAGTTTCTACAGCTTCTCTAGAAATCACTTCCTGCGTGGAAGATCCCCCTCACATCAGTGTGCTATCAATGTTTATACCCCTGGAGCACTGCAATTTAGGATCATCTGGCTCAGATCAGCCAGGTGCTGCCCTAGATTGCAGTCTTTCCCTGTGGGCACACCCTTTTTTGTAATGAAGGCATGCAACCTACTTTAAAAATTCCCACCCACATGCATAGACACACAGATATGGAATTATCCCTCTGCTTGCTGAAAGCAAAAACTTTAAGGAAATACCCTATTTGAAGCATCCACATTTCTATTTGCTAAGTAAACCAGTAGCAAGGGAACCTGCAACTTAGCTTACTGTGAACTGCTTCTCAGATATTTAGACAGTAATACTTTTGTTGCAGTTTCTTCTTTACTAAACAATAACCATTCTGTAATTTTTATGAAATATGTAGAGCTCTGCCTCACTGAAATGTTCCTCATTTCAAACTTTTCAAGAGGCAGCACAGTTCAGTCTGACTTACATACAACACAGTTTACTTACTATACTGTCTTTATCTCAATCCATGAATTGATTCGATTTTGCTCTTCCAATTGCCTCCCTCATCCCACTTGGGGAGTGAGCAAACATCTGTTGTGCTTAATTGCCAGCTGAGGTTAAAACATGATGTGGGAATCTGCAGCCCTTCAAGGGACATCTATAAAGAAATTGTATAACTAGGTGTGGTGGTTTTAGGCTATGCCTTTAAAATTCAGTTACAGATTTCGAGCAGAAAAGTAGAAAAATATAAATAAATCACTATTGGGTGTAAAAAGGAAAACAAAGGGTTATTCTAAACAGATTCATTGGGTGAATATCTGGAATGAGAGGAGCTGCACCATAACAATTCTTATCTTTTCTCTTCTGATCTTGGCTGGTTTTCTTCTCTTGGGAGAAGGAGCGTGCTTTGGCTGACTTTGGCTAAGTCTAACCAAGTTGTTGGGGTGGGGCAGTGGAACAGCTTTCCTGGACTCTTGACCAGGGGAGTTTTTGTGTATAGTGATTGGCCATTGGAAGGGGCTACCCAAGGAGGTGGTGGAGTCACCATCACTGAAGGGGTCTAGGAAGAGACTGGATGAAGCACTTGGTGCCATGGTTTAGTTGATTAGATGGTGTTGGATGACAGGTTGGACTCAATGACCTCAAAGGTCTCTTCCAACCTGGCTAATTCTATTCCATTCCATCTGTATAATATTGTAAATACTGTATATTTTGTACATATTCATTGCATTCCATTGTAGAGTGTAGATTTTGCTTGTAAATGCAGCTTCATTTGCTTCTAACTGAGTTGGTCTGGCAAAGTTAATGTTGGGGGGAAACTTCAACCCACCACACTAGGAAAATATTTACAAATGACATATACAGCAGCCCCCAGAACTCTGTTATACTGGAACTTTATTTAGAAAGATGAGTGCAAGAAAAAAACAAACAAACACAATGCAACAAAGCAAACCACTTAAGCTACACCCCGATGAAAGACCAATACGGACTTTGAGCGCAGATTGCTAAGAGTATGCAGTCAGTCATATTTTAATAGCAATGTGAGTCTGATCCTGCATGTTAGTAAATATTTTTAAATGCCTTATAGAAATTGTTGGGTATTACAGAACTTAACATCAAGTTCAGAATAAAAATCACACTTAAGCTGTGCTGTCATTTAGCAAAGGACCTGCAAAAAGGCAGTAGCTTAGGTAGGACATAGGTAGCATACAGGCTGTCAGTATTTCTGACTTCCTCACAAAGTAGTAAATTTCCTTTTGCATCCTTAATCCTTCCCAATCTGAATCTCTGTAACAATGCCAGTTTAATTGTTTTGATCATTTTCTTGGCAGCAGTGTTAGATCTGGTTATCTGCAAATTACTCTGCAGCTCCAAACATGAATACGTTTATGAACCATAAATTGTGTTCAAAGATATGTCACTCCTTCCTTCCCAGCATCATACAAAGTCCATTAAACTGTATATAATATTGAACTAATACTCTTATATCAATAAACTGCTGGAAATATGCTCATTGCACTGATTAGGATTTTGATGATCTGGGTGCACAGTCTGAATGCTCTAATGCCATACTGTCTTCCTATACAGTCCATTGAAAGTAAGGAAGAAAACTATGACCCCATTTACAAGTTCTGCATCCAAAAATATTCAGGTTTGGTGTAGTTAGGTTAGACTGCTAATTTTTTTTTCCTAACTGAGGCTCCTTATTTCCATGTGTTTCATTATAAGGGAATAGCAGCATTACCTCCTCTAGCTGCACATAAAAGTTGCAGCTCCTTTTTATTAATCATTTAAATCTTTGAAGCTTTATTACAAGTCTCTGCTTCCCAGTAGCTATGAAAGGTGTCTCAGCCATGGAGAAAAATGAGACTGAGCGAGAGTAGTAAGGGGAACTTATCTAGCTTAATCTATTGTACTCACTACTGACTTTATAGGCTATGGAGAAAATAAATCCCACTCTTTTAGTGTATAATTCATTAAACAGTTTTGGATGTTCAGAAGGCATCAAGCTGAGCGGTGTGTTTGAAATGTATGAAGGACGGGATGCCATCCAGAGGGACCTGAACAAGCTTGAGAAGTGGGCCTGTGCCTCACTTCATGAGGATCAACAAGGCCAAGTGCAAGACCTTTCACCTGGGTTGGAGCAACGCCTTGTATCAAGGTGGGGTGAAAAGATAGAGAGTAGCCCTGCAGAGAAGCACTTGGGGGTACTCGTGGGTGAAAAGCTGAACTCGTGCCAGCAGCACACAGCCCAGAAGGCCAACTGTACACTGGGATGCATCAACAGAAGTGACCAAAATATTGAGGGAAATGATTCTGACCCCCTACACCGTTCTTGTGAGAACTCACCTGGGGTATTGTGTCCAGCTCTGGAGTCCTAAGAATGTTGGAGCAAGTCCAGAGAGTGGCACAAAAATAGCCAGAAGGATGGAGTACCTTTCCTATGAAGAAAGACTGAAAGACTTGGAATGGTTTAGCCTGGAGAAGTGTATGCTTCAGGAAGGCATTTTTTTCAGTCTTTCAGTATGTAAAGGAGGCTTATATGAAAGATTGGGACAGACTTTTTAGCAGAGTCTGTTACAACAAGACAAACAATTATGGTTTTAAATTAGAAGAGAGCAGATTTAGACTAGATAGAAAGAAGACACTTTTTACAATGAGGGTGGTGAAACACTGGAACAGTTTGCTTAGAGAGGTGGTGGATGCACCGTCCCTGGAAACATTCAAGGTCAGGTTGGACCAGGCTCCAAGCAACCTGATCCAGCTAAACATGACCCTGCTCACTGCAGGAGGGTTGGACTAGATGACCTTTAAAAGTCCCTTCCAACCCAAACTATTCTATGATGCTATGATTCATGAGAAAAAAAGAGGGAAAAAAAAAAGAAAAGCCCACACATTGTTTATAGCAGGCTGTTGGGGTTTAGAGTGGGACAGATTGTTCTGTTCTGATTGTGCTTCTCTCTAGCAACCAGCACCACAACAAGGGGACACAGTCTCAAGCTGCACCAGGGGAAGTTTAGGCTCGAGGTGAGGAGAAAGTTCTTCATCGAGAGAGTCATTCGCCATTGGAATGTGCTGCCCAGGGAGGTGGTGGAGTCGCCGTCCCTGGAGGTGTTCAAGGGGAGATTGGACGTGGCACTTGGTGCCATGGTCTAGTCCTGGGGTCTGTGGTGACAGGTTGGACTTGATGATCTTTGAGGTCTCTTCCAACCTTGGCGATACTGTGATACTGTTGCTCCAAAAGGGGCAAAAGAATAATGCTTACACAAGTGGATTGGATAATAATGGAAAGATTGAGTGGAAAAGCAATTAATATACTACAAAAACTATAAAGCATATTGGTGAGCCTAGCAAAGCACAAAAAGGTCAATGAAATCCCCAGTCTAATCTTAACACACAAATTCCTTTACAACAGACCAAAAAAACCCAAACCAAACCAACAAAAAAAAACCCCACTCCCCTTCTCCCCACCTGGGGTTCACCAAAACCCCATGGCTCTTTCTTCCCCCCACCCCACCCCCATTACTAGGCTGGTTTCACGATGGTCAGACCTGAACTGTCCCCCCTTTTCACCCTGGTGTTAGGTCTAAACAGGACAAGATTGCACACACACAAAAGAATGAATTACTCAGGCCAAAGAGGCCTGGGATACGCCCCCATAGTTACCAGGTAAGAGAACATCTCCCTCCCACAGGAGCAGGGAGGGAAGAAATAGAGAGACAGTAACTTTGCAGCCAGATTTATAATGGTGCAGGATTTATGGATCCACTGGGCTGGACACTCTAGACTTTGGAGGTCTCAACAATGTGGCTTCTTTTTTTGGAGGCATCCAGCTGAAACAGCCACACAGGCATACAATGATTAATAAAGAATATCAGACAGTTCCCCATTACCCAAAGCAAGAGTACTTGCAGGCTATAGTATGTGCAGTTCTCAGACTCCTGTCAAAGGGGAGGTATGAGGTCTCATTCTCCTCTTCTGCAAACTCCTGCCCCAGTGAATTCATTATTTGTATCTATTTCATAGGAGTAAGACAGCATAAATGCTGGTTTGAAAGTAAATTGGGTATGATGTGAGCTTTGCAACACTGAAAATGCAGAAACTAATCATGAAGTTTCTCTGAGCTATTTTCCACTATCACCTTTACGTTGCATCACTTAGAAGACTGTTAGAAGCACTTCATTATATTTTAGGAGTTTTTTCTGCTTAATATGAGTGTTCTCCTCTATGCATTTGGAATTTCTGTAATCTAAAATTTCTTCTGTGATAGCAAAAAGAAAAATATTATTTAAGTGATGTCTTTGTATGTCCTCCCAGCTACCATCTGCCTGTGCATTGTTTTATTTCCAAAACAAAGGATAAACAGATGATATTGTTTCTTCTGCAATGTTTGTTTACATAGGTGGGTCTTGCATTATAAAACTGAATGCTGCAAGCATCCTATAATGCACACACAGCTTGGTGCTTACTGCCAAGTCTGACTACGACTATGACTCTGCCTACGAAATGTAAGTTACAATGCAATAAAATATTTAACAGATGATTTGGTACCAGATTTCTTGATTCACTCCAGCCCAAATCATTCCATGATTGTACAAGAAAGCTGCTCCCATACCACACAGAGGGGCTCAGCCCCAGTAAGAAGGCCCACCCAGAACCCGTGGATGATACTGGAGAGGCCATCAACACCTTTCCTACCCAACCGGGGGGCCACCAGGCCCCCCGGCCTTTGTTGTCACCACCACCATCACCCAGTGTGCACCGTGGGCACTCACCAGCGATGAGAGGAGGATCCCTCAGCCCAGATGGGCTCAGTTTGGAGCTTCTGCCCTCCTTGGGGGGATTAAAAAGGGGAGTGAGTGAGGAGGGCCAAGTGGCCACACCTGGGGTGGGAGGAGACTGCAAAAGAGCCCAGGTGCTCTGGGATTTGAGGGGGAAAATGGGGTAGGTGAGGGACTTTAAGGGTGTCAGGTAATGATAGGACTAGGGGGAATGGAAAAGAAAAACCTAGAAATGGGTGAATTCATGTTGGATATTAGGAAGAAGTTCTTCCCCATGAGGGTGGTGAGACACTGGCACAGGTTTTCCAGGGAGGTGGTGGAAGCTGCATCCCTGGAGGTTTTTAAGGCCAGGCTGGATGTGGCTCTGAGAAACCTGCTTTAGTGTGAGGTGTCCCTGCCCATGGCAGGGGGATTGGAACTGGATGATCCTTGAGGTCCCTTCCACCCCCAACAATTCTATGATTCTAAAACAATTTGCAGTTTAGGATGGATGTTAGGAAGATATTCTTCCCAGAAAGAGATTGGCCATTGGAATGTGCTGCCCAGGAAGGTGGTGGAGTCACCATCCCTGAGAATGTTTGAAGTAAAAGCAGATAAGGCACTTGGTGCCATGGTTTAGTTGACAAGATGGTGTTGGATGATGGGTTGGACTTGATGATCTTGAAGGTCTCTTCCAATCTGGTTAATTCTGTGATTCTGTGAATTCACCTGTGAATCACTAAGAGCCCTAATCCCATTTGAATTCTCATAGTCTCATTGCAGTTTAGTACTCAAACCATGTGTTTTGGCTTTTTTTTTCCATCAAAACAAATTCCTTTTACAGAGGGGAGAATAACCCCAAGTGATTGACAGTCCCAAATTCTTTAACTGCAGTCTCTTCAACGAATTCAAGGTCTCCAAGGATGGATATGCATATAAAGAAACACAGAGCCTACTGCTGTACAGTCTGTACATTAAACAGAGTTTCAAACACAACATTTCTTAATTACAGATTCCCAAAAGATGGTGCAGAAGCCATTCCAACAACAATGCCAAGCAGAGAACAGGGCACCAGTTTCCATGCATGCAAAGACACTCATCTGAGGTGTGAGAACAAGCACCTCTGCACTGCCATCAGCCTCCATCATGCAACAAGGCAGGACCAGCTGCTGCATAGAGCAATGACTCCAACCACCTGATTGCACTCTAGCACATCAAGAAGGACCCAGTGAATTCTGGAGTCTGCATCTCCAGTACAGGCAACAAAGCCGGGATGGGGCAAAAAGCAAGTCCCTGCAGTGAACAAGGCCTGATCTAGTGTAGGGTGTCCCTGCCCATGGCAGGGGAGTTGGAACTAGATGATCCTTGTGGTTCCTTCCAACCCTGACTGATACTATAATACTATGATTGTTTTAATGTTTCACAGCATGTCTCAGTGCCATTAAAGGGTGTGCAAACTGGCTATTTGAGCACAGAAATATGAATAGTCTGCTGCTGATATTCTCGGTTGCAGGAGCACAAAGGCACATTTAATGCATATTTATGGTATGGTATGAAGAGGTATGAAATTATATTGATGTGTAACTACTTCATATTGAGATTCCAACCTAGTTATGTAGAAATGCATTGTCTGCTGCAGTGAGCTCCTTAGATCTTGGCTTTGAATTCACACACACATGGCCTTTCTCATTTCTTTGAATTCTAGAACAGGTCAGTAAAAGGTAAACAGATTCAAAACAAAGGAGCAGAACTTTATTTCTTCAGCCTGATGAAATAAATACAGGTAAAGATAAATAGGTAGGCAGTAAAAATGAGATTTCTTACTTTATTCTTTTTGTCCCTGAATAGAATACAACTATGAGATCATGTATACAAATTAATTCTATAACTCTAGATACCATGTAACCATGTTCTACAGATTCATGAAAGGCACTTTTTTATCAGGAAGTGATAATTTTGTATGAAATGTAGAAAAAAGAATAGAATAGAATAGAATAGAATAGAATAGAATAGAATAGAATAGAATAGAATAGAATAGAATAGACCAGGTTGAAAGAGACCTTCAAGATCATCGCGTCCAACCCATCATCCAATACCATCTAATCAACTAAACCATGGCACCAAGTGCCCCATCAAGTCTCTTCCTAAACACCTCTAGGGATGGTGACTCCCCCACCTCCCTGGGCAGCACATTCCAATGGTCAATCACTCTTTCTATGAAGAATTTCTTCCTAACACCCAGCCTAAACCTCCCCTGGTGCAGCTTGAAACTGTGTCCTCTTGTTCTGGTGCTGGTTGCCTGGGAGAAGAGACCAGCCCCCACCTGGATACAACCTCCTTTAAGGTAGTTGTAGTCAGCAAGAAGGTCTCCACCACTACTCTGCTTGGTAACACAAATAAGTAAACTTTTTGGAGGGAAAGTTATATTCACTCAAGGAGTGGACACCAATAACAGAAGTGTTACTATGGCACCAGAGTACTAATGGTTATCCTTTTTTACTACACTGTGACATACAATGGAACACTGTAATTGAAACTGTGATACTGAACAACATGATTACAAGATTTGACAGACATTGGATACATGTATTAATTTAGTCAGAACATATTTTATTGTTGTTATTACTTCTTTCCAGATATCTAAACACCAATTAAACTGAAACATTGCAAAAATACCACTATCAGCTCCGTCTTCCTGACAGCCTTTATGATTCCCCGCCCTTAATTTTAATGCTGCCAGATATTTTGCAGTTGTTTACCTTCTTTTGACTTTGAAATAATCACAATGCACCTCTTGCCTATTTCTTCAAGTAAACATTTTTCAGTTTTTTTTTTTTGCCTGCTTATTTACAGTCTTCCCATGGTACTGTAAATTGTGGGCTTACAGACTGTTCAGATTCCAAAGTACAATTTCAGCTCCATCATCATAGACAGACTCAAACTACCATTTTATTATATTTCACTATCAATAAATAGTCAAAAACAATCAGTTAAATTCCATAAACTATAAAGCTTGCATTCACACATGCAAACACACACACACTACTTATGCTAATGAACTTTTCTCTATTTCCTTTTGAAAGCTAATAAAGTTCTTATAAAAATTATCCCCATTGCAGCAGCATCCCATCTGAGGCAGAACATCAACTCTTGTGATAACTTGGCCACCATTTTTGGCCCTCAAGGTCCTCTAGGCTCTCAGGGCCCTTTGATACTTTTCTCAAATACACCACAAAAATACTCTGGCTGTAAAATGTCTGATTTTTAATATTTTATTCTGAAAACATTATTTAAGATGTATATTAGCAATTTGCTAAATAGCTATGTGACACCTAGCTAAAAACATTTCTTCACTCTGTTTCACAGTTGCTCTTTAGCCATAATGCACAGGACTGCTGACACACCACCATGGAAATCAATAAAGCAGAAACAGTAGTCAGCCTTATCTTTTTAATACCAGAACTGCATATTCACTCTTATCTTATCACACAAATGCTAGAGAGGGTTTGAAGCAAGTTGGGGTTTTTAAAATTATTTTTCTTGAAATATTAATGGACAGTGTGCTCTTTATTCCTTCATGTGAAGTACAACAACATACTGTTACATAGCTATTGCCTCTGAGGTGGCCTGTTTTCAGCAGCAAATTAAGTGAACATAGCTTATGGCTTCTATTAAAACCTGTTAATAGTTGAAACTATCAACTCATCAAAATGAAGGGCACTTGTGAAAGCCTGGTCAAACTGAAATCAGTAGCAATAACCTAATTGACATAACTGATGGAAGGTTTTCATAGAATGCCAGGGGTTGGAAAGGACATTGAAAGATCAGATAGTCCAACCCCCCTGCAAAGCAGGGCCTCTTAGATCAGGTCACACAGAAATGTGTCCAAGCAGGTTTGAAGATCTCTAGAGGAGGAGATTACACAACTTCTCTGGGCAACCTGTTCCAGTGATACATCACCCTCACTGTAAATTTTTTTTTCTCATACTGCAATGGAATCTCCTGTGATTGAGTTCACATCCATTGTCCCTCGTCCTGTCACTGAGTATGACTGAAAAAGAACACCATCATTCTGACAGCCACCCTTTAGATATTTAGAATAGAATAGAATAGAACTAACCAGGTTGGCAAAGACCTGTGAGATCATTGAGTCCAACCTATCACCCAACACCATCTAATCAACTAAACCATGGCATCAAGCACCCCATCCAGTCTCTTCCTAAACACCTCCAAGGATGGTGACTCCACTGCCTCCCTGGGCAGCACATTCCAATGGGCAATGACTCTTTCTATGAAGAGCTTCTTCCTAACATCCAGCCTAAGCCTCCCCTGGGACAGCTTGAGATTGTGTACTCTTGTTCTGGTGCTGGTTGATAAGGTCCCCTTCCCAGCCTTCTCCTCTCCAGACTAAACAGTCCCAGGTCTCTCAGTCCTTCCTCATAAAAGAGAGATGCTTCATTCCTTTAATCATTCTAGTAGCCCTCTGTTGAACTCTCTCTGGTAGTTTCCTATCCTTCTTGAACTCAAGAGCCCAGAACTGTACACAATATTCCAGATAGGGCCGAGTAGAGGGGGAGAAGAACTTCCCTTGACATTCTGGACACTCTTCTTAATGCACCTGAGTATACTTCTGCCCTTCTTGGCCACTAGGGCACATTTCTGTCCAATGGATAACTTACTACTGCTATCCAATGGATAACTGACTCCAAGGTCATTCTCTGTGGAGCTACTCTCCATCAGGTCAACCCCTAACCTCAACTCCTAACCTGTACTGGTGTATAGTACACAAGACTCTACACTTATCCTTGTTAAACTTCATTAGGTTCATTGTTGCCCAGTTTTCCAGTGTGTCTAAGTCTTGCTGAATGGAAGCACAACCTTCTGGTGTGTCAGCCACTCTTCACAGTTTTGTGTCATCAGCAAATTTGCTGAAGGTACACTCCATCTCTTCATCAAGGCCGCTGTTCAATATCTTTACTGATGATCTGGATGAGGGGACCAAGTCCATCATCAGTAAATTTGCAGATGACACCAAGTTGGGAGCAGGTGTCGATCTTTCAGAGGGTAGGAGGGCTCTGCAGAGAGATTTTGACAGGCTGGACAGATGGGCAGAGTCCAAGGGCATGAGATTTAACACATCTAATGCTGGGTTCTACACATTGGCCAAAACAACCCCATGCAGTGCCACAGGATGGGGTTGGAGTGGCTGGAGAGCAGCCAGACAGAAAGGGACCTAGGGGTACTGATTGACAGCCACCTGAACAGGAGCCAGCAGTGTGCCCAGGCAGCCAAAAAAGGCCAATGGCATCCTGGCCTACATCAGAAATAGTGTGGCCAGCAGGAGCAGGGAAGTCATTGTGCCCCTGGACTCAGCACTGGTTAGGCCACACCTTGAGTCCTGTGTCCAGTTTTGGGTCCCTCAATTTAAGAAGGACATTGAGACTCTTAAACGTGTCCCAAGAAGGGCAACAAAGTTGTTGAGGGTTTTGGAGCACAAGCCCTATGAGGAGAGGCTGAGGGACCTGAGGTTTCTTAGCCTGGAGAAGTGGAGGCTCAGGGGAGACCTCATTGCTCTCTACAACTACCTGAAGGGGAGTTTGCAGCCATGTAGGGGTTGGTCTCTTCTCCCAGGTAACCAGTACCCGAACAAGAGGATGTAGTCTCAAGCTGTGCCAGGGGAGGTTTAGGCTGGATGTTAGGAAGAAATTCTTCACAGAAAGAGTGATTTGCCATTGGAATGGGCTGCCCAGGGAGATGGTGGAGTCACCATCTATGGAAGTATTTAAAAAGAGACTGGATGGGGTGCTTGGTGCCATGGTTTAGTTGATTAGATGGTGTTGGGTGATAGGTTGGACTTGATGGTCTCAAAGGTCTTTTCCAACCAGGCTAATTCTGTATTCTATACAATAATTATAAGGCTGTTGATGAAACCAAATCTTAAATTCTTTGTTCCGTTGGATTGAAATCAAAACTAATGCCTTAAAGTTATGGCAACTACTTTGAGATCCAGACAATATTTTTATTGAGATAAAAATAAAATACAGTAACAAATAATGTATTTCATTTACATCAATACTTCCATACTTTAGCCACAGGCTAAAGATTGACATAAAGCCAAGTAAGAGTGACAAGGCCTACATGCAACAGTTTAACATCCACATTTCTTGTTAGAATGGTGAAGAGAAACAGATAAAAACACGTCCACAGACAGCTCAGCTGACCAATTTTTCACCCAGCAGACATTCATTAAGCAAGTGTCCTCACTCCAGTGTGTAGAGTCTGGGAGCAGACCCCTGGAGGGCATTTAAAAAATCAAAAGGGCTTGGTGGAATTGCTGATAGAAGGGTACAGAAATCAGCAGGCAATCCATAATTTGGAATAACTCCAAGTTTCCTTCTCCACAGGACAATGGAACTTAGGAACATGCAATAATGTTTTCTACCTGGAGGGATATTTGCAATGGATGAAACAAAATACATTTCTCTTTTTTTCCCTTTTATCATGACTCTGGGGTATCTACCAGCACTGTAGCTTTTCCTTTTGTTTTCATTTGGTCTGTCCTACCACAAGCAGAAAGCAACACATTCCTTTCTTCGGATATGAATAGCAACCATTCCTATTTACGAGTGGAAATCTCTAGCTCCATTTATCTGAAGTTTCGGCATTCCCCCTCCTTAAAGACTTACCTTTGCAGCCCACAATGGCATAGCCTCTAGCATGCATGTTCCTTATTATACTGTACACTGTGTAGCTATGGTACTCAAGAGTGATCAAAAGCCTTTTCTCTGGACAGATATCCTTTTTTCTCTGGAACAATGCTTTTGTTTTTCCTCTGGACCTTCAGATTCCACCTAAAGTCACCTCTATGGGAATGCCTAAAATTTCCTTGCATTCTGATAATGGCTAAGCACCATTATGACTTGTAATTACTGTGATTACAGCTATTGACTAGCTACAAATTGTACATATAAATGTCTGTGCTAAAACATCCTGTAATTTTTATCCCTTCCTCTAACATCCCACATTCTTCTTTCTTTTATCCTCCTGTAATGTTCTGTAGAACAAG
>CM037631.1:110102807-110194789 GCA_015227895.2 Colaptes auratus
GATGATGATGATAATAATAATGATAATAATGTTAATAATTATGATGATGGTGTCCAGCAGTTTGAGGGAGGTTGATTTGCCCTTATACTCCACATTGTGAGACCCCATCTGGAGTAGAGTGTTCAGTCCATGGTCCTCAATAGCAGATTGACACAGATCTGTGAAGCAAGTCCACAGAAGATCCATGAAAGATGATCAGAGGGCCTGGAGCACCTGTCCTATAAAGGCAGGCTGAGAAAGTTGGAGTTGTTCAACCTGGAGAAGACAGAAAAGAAGAATGGCTTTAAACTGAAAGATGGTGGATTTAGGTTAGATGTTAGGAAAAGCTTTTTCACTGTGAGGATGGTGGGGTACTGGAACAAGTTTCCCAGAGAAGTTCTGGATGCCCTTTCCCTTGAAAAAGGCCAGACTGGATGGGGCCTTGAGCAACCTGATAATGGATGATGTCTCGGCCCATGGAAGAGGGAGTGAAATTAGATGATTATTAAGATCCCTTCCAACCCAGAGTATTCTGTGAGTTTATTATCTATGATAATGAGTGCGGGAAGTAAAACTAGTAGTTCCAAATCATCAGATATTCCTTTTGTCAACTAACCTGATAATGATTAATGATAGTGCTGTCTCTTAGATTATGGTTTTCTCTCTTTTCTTTCTCTGTTTTATTATTATTACTATTTACTTATTTGTTTTGTTTATTTTTAAAGAGGGCTACATATAGTAGTTCTTTTCTGAGGTGCATTGTAAAGACATTTCTTTGGTTCTATTGCCTTCCTGTTCTCCAGATTACAATTCAGGTTTTCAGTTAAAGAAGTACATTGATTGTGAGTTAAATTTACTTTAAAGTAATGCCTTTCATCTGATTTTATGATAAATATTGATTTTTATTTAGCATCTACTGTGCAGTTTCAAAAAACTAATAATGAATCTTGTGCTGCATGTTATTTACCATTTGATCCAAATTTTATAGCTTAGGGACTTTCCTGAAGGCATGTGCTACGTTAATAAATATCCTGACTTGCTCATTCAGTTCATTTGTCAGGTATGGAAATGTTCCTATTACAGCCAGAGCAACTTTAAGATTACACCTTTACACTGGAGGTGCAGGTACTTTAAAATGGAATGTGTTTGTTATTTGTTGTTTGACTGCTGGAACGTGTCCAGAGAAGGGCAGTGAAGTTGGTGAGGGGTTTGGAACACAAGCCCTATAAGGAGAGGCTGAGGGAACTGGGGTTGCTTAGCCTGGACAAGTGGGGGCTCAGAGGAGACCTTCTTACTCTCTACAACTACCTTAAGGGAGGTTGTAGACAGGCAGAGGTTGGTCTGTTCTCCCAGGCAGCCAGCAACAGAACAAGAGGACACAGTCTCAAGCTGTGCCAGGGGAGGTTTAGGCTGGAGGTTAGGAAGAAATTCTATATAGAGGGAGTGATTGCCCATCGGAATGGGCTGCCCAGGGAGGTGGTGGAGTCACCATCATGGGAGGTGCTCAGGAGGAGACTTGATGGGGTGCTTGGTGCCATGGTTTAGTTGATTAGGTGGGTTGGATTAGTTGATAGGTTGGATGCGATGATCTTGAAGGTCTCTTCCAACCAGATTTAATCTATTCTTAGTGCTGTATTAATCCTCTGCATTTACTTAACTTTAGCATATGATTGCAGTCATATGCACCCTGTTGAGCAGGTAGACCATGTGGATGCATGCAACGCCTTTCAGGAGTACTCTCAGTCTTACCTTGCTCCTTTTCTTTTGTTGTTCCATAGCACCAAGCATGAAGGGATTTGCACCTAGCCACATGGTCTATCTGTTCGATAACTTTCAGCCTGATTTTGTGGCCATCCAGTCACCAGGAAGAAAATCTGCTGTAGTTTACTCCTAGATGCATACAGATGATCTGGAAAACTTCCACTGTTTTCTCTTCTGCTGACATATCATGATTGACATGAAGCACAGTAAAATAACAGCAATCATTCCTGGAGTGTTCTAATATAATCTGCCTCAAGGGCAGGGAAGTAATATTTTTAAAACCAGCATTTTCACAAAGGAAATGTAAGCAATAACATCTCAAGAGAGTCCTTGCTTTTGGGATTCCCCCAAAACTTACAAATGAATTGCCATGATGATATGATTTGACCAAATATGATTTGTATAGGATTTCTATCCTTTCTATCCTATATGAGTGACATTACAGCAACACATGGTGTATGACTGCTCCCAGATTTCTTTATCCAATAGACCCACAAATTTTTATTTCAGTCTAAATGCTTTCAGCATTTTAGTATGAATAACAATTGCTTGGTGCAGTTAAGAGTAATGCATATTGTAAAAACAGGATTTGTTTACAAACCACGTCTTGCAACAGAATGTTAAGCATGTTTGATATGTTCATAGTATCATAGTATCAGTCAGGGTTGGAAGGGACCACAAGGATCATCTAGTTCCAACACCCCTGCCATGGGCAGGGACACCCTGCACTAGATCAGGCTGGCCAGAGCCTCATCCAGCCTGGTCTTAAACACCTCCAGGGATGGGGCCTCAACCACCTCCCTGGACAACCCATTCCAGGGCTTCACCACTCTCATGGTGAAGAACCTCCTCCTCACCTCCAGCCTGAATTTCCCCACCTCCAGCTTCATTCCATTCCCCCTAGTCCTATCACTACCTGACATCTTGAGAAGTCTCTCCCCAGCCTTCTCGTAGGCCCCCCTTCAGATACTGAAGGCCACAATAAGGTCACCTGGGAGCCTTCTCTTCTCCAGACTGCACAGCCCCAACTCCTTCAGTCTGTCCCCACAGGACAGGTGCTCCAGCCCTCTGATCATCCTCATATAAGAGGTGATGGTTGAGTTCTTACATCAGTTATTCTTAAATTATTATTTGTTAATGACTTATTTAAACCATGATCAGTCATTGTTCATAAATCAGAAGGTACTATTTCTCACTCCCTATGGAAGAATGAAATTTGCTAGACTAGATAACGGAATGGCAGCATCTGAACATAAGAATTTTATGGTAAAAGCCTTTAATTAAAAAAACCTGACAGTTTCAGATTTTGCATAATCTGGTATTTTTAAGTTATGTCCCTGGAACAAAATTACTCAAGAATAAGCATCATTTAAAATTATTTTTCTTTCAATGTACCGTGAGTACTTAAAAATGTTTGGTCAACTTTCTTTGGTGATAAAATCATTCCATTAATCTGTGGCTACATTTATGAATCACTTATGAAGCTTTGTGAAATCGTGTTGCCAACAAAATGGAGATTGCTTTAGAAGAGCTAAGACTCAGATAAAACTTTACCCATTAGTATAAATTAATTTATTTGAAAGACAAGGCTGAATTTAACATACACATGTGCAAATTTATAGGCATAAATAGAACAAATGCCAAAAAATGAATGATATAAAATTCATTTTTCTTGGGGTTTTTTTTGTTTGGTTTTGTTTGGGGGTTTGGGGGGGATTTTTTGTTTTTCTTATCCTTTTGCCTCCTTAAGCTGATTGACCTAATGGTAGCTTCTTTTATTACTTTTTCACTTTAGAGGACTGCTCCTTATTTTGAAGTCTTCTGCTGTTTAGAATCCAGAGTTCTAGAGGTCACTTATGATGAAAGAATCTTTGAACATCCATTATCTGCAGGCAGTGGAAGATTAGAGCTGTCATTTCCAGAAGTACATATTGACAGAAAACTGCTCTCTTTAAGTCTAATTTTGTTTTTGAGAAACTCTGTAATACAGCCCTGTCCATCAAGTGAATAAAGAAGGCCTACACACGAAAGATAATTTGAAAGCACTCAGTGTCAGTGTTATGTCACCTACCAACTACAGTGTATCGAAAGCATTCTGAATGATGTATGTTGATATTTTATGAAGAGACTTTATATATCAATAAGTATCTGATGCATCCCTCATTTTCTAAGAAAACAATTTTCATGTAATGATTTATCTTTACATGTTTACATGTGTCTCTCTGTATGCCATCTACATAACACAATTTTGAGCTTACTGGCAGATCTGAAGCAATAAAGACAAAAAGGCACAAAGATAATGAAGTTTCCTGATGTTTTTGAAATAGGCAGTAAAAGAAAGAAAAACAATTCAGTGAGTTCTTCAGCTTTATAATAAATAACAGAGAGCTCCAGTCACTGGTTAGGGCATTGGTATGAAGAAGACAGACAAAACAGGAGGCTAGCAGCCACTGATTCATCACAGTTAAATCTGCTCTCCTTCCAACACAATACAATTACAGGTGTGAATGTCGGTTGGGAAAATACTGTAGCACAACTAATTAAACTATTAAACTATTTGGAGACATGAGCCAAGATGTGCACACAACTCACTCATAAAAGGAAAATCTCTCATGGATGCCCACAATATGCCATGGTCTAGTCATGAGGTCTGTGGTGACAGGCTGGACTCGATGGTCTTCTCTTCCAACCTTGGTGATGTTGTGATACTGTGATACTGTGATATAGAATTACTCACCAAGGTGTGTGTGGAGGGGATTGTTGAGGTTCCATAGATTCCATTCTAAAAGGGGAGAAGTTTTCTTCTCCCAGGCAGCCAGTACCAGAACAAGAGGACACAGTCTCAGGCTGTGCCAGGGCAGGTTTAGACTGGATCTTAGGAAGAAGTTCTATACTGAGAGAGTGATTGCCCACTGGAATCGGCTGCCCGTGGAGGTGGTTGAGTCACCTTCATTGGAGGTGTTCAAGAAGAGGATTGATGGGGTGCTTGGTGCCACGGTTTAGTCTTTTAGTTGTTTAGGTGGGTTGTATTGTATGTATTGTATTGTATTGTATTGTATTGTATTGTATTGTATTGTATTGTATTTAGGTGGGTTGGATTGGTTGATAGGTTGGACGCGATGATCTTGAAGGTCTCTTCCAACCTGGTGTATTGTATTATAAGTTCTGAGCTGCAAAGGCTTCTTCTGTGGACCAAGTGGAGAGAGTGCTCCCCTCCATAGCAGAACTCCATTTATAACCGTGACAGTTTAGTTGTGGTCAGTTGTTCAATTAGTTGGTTCTTCAAGCAAACAAAAGGACTCAGGGGCACCAGACATAAAAAGCTGTGATAGTTGTGGTTATGATTTATGAAATAAGAAATGTTTGTAATAATATTAATTAGTACTTATAATAATATTAATTAGTACATCAAGCTGGGGGCAGTAGTTGATCTGCTGGAGGGTAGAGAGGCTTTGCAGAGGGACCTCGACAGGCTGGACAGATGGGCAGAATCCAAGGGCATGAGATTGAACACATCCAAGTGCCGGGTTCTGCACATTGGCCACAGCAACCCCATGCAGTGCTACAGGCTGGGGTCAGAGTGGCTGGAGAGTGGCCAGGCAGAGAGGGACCTGGGGGTACTGGTTGCTGGGAGGCTGAACATGAGCCTGCAGTGTGCCCAGGCAGCCAAGAAGGCCAATGGCATCCTGGTCTGGATCAGGAACAGTCTGGCCAGCAGGAGCAGGGAGGTCATTCTGCCCCTGTACACTGCACTGGTTAGGCCGCACCTCGAGTACTGCGTCCACTTCTGGGCCCCTCAGTGTAGGAAGGATGTTGACTTGCTGGAAGGTGTCCAGAGAAGGGCAACGAAGTTGGTGAGGAGTTTGGGACACAAGCCCTATGAGGAAAGGCTGAGGGAGCTGGGGCTGCTTAGCCTGGAGAAGAGGAGGCTCAGGGGAGACCTTCTTGCTATCTACAACTACCTGAAGGGAGGTTGTAGACAGGCAGAGGTTTGTCTCTTCTCCCAGGTAGCCAGTACCAGAACAAGAGGACACAGTCTCAGGCTGTGCCAGGGGCAGGTTTAGGCTGGATGTTAGGAAGAAGTTCTATACAGAGAGAGTGATTGCCCATTGGAATGGGCTACCTGTGGAGGTGGTGGAGTCACCTTCGTTGGAGGTGTTCAGGAGGAGACTTGATGGGGTGCTTGGCTGCATGGTTTAGTTGTTTAGGTGGTTTGGATTGGTTGATGGGTTGGATATGATGATCTTGAAGGTCTCTTTCAAACTGGTGTATTGTATTGTATTGTATTAATATTTAAAAATATTAATACTCTTTTAACAATGTGTATTCTTTCCCAGAACACAGAAGTTTGTAACTTACTTTTCTGATAATAAATGACACATCGTACAATACAATACAATACAATACAATACAATACAATACAATACAACAGGTTGGAAGAGACCTTCAAGATCATCACGTCCAACCCATCAACCAATCCAACCCACCTAAATACAATACAATACAGTACAAATGCAGTACAATACAGTACAAAACAGTACAATACAGTACAATACAGTACAATACAACCCACCTAAACAACTAAAAAACTAAACCATGGCACCAAGCACCCCATCAAGCCTCTTTTTGAACACCTCCAATGAAGGTGATGTGTGTGTATATATTCAGGTTCCAGTGGACGGTCATGGATGTATCCCATCAACTGGTACAGTTTAATGATTTTGAACCAAATTAGAAAAATACAAAACAGTTATTCAATAAGAAACAAGGATGCAAGACAAGAGAAGACACCTGGCAGCTGTAGGCACATACGGTTTTAAAGGATCCTTTCAGAGACTTGAATTACACTACCACGCAAGCTAAAGAACGGGGATTTTAAACAGAACCAATACTAGTGTTAAACCTGTGAGCACTGAAAAGATAGTTTAACTTGCTGAATGACTTGTTGCTAAGCTGCTGCTATGCTGGTTGCCATGGCCAGCTCTCAGGAGCTCGTCAGGTGCTGTGAACTGGGTCCTAGGGGTGGTCCTTTCTGGACAGGGTGGAGGCAGCTTTCTCCCACAGCTGTGGGAGTGTGGCATGGGCTGTGGGGGGAGTGGTGGTGGTTGGTTCACCTGGAAAAGGCTCTCAGGCAATTCCTGGCACTGGCAGTCCTGCAGAGTCTGCAGGTCGCTGTGGGTGGAATAGTCCCTTCCCAGAGCAGTTTGAGAGACGGGTGGGGCATAGCAGAGAGGGGTTTTTCCCTGGCACAGCTGGGAAATGAATGAGTGTTGTCAATTCCTTCAGACAAAGGCAGAAGTCACTCACGAGGGCAGAGCATGTGCAAGAGAAGAGCAAAAGAGCAATAATGGAAGAGCAAAAGAGCGACTTGTTTACAATTTGGGTAATATTTATAATTTGCTCGAGGCTTGGATTTAGGCAGTAGTCAAATGCTTGGTAAACACCATTAGCCCATAGCAAGGCATGTAGAAAAAAATATGCCTATATTTGGAAGAAGCATGAGCACAGCACAAACATTCCACAATGTATGTGTGTGTGTGAGATCTTGTTCACCCCAAAAAGGCAGGTTGGGTGGTTACCTTGGCTTGTTGATGTCCGGCTCGTTGTTTTGTCAGCTCTGGGTGAATACCCACTCCAGAAAGGAGGGGGAAGGGGATTTCAACAAAACATATAGGGAGAAGTTTTGGCAAAATTTGGGGCATAATTCTGGGCATAGACACCCTTTACCACAAAAGCTGACAAAGATCAGCTCCTCACAAAACCTCAAGTCCTTTCCTGCCTGGGATGGAGTAGCTGGAAGGGTGGGGTTGGCTGAAGCTTCCAAAGATATCAGTCAATGTTAACAGCAGGATGCAAATCTGAAAAAAATAACCCAGATTTTAGTTCCATGCTCACAGAACAATTTTCTTGCAGCTTTTGTGAAGACTGTTCTGTGAGGAATACCTTATTGTCCAGACAAGGGCAACAAGGTTGTTGAGGGACTTGGAACACAAGCCCCATGAGGAGAGACTGAGGGAGCTGGGGTTGCTTAGCCTGGAAAGGAGGAGACTCAGGGGTGACCTTCTTGCTCTCTACAACTACCTGAAGGGAGGTTGTAGCCAGGCAGAGGTTGGTCTCTTCTCCCAGGCAACCAGCACCAGAACAAGAGGACACAGTCTCAAGCTGTGCCAGGGGAGGTTTAGACTGGATGTTAGGAAGAAATTCTACACAGAGAGAGTGATTGCCCATTGAAATGGGCTGTCCAGGGAGGTGGTGGAGTCACCGTCACTGGAGGTGTTCAGGAGGAGACTTGATAGGGTGCTTGGTTGCATGGTTTAGTTGATTAGGTGGTGTTGGATGATAGGTTGGACACGATGATCTTGAAGGTCTCTTCCAACCTGGTTCATTCTATTCTATTCTATTCTATTCTATTCTATTCTATTCTATTCTATTCTATTCTATTCCATTCCATTCCATTCCATTCCATTCCATTCCATTCCATTCCATTCCATTCTATTCTACATTACTGTTGTGTCTGTAGTCTGCTCTTATTTTTCCAACAAATGAAATAAATGTATAGTACCAGTATGCAGATATGAGAATGATGTATATACACATACAATTGCACATCCTCACATGTCAGTTCAGAACTTAGAGATGTACTTTTATTGATTTCTCAACTTGTATCCCAACATTTCTGTATTACTTCAATGGCACATGTAAGTCTTGTGGTTCTATAACTTCTATTTTTAATACTGTATACACAATAATCAGAGAATCACAGAATCACCAAGGTTGGAAGAGACCTCAAAGATCATCAAGTCCACCCTGTCACCACAGACCTCATGACTAAACCATGGCACCAAGTGTAACGCTTGTGGAAACAAATTATTTCAGAAAGCAAGCAAATAAAAACAACAACAGTTCAAATACTGGTGTACATAATTTCCTTCTCTTTTCCTTCTTCTTTTTTTTTTGTTTCTTCTTTTCCTTTATTTATTTTTTCTCCCATTACAAGTTTACGATTTGATTTTATGATGTGAATTCCTCTTGCCCTTTGTGAGCACACAAACTAACGTGAAACTACCTGAAACAGAATAGCCAATGCATCAGTTTCATGTCAGATGAAAAAAAAAAAAAGAAAAGAAAAAAAAAAAAAGAAAAGAGGTTTGAATTAAACAAATTAATCATTTATAACTATTTCAATAGACTCCTCACTTGGCCTTGAAGTGCAGTTCAGAATAATAAAAGGGAAATGATGTCTCAAGGGAATTTAATCTGATTCTTTTTCAACACTGAAAGTATTCTGGAGAATTTTAACTGAGGTAGTGGAAGTTTTGTTTCAGATCAAACCAGGGAAAGCACACATTCTTCACCTCTGTCTTCACCAATACATGTCCCAGGACATGGGAATGAAAATGCAGGCTGATGCAGACACAGACCCACCTTCAGTGGAGGAAGAGTTGGTGTGTCATCTGTTACAGGAGCTTGTTCTGTACAAATCAATAGGCCTAGATGCCATCCATCCAGGGGTGCTAAGAGAGCTGGCTGATCTTGTGAGGCTCCTCTCCTTAATCTGCGAGAAGTCATGGAGATCAGGAGACATACATGAAGATTGGAAGAAGGATAATGTCACCCCCACCTTGTGGTTTCTCCAGAGCATGTCAAGGGATATGTTTATCCCAGACATGCCAGTCTCAATGCAGAGAGCAGAAATGCAACTGACAGACCAGTTGCAAGGAGGTGACCACTGCTGCAGGGTAGGCAAAATGGTCCAGAGCTGAAGAGCCAGTGGCTATTTATTAAGACATATGTGAATGTCACAGTTCCACTTTCCCATAGCCTGCCTTGTTTATCTTTATTTAAACAAGTGTCTTTCTCCCAATTGCCTTACCATCCATTTCTAAGAGGCAATACTTTGTTATGTTTTACTCTCATCCTTTTCTTACATGGTTTGGAGGTACAACATCCCTTATTACCTCCAGGGCTTCACAGACATGAAGGCCATCTACACATTCCGTTATTATTCCCTTTCTGGGTTCTCACATACGTCTAAGAAAGATTCCAAGGAGGACACAGGTAATTGTAGACCCATTAGTCTCACTTTAAGCCCTGGAAATGTTATAGAACAAATCCTGCTGGGGACTGTCACAAGTCAGCTGAAGCATATAATTTGGAAAATCCAACATAGATTCACCAGTGGCAATTTTTTCTTGACAAATCTGATCACCCATGACAAAGTAATTCAGTCAATTCAGGACAAACAGTTGACATCATCTACATGGACTTCTCCAAAGATTTTGATACAGTCTCCCACAACCTCTTCCTAGAGAAACTGATGCTCATTTAGATAGGTGATCTGTGTGGTGGGTGGGGAACTAGCTGACAGGCCATACCCAGAGAGTGGTAGGCAATGGTTCTTTCTCAGCCTGGCAGCCAGTCACAAATGGGGTCCCCCAGGGATGGATATTATGCCCAAAGCTGTTTAATGCCTTTATAAGTGATCTGGATATTGGGATCATGAACACCCAGGCAACACCAAAATGAGTGGGAAGTTTGGCACTGCAGAACAGAGAGGCACCCTCCAGGAAGACCTGGACAGCCTGGATGAGTGTGCTGTCAAGAACCTTGTGAAGTTCAATGGAGATAAATGTAGAGTCTTGTGCTTGAGAATACATAACGCAGGAGCTCAGACTGGGAGCCCCCTGGCTGACTAACAGCTCTGTTAAAAGGGACCTGGGAGTCTTGGTGAATAACAAGATCAACATGAGGGAACAACTTGTTGCAGCGGGAAAGCAAGCCAACAGGATGCTCGGTTGCATTGCCAACAGAGATAAGGAAGTCACTATCCCACTCTACTCAGCTCTCATCAGACCATACCTGGAGTACTGCATGTAGGTTTTGGTCCCCACTGTACAAAAAAAGATGTAAACAGGCTGGAAAGTACCTGAAGAAGGGCCACAACAATGATCAGAGGACTAGAAGACCTGCTATATGAGGAAAGGTTGAGAGAACTGTGTTTGTTCAGCCTTGAGAAGAATGGGCTTAGGGGAGACCTAGTTGTGATGCACAAAATGAGTGGCTAGCAGGAAGGTGGAGAATCCCTTTTTACATGTAAATGTCCTGAAGGGTCAAACCACAAAACATGTCCTAGACCAGACAGTGGGCTAAGCACGTGCAAATGTGCTTACCTGGATAGTTCCTGGGGTCCAGATGGTCAAGGCAAATGTATAACAAGTGTGATTAACCTTGTAAGCAACTGGGAATATGCAAACCTGGACACTTCCTGGGGTACAGATAAACGTGTAGCACATGTAATTAACTTTGTAACACAGTTGTGAACTGTGTGTGCCCCTGGCCATGTTTGGATATGCCCCATCCTATAGCTCCAGTTATCCAGGTTCTGTGTTACCAAAGGGCATTAATTGATAATAATCATCTCAAAGGGAAGTAGTGGATTCCCCTACATCATCCAGTTTTATGACTCACATTGACAGGGTACTTGGCCATCTCATTAAACTACACTATCACCTAGAAAGGTTGAACTAGATCATCCTTGGCATTCTCTGATTCCATGTAAATCTCCTTTTCCTCATTACAGGAATACAGAAGGAGAATTTTCCAGACATTCAATCCCCATAGCACAGAGACATGCATGTGTATACTCATATAAACACAAAGTCAAAATAGATCAGATCAGTAACTGAACTGAGTATTCAGCATTATTAGTAAATCATCCTTCTCTAGGTCAAGTCTCACAAAGTACTCAGGGGTGATCATTCTCAAATGAGGTGTTTACTATTTAACACTTCTACAAGTGAAGTTGCAACGCTAAATGAGCTTTGTCTGAAGAGCTAGATAATTATTAAAATCCTTCAGTGGAGGTGAGGACTTTCGAGAATCTAACACTATTATTCAGTAATATATTTTTAAGGTTATGTAGTAACAGAATCCTCAGGAGTATTTAGGACTGAACTCATTTTTCAAGGCCAGATATAAAGTAGACTAGACTAGACTAGACTAGACTAGACTAGAATAGAATAGAATAGAATAGAATAGAATAGAATAGAATAGGTTGGAAGAGACCTTCAAGATCATTGCATCCAACCCATCATCCAACACCATCTAATCAACTAAACCATGGCACCAAGCACCCCATCAAGTCTCCTCCTAAACACCTCCAATGATGGAAAATCCACCACCTCCCTGGGCAGCCCATTCCAATGGCCAGTCACTCTCTCTGTATAGAACTTCTTCCTAACATCCAGCCTAAACCTGCCCTGGTGCAGCCTGAGACTGTGCCCTCTTGTTCTGGTGCTAGTTGCCTGGGAGAAGAGGCCAGCCCCCGCCTGTCTACAACCTCCCTTCAGGTAGCAAGAAGGTCTCCCCTGAGCCTCCTCTTCTCCAGGCTAAGCAAACCCAGCTCCCTCAGCCTCTCTTCACAGGCTTTGTGCTCCAAACCCCTCCCCAGCTTTGTTGCCCTTCTCTGGACACATTCCAGCAAGTCAACATCTTTCCTAAACTGAGAGGCCCAGAACTGGACACAGGACTCAAGGTGTGGCCTAACCAGTGCAGCGTACAGGGGCAGAATGACCTCCCTGCTCCTGCTGGCCACACTGTTCCTGATACAGGCCAGGATGCCATTGGCCACCTTGGCCACCTGGGCACACTGCAGGCTCATGTCCAGCCTACCATCAACGAGTAGTGTGTCATGTTCAGTTACAGACCATGTGAACTCTTAAATATTTCCACACAGTTTGGTGTCTTAGCTTTACAATAATCAACAGATATAAAAAAAATAAGTTTAATACTGTTGGAGAAAGCATGGGGTATAGCCATCCTGTCTGCCACTTTAGACGAGTGACATTAATGGATATTTCAGCGTTGCAGAATTTATGAATTCATTAAAATTGACAATATGGCAAATATGAATATTAATAAAAATAGTAATAACTTTTTATTAATATGGAAATTGCCAAACCTTATTAAATAGGCTTGATGTATGGCTGGAATATATATTCACAGTGGGAATGTACCATATTTATGTTGTAATACAGTTGTTCTATTCACCCTGAGCACAGCTTCCAAGACAAGATGTAAGCAGGCAAAGACATTTACTATGTTATACAGCAAAGGTATATAGTCTATCAGAAGGCACATGTGTCACATCTTAGTTGGTTATTTTCTGCTGGCATGCAGGTAGTTAAGGCATACAATAGGCTAAAATAACAAAACAATATTTTAACACATCCAACCAAATTCTGCCTAATTTCTCTCCTTCCGTTACAGGATGTTTGCATTATTTTCTGAGTCAAAGACTAAAGATAGCTTTCTCTAATTTGAGCAAAGGCAAATCTCCATAGCCTTCCAAAACTATCCAAAACCAACCCTTCTCTTACATATTTAGGCAACATGACAATTTTATCAATTTGAAGCAAACCAGGAGGAATAACAGGAAAGAGAGAATTCCCAGGCGCAATATGGCACTAGACCACAGTGAGAGGAGGCTCGACAAGAACCATTAAGCCAAGGAGGCAATGAATTCATTACTCATAAAGAGTTCTATCCCAAGTAGGGGGGTGCTGCTGCTGTATTAGCCATTGAGGCTTTTTTGGGGTGCTCCCATTCACCAATCACAGCTGGCTGCCGGGAGGAATGCCATGCGGTCTTCATTGGAAGGACAGCAGCATATGACGTGATTTTTGCATAGGGCTCTTGCATCTTCCTGGGTAAACTGAGGCACGGCTTGAATTCTAGTTGAAAGGGAAGCGGGGCTTGGATCCTACAGCTTGTGGATTCTCAAGCTTGCAGTGAGGAGGCTCATGGCTCCTATCCCAGGTTTTGGACCAAGCAACTCGAGGCAAGGTAACTTGAGGCAAGGCAGTCCAGGAAAGGCAAATTAAAGCAAGGCAGGTCCCAGCAGGAAAGGCAAGGTGACTACAAATCAGCCTGTATTTATCACTTGCCCAAGATTCAGTTGGGCCAATAGGGCAACCAAAGCCAGCAAAGAGTTACCCAATGAAAAGGGACTCTACCAAGCTGTGCCCATAAAAGGCGGAAACATAGGCCTGGGCAGGGAGAAGCAGTGGCCAGTACCTGTCATCTTATCCCAGTAGGGGACTAGTTGACCCAGGCATGTTGGGGCCTGTCCTTTTGTCCCTTTTCTTGCATTACCCCAACTCCTGCAGAAAGGAGGTGTAGTGAAGGCACATTACGCCCAGGTATCGGATCTTGTCCCAGCATGGAGACAAGTTCCCCCTCTTTCATGAGGGAAACAAAGGCGAAGGCATTAGCCAGGCCAGCACGGATCACTGCACGGACCCATCGCATGGGGTGCTCGTGCTAATACCAAGAATGGGCATAATTCTAGTTTCATGCTTTCTATAGGCTGAAGCCAGTTGTTTACAAGAGTGCCCATTGGTCAAATCCAGCCTCGAGGAACCTATAAGTATTACCCCAGTTGGTAAACAGGTTGCCCCCTCTTTCACTTTGCTCTCTCTCCTTGCTTGAGAGGACGAAGCTTGTGCCTTAGCCTCTGCAGAAGGGAGGGGGGAGAGGGGGCCCATGTCTAGACATTGCAGGACCTTTCTGGATTTGTGCTGGGACAGTTTGGCCATATCATGACATTCAGACAGATGAATAAATAAGATCTTGATACCTAAGTTTGGGGGTCTACCATCTGGAACAGAATCTCACCCCTTACAGCTTTACAGAATTCACTGCAACATTAGGTGTTCAGCACAAATTCCTCCAAAAAATTGTACTGATTTCTACCAACTGTCATCTTTGCCAAGAGAAAAATTTAATTACTATCTTAATTACTTCAGACTAGTTGGCTAATGTGCTGGGAATCATTGCCCATTTTCAGATACTAAAATTGTAGAGCTAGTCACAACAGTGTCAGTAAGTATTTTAAGGTACAGTTCATCTTATCATTACAGTCCATCTTTCATCATTAAACTATATTAATACAGTGGTAAATTTATCTGTAAGCATCTAAGATACCTTTGATGATCCTACTTACAGTGGTTTTTCCTTACTCTTCAGTGACATATATATGTCTCAGTCCTTTTATGCTCAAAAAAAGTGGGCTTATGTGAACTGTGGGTCTGAGTGTTCAGTTTCAATAAAAATTATTTTTTAACACAAATTAGAGGCTTAATTTGAAACTACTTGTTAGCTCATTATGCCTTTAAAACAGTGAGTACTAAAAACTGTTATACATAGAATCTGAAAGACAAACACAAGGTCAAAGGCAAACAGCTATGCCTTGCTCAGTTGACCAGAGGCAGAATTGATGTCTGCAACTGCTAAATAAAAGAGAACAGGAGACCTATCTATCCCTGCCAGGTGTTCACAAAGTGACTTAAGTTATTTGTTAGGGATGTACCACTTCAGAACAGACACAAGAAAATTGGGAAGGAAACTCAAGCCCTTAACACCTTATAGTATACACTGCTTCTTGTTACCTCATTTCACAGCAATGTTGTGTATTACTGTAGTATTCATTTCCTCTCTCTCTAAAGGCCTATCCATTGGGTAGACAATGTGTATATAAACTAGTTGATAACTACTTGGCCTCAAGGAAAGAGGTTAGTCTTTGACTCTCTTTTATTAATCAAAGTAAGCAAAGAACCATTTAGGTCTTTAATCTATTGCTTTTTAATATAGACTAGGACATTAGTAAGATAGTGGCTTCCACCAAACTTCTCTATGAACAAAATGTCTCCAGGGAAAAGACTGAAAATATTTTTCAACTATTTTAACAGTTACAGAAGGTTATAGTTAAAAAATATTCTTGTAATTGCACAAAAATGACATTCTCATTCTTCTTTCCCTTTTACTTATGACTTCGTTTGACAACTTTGCTAGCTTCCAGGGACATTTTCTCAGCCACTTTTGGCATCTTATTTGTGAGGAGAATTAAAAGGCCAAGAAGCATGATATTTCAATATACATCACAAGAAGCAATCTTTCATATTATTTTTTTTCAGGTCTTGAGCTAAAAATTTGAAAGCAAATTCTTTACGCCCGGATTCTGCAGATGTATTGTAAAGTTTCTCGTCACTGTGAATCGAAAACTAACAATTGTGCTATGACAGTTCAGAGTCACTTCATTAGCTTTAATCAAATCTTTATGATTCTTATGATCTTTTTCTTTTTCCTGACATAGTCATATCTGTCATATATGTTCTTCACGGTATCTAAAGTTGCTTAACTTGTGAATACAACTATGTTGGGGCTGTTCATTCTGGAGAAAATAAGGCTCTGAGGTGACCTTACTGTGGCCTTCCAGGATCTGAAGGGGGCCTACAAGGTTGGGAGGGACTTCTTAGGATATCAGGTAGTGATAGGACTAGGGAGAATGGAACGAAGCTGGAGGTGGGGAAATTCAGACTGGACGTGAAGAGGAGGTTCTTCACCATGAGAGTGGTGAAGCCCTGGAATGGGTTGTCCAGGGAGGTGGTTGAGGCCCCATCCCTGGAGGTGTTTCAGACCAGGCTGGATGAGGCTCTGGCCAGCCTGATCTAGTGTGGGTGTCCCTGCCCATGGCAGGGGGTTGTAACTAGATGATCCTTGTGGTCCCTTCCAACCCTGACTGATTCTGTGATTCTATGATTCTAGAAGTATTGTATCTACCCAAAAATGTAATTTCAGGTATTAAACATCACATATTTTATTAGCATAAAATATACAATGAAAGATTAGCTTGGTACATTCATTAAAATATCAGCAGGTTTTGGAGAAAATGACTGAGTACTTAAGTGGTAGAAGTAGTAGCTACTGCATTAGCTAGTGAATTGACACATTGGCCCAGAAATATAAATTCACATTGTTTGTTGTCCTGAGTCCTAAAGACCTTGCAGTCTGAGCATATACAGGAGAAAATACACCTGAGAGAATTGTGAGAACAGAACAGATGCAGATTTTGTTTAAGAATGAAACTAAATTCATAGTATCATAGTTTCATAGTTTCAGTCAGGGTTGGAAGGGACCACAAGGATCATCTAGTTCCAACACCTGTGCCATGGGCAGGGACACCCTACACTAGATCAGGCCGCCCAGAACCTCATCCAGCCTGGTCTTAAACACCTCCAGGGAAGGGGCCTCAACCACCTCCCTGGACAACTCATTCCAGGGCTTCACTACCCTCATGGTGAATAACTTCCTCCTCACATCTAGCCTGAATCTCCCCACCTCCAGCTTCATTCCATTCCCCCTAGTCCTATCACTACCTGATGTCCTGAGACGTCCCTCCCCAGCCTTCTTGTAGGCCCCCTTCAGATACTGGAAGGCCACAATTAGGTCACCTGAGAGCCTCATCCAGAGAGGAGAGTGAAATAAATGAAAGAAAATTTAAAAAAAATAAAAGAAAATAAAAAAGAGAAAGAGAAAAAGGAAGGAATTCAGAAGGAAGAATCCAAGTAAAAGTTTTCACATTTGAGCTTATCACAAAATCATTAAGTTTAGAAAAGACATGAGATCATTGAGTCCAACTATAACCCAACTACCATGATCACTAACTACATCCTGAAGAGTCACATCTATAGGCTTCTTTATTAAGTAGCATTACTCTCATTTACAGTTTCCAGAACACTCATTAGGTCAGGAAATACAAGGTAGAAATTCTCCCTCTATTTATATGTGTTTAAAACTGTTTTCTATGAAGTCTGTTGAAAAAAATGATCTTAATACTGGACTGTAGAACAGGGTTGGGTTTTTTTGTTTGTGTGGTTTTGTTTGCTTGGTTTTTTTTCTCTCTATAACATGTTCAGTATAGAGCTGTTCTAAGCTCTCTTTACACTCATCTCTAAATATTGTATCTATTTAAGATTTCCTTTTCAAAATATAGCTAAAGTATGTTAAAGGAAGAACTGCAATATCAGTATCCAATAAAATTCCTGAAACCTCTATCTGCTAGAAATTATCTATGTGCTTAATCCTAGCATGATATTTGAGGCTATGAATCTAGTACAACCCATAACAGCTGTGTAGCATCTAAGGCTAAACAACATTTTTACCACCATTCCACATTTCTTACATAAGGTGGCTTGTATTTCTTTATGTTGCATTTTGTATATCTCATTCTAAGGTACTCAAATTTTGTAGACAGCCTGAAAAAATGATTGGCCATTGGCATGTGCTGCCCAGGAAGGTGGTGGAGTCACCATCAGTGGAAGTGTTTTAAAGGGAGACTGGATGAGGCACATAGTGCCATGGTTTAGTTGATTAGATGTTGTTGGGTGATAGGTTGGACTTGGTTATCTCAAATGTCTTTTCCAACCTGGTTAATTCTGTATTAATTCTGTATTCTGTAACTTGTTGTAGAGAAATCAGCAAACAGAAATATACTGAACAAACGTTTGTCTCATTGTTCAACTATCAAACCCACTTAACCTCTATTTCTCAGAAACCAGGCGTGTAGAAGGCACATCTTAAAGCACCTAGCAACAATGTGACTAGTGTAATAATTCATAAGGGTTTCTTCATACATGAAATGAAATTTCACATTTCAGCCCCAATTAACATGCACTGCCAATTAATTTCCATGAGCTTTCTTTTCCATTCATCACTGATTTAGCAATGTGCAAGTGTGTGATGCCTCTGCGTAATTACAGGTGTCTGTTTCATTTTTACTACACAAGCTGTAATTAATATGTAAATTATTATCTTTTTCAGTAGGAGCGAGGCATATTGGTATTTTAAAGAACAATGTGTGAGCTGTGGGACAGTGAGAGGATAAACATAAGGAGAGTGCATTGGTGTATGGGCTAAGTAAAGTGAATTATAAACTTCTCTGTCTCTTACTACTACCAAAATTGTGCAGCGTTATGTGACAGGAGGCAGCTTCAGAAACAGCAGAAACTGAAGTGTAAATTGAAACAAGAGATGGAAAGACAGACACAAATGTTTCCCCTGTAGGCAGACACAGCAGCAAAATTGTAAGGGGTGATGAAATACAGGGAAAATATCAGATAGAAAAAAGGAAACAATATTTAAGTTTATTCTGAACTTGACTTACATAGATGTAAATCAGGAATAAACCCAATGAAACTATTTTAGTTTTAAGAGAGAGGATAGATAGGAGGATAGGAAAAGATAAGAAAGAAAAGAAAGAAAAGAAAGAAAAGAAAGGAAAGAAAAGAATGAAAGAAAGAAAAGAAAAGAAAAGAAAGAAAAGAAAAGAAATGAAAAGAAAAGAAAAGAAAGAAAAGAAAAGAGAAAGAAAAGAAAGAAAAGAAAAGAAAAGAATAAAGAAGAATAGAAAAGAAAAGAAAGAAAAGAAAAGAATAGACCAGGCTGGAAGAGACTTTCAAGATCATCACATCCAACCCATCATCCAACACCATCTAATCAACTAAACCATGGCAATAGGATATGAGTTTGAACAGTTATGTGAGAAATTTCTCAAGTCCATGACTGTGAGACAGCACAAGACATGTATTAGGACCATCCATATATTATGTCACAACATGAACAGTGGGTTTCAGTGTACCCCTCAAGTCTGCCAAAGGTGCAATTGACACTCTGGAATGGGATGCCATTCAGAAAGACTTTGATGCTTTAGAAATGGGCCCATACAAGCCTCTTGAAGTTTATAAAGGCCAAGTGGAAGGCCCTGCATCTGGAAGGCCCTGCATCTGGCATGGGGCAATTACAAGTGTAAATACAGGATGAGTGATGAAGGGATTGAGAGCAGTTCTGTGGAGAAAGACCTGAGTTTGTTGGTGGATGAAAAACTGAAATGAGCAAGCAATGGCCATTCACAACCCAGAAAGACAGCTTGCATCCTAGGTTGCATCAAAACAAGCATGTCCAGCAGGCTGAGGGAGGTGATTCTCTCCTGCTCTAATCTTGTGAGACTCCACCTGGAAAAAAACGTTCAGCTCAATGGTGCAAACAGAAGAAAGATATAGATCTATGGAATCAAGTCACAACGAGGTCCATGAAGATGGTCAGAGGCCTGGAGCATGTGTCCTATAAAGGCAGGCTGACAGAGTTTGAAGTTATTCAACCTGGAGATGAGAAGGCTCTTTTAGCAACCTTCCAGTACCTAAAGTGGGCCTGTAAGAAAGCTGGGGAGGGACTTTTTACAAGGGCATGTAGTGACAGGGAAAGGAGTCATGGCTTTAAACTGAAAGAGGGTGGACTTAGATTAATGTTTAGGAAGAAATTTTTCACTATGAAGATAGTGAGGCACTGGCACAGGTTTCCCAGAGAAGCTGTGGATGCCTTCACCCTGGAAGTGTTAAAGACAAGGTTGGATGGGGCTTTGAGCAACTTGATCTAATGGAAGGATGCCCATGGCAGTGGAGTTGGAAATAGATGAAGTTTCCTTGCAATCCAAAACATTGTATGATTCTATGACAACACATTCCACATGTTACTTCCCCCCCCAACTGCTACAAGGACTCAATATAGCTTTTGTTTAAGGTCTAACAACATTTTTAATATATCTACTAATTCAAGCAGCTATGCCAAATGGTATCTTGCAAGCTTCATTTTAAAATGAGTTGGATATTTACTCCATGACTCTTACTGGAACACTGAAAACTTGAATACTTTTTATGTGTGGTGGGTTTAATATTATCTGTTATGTCAAACTTAATTTTCAAGATATTCTCTTCTTTGCATGAAAAGTCATCTATTTCCTGACCATCTTAGCCTGCACCTGCTTCAATACAATTTCCTCATTCTTCAAGACAGGTGACCAAAACAGCACAGAGGCACAAAGATGATAAAGGGAGTGAAACAGCTCCCTTACGAGGAGAGGCTGAGAGAGCTGGGTCTCTTTAACTTAGAGAAGAGGAGACTGAGGGGTGACCTCATTCATCCTTCTAAATGTCAGGAAGACAGAGCCAGGCTCTTTTCAGTGATGCCAAATGACAGGACAAGGGACAACAGGTGCAAGCTGGAGTATAGAAGGTGCCACGTGAACATAAGGAGAAACTTTTTCACTGTGAGAGTGACAACACTGGAAGGGGCTGCCCAGAAAGGTTGTGGAGTCTCCTTCTCTGGAGACATCAAAGATTCACCTGGATGCATTCCTGTGTGACCTGCTCTAGGTGATATGGCTGTTGCAGGGAGGTTGGACCACATGATCTTTCAAGGTCCTTTCGAACTCCTAACATACTGTGATTCATAGATTCATAAATTAGAATCATAGATTCAATAAGATTGGAAAAGACCTCAAAGATCATCAAGTCCAACCTGTCACCCAAGACCTCATTACTACTAAACCATGGCAGCAAGTGCCACATTCAATCCCCTCTTGAACAGCTACCTGCAAAGAGGCAAAAGCCTACAAGCACCCAGTATTCCCAGGCAGTCTCCCATCCAACTACTAACTGGGCCCAACCCTCCTTAGCTTCCGAGATCAGACGGGATCGGGCGCTCTCAGGGTGGTGTGGCCATAGGCACTGTAGCAGCTGCCAACAGCCCTCAATACTCCAACCCTCATGCTCACCCCTGCACACAGACTCCCAGACAACACACTCACCTCACACACAACCACCACACACCAGAACACACACCCCTTCGCACACACGCATTGTTCCCTCACGCAAAAACAACCCTCTCAAAACAACACACAGCCCTATGACCCATGCCTCAACAATGATCCATGACAGCAGACCCTCCACAGCACTACCCACACCTACTCCTACAACATCACCTACCACCACACCTGTACATCCACTTCATAACGCTGCTGACCCAATTAGTTATCCAAAAGAACGCTCACTGAAACACCGTTATGCTCTTACCCTGTGGACCAGCCCAGTGGACCATCATGCTAGTCCAACTCAAGACCATGTCACAGTTGTCACCACAATGCTGCCCCTCTACAATACCTAACCCACTGTTCCCCCAGACTAAAATCAGGCTGCCCTGGCAAAGAGGGGTAGATTCTGTGATACTGGGAGTCATTTATGAGAACTCTTACCATAGTACAAGGATTCTTGGTCTCCATAGCCTTTAACCCCTGAATCATGCAAGAATATCTTCCTTGTCATACTAAACATTTATTTAACTTTCTGGTTTAGATGGCCATATTTACTCTCTCTAATATGAACATGATTTAAAATTATTTCCTTAATATCAGGATATTTCTATGTTTTATTACTGATTGTGACTTATTTTCTAGATAATCTCCATTATGTTCAGTCTCTTTAAAACTATGCAGGACAGCTTTGTTTTTCCTCTATATTCCATTCTCTAGTATATAAAATTTTCCTTTTCCTGATCTTTAAAGCGAGGAATAAGAGCAAAAAGAATTGCAGGTCTAACCTAATATCCTGATCTGTGATACTAGCATTGACCTCAGAAATAGTAAGAAAAACTTCAATGTTGTGTATCATATGATTTCTATTTCTATGATTTCTAACTACCTGAAGGGAGATTGTAGCCAGGTGGAGGTTGATCTCTTCTCCCAGGCAACCACCAACAGAACAAGAGGACACAGTCTCAAGCTGTGCCAGAGAAGGTTTAAGCTGGATGTTAGGAAGAAGTTCTTAATAGAAAGAGTGATTGCCCATGGGAATGAGCTGCCCAGGGAGGTGGTGGAGTCACCATCACTGGAGGTATTTAGGAAGAGACTGGATGGGGTGCTTGGTGCCACGGTTTAGTTGATTAGATTGTGTTGGATGATAGGTTGGACTCGATGATCTCAAAGGTCTCTTCCAACCTGGTCTATTCTATTCTATTCTATTCTATTCTATTCTATTCTATTCTATTCTATTCTATTCTATTCTATTCCCTTTACAAAGGCAAATCTTCTCTCATGTAGAAAAAAAGCTAAAACAAACAGTAGGTAATCACAGACATAGTGTTTATCATATTTTAACAGACTGAGACACAAGAAGAAGATATTAACTATTTTAAAAGTCTTACAATTTGAGCTACCTTCCTGACTCAGAGTTTTGGGGCTTGGATGATACTGGAAATGAGAATTTGAAGATTATTTTCTCTATAGTTTTACTTTGTTCCTGTTCTTGCTATCTTAATGATTTGAACACAAAAACTATGAACCTTGTTTTATTATATCAATTGAGCAAGCTTTTAAAAAGTATGTACTTCTGAGGGTTGTACAGCTGGTAGCTTTTAACTCAAATCTGCTACATGATTGCTTCATGCTTCATTCTTCTCTGGCGTAAGTGCCATTCTCCTGAGAAAAGTCAAGTTTCATGCCTCCATTCTGCAAGAAACTCCACTTAATTGAACTCCTGTCCCCACATAAAGCCAAAGGTCTGATGAAAGTCTTGGTTAAGGAAATTGCCTTGGAGCTAGGAAGGGGAAATTGAATTACTAGTATGAAAGAATTTGGTTATGAGAACTTTTCTTCAAGCCACTTGGGTTTGACAGGGTTAGCTATCAGAGGTATCAAGGTTTTCAGGGGTTTAATGCCATATAAAACCTGTATATGACTGAAGTGTTAAAACCTTTTGCTCAGTAACAATCCTATTTCTATAGATATGAACATTTTTCATAAGCACAGAATGTCTTCTAGTTGTGAGGTTTCACTGTTGAACATAGAGCTCAGAGCATGTCTGATGGAAAAACAGTCTTTTGACAGAATTAATGTAGCAATTATCCAGCAAAAAATATTACTTTATTGCAAAGACTGGGGAAAACTATGAGTGTTTAAGCTTCACTATATAGTTAAAATCACTGTCAATTTTCCTTTTAAAAGATTCTTAGAATATAGGTAGACTAAAAACTCATAGGACCATAAATCCACTGAGGAAACTTTTGGATGTATTGGAGAAGAGAGGGTATTTTGAAACCTGTATAAAAGCACAAAGGTTTCACTACATCTTCACTATTCCCAAGGGACTCAGAGTGTCAATATTCAGGCTGACATATTTGATAACTAAAAATTCTTGCAGATTCTGGGGCTTCAGAAGTGCTCCTGAATATCTTTCTGCCCACCAGCACATCTTTTTGATTTCACTGATTAGTAGAAAGCACTCTGATACCTTGGATATCAGCTCTGGACTGTGTTCCTTTGCTGTTACTCTTTGAATACCCAAGACATATCCTAAGGAATTAGACATTTATAATGTTCCCACTGCCCTGCTTATTTGTCAGACTCTTGGTTAAGGACCACTTAGTTATTATTGATTATTCCTTAAAAACCACTACAGTTGCTTAGCTGGGAATATAAACCCCATCGTCATACATTAACTCTAATCTAAAGCAGAGGGGTAGGTATGAATGCAAAGAATCAGATAAGCATATGTGATACTTTCACCTCATGTTTTCCTAGCCTTCAAGTATTTACAAGTCAAGAATTTCTTGACCCAAAAATTGTTAACCTTCCATGGATTTCTTCTGTATGATCTTGTTCGGTCTCTCTCTAAATATGGGAAAACTGCTAGGCTAAGATTAAACAGGAAATACTTCCTCTATCCAACTGATTATTTTGAGTAAGTAGAATGAAACTAAAAACACACTGAGTTTAAATCAGGTCTAAGTACATAGAATAAAGGAACTGCTAGAATATGACATGATTTGTTTTCAAATGGTGGGAATGGTGACATACAATTAGTGTGCAACTCCTGCGTGTATGCATCTCATATGTGTCTGGGTCCTGAGAGGGAAAGAGACTCAGGTCTTTTGAATATTCCTGTGTTGTGAAATGAGAGGCACAAACAAGACCAAAATATCAACAGCTAGACTATTTATTACACAAACAAAGTGGATGGATCAGAAGGGGAGAGAGAGAAGAGAGAGAGAAGAGGAAATTAATTATATTACCACACCCCTCACCGCCCCCCCCAAGACAGTTTGAGTCTCTGGAGGAAAGGTGCTGCAGGAGATGTTGGGTCTGTAGAGAAACGGTGCTGAGGCTTTGGCTGTAGAAGAGATGTGGTCCTCTGAGCAGCTTCTTCAGCTCCATGAGTTGCAGCAGGTGGAACTTAGGACATGGAGAGAGGGTTCAGTCTGCTTCTTCCAGGCTCCATGGCCTCTTTTCTTCGGAGCAGCATTGTCCCGGGCTTTTCCTTCTCTCGTGCTTTCTGTCTCAGCGGCATTGTCCTTCTCCTGTGTTTTTCTTCATCTGAGTTTTTGATTCTCCGTTTTACTTCTGCTGAGCCAGTAGTTGCTCAAATCTTTTATACAGTTTTTTAGTCCTTAGCTATGTGTCCAAGTATTGTCCCTCAGGAATTCAGGGGCCAGGAAATCATCCTTGGGTAATTATCCAGGTATCGTTCCCCAGGAAAGCTTTCTGTGTATTCCTGTGTGTTTGGGCAGGGGTCTGGATGGGGGGGGGGGGGGGGGGGGGCTCCACCTCCTCCTTCTCCGTGTACCTGCCCACACACTCATTACACCTCAGGAAACAGGTGGTGAATCCATTGTCTCACCATCCTCCCTTTCCAGGGTACTTGATGGGTGGAGATTATCTTGTCATATGAATATTCCCGAAGGTGGCCTCGGTCCATTGCTGTGAGGCCAGCTGTGATCCAGTGAGCAATGTTATCTTTGCACCTTCCAAGAGTTGTTCCAGTGGCTCTGCCCAACACACATCAGCTATTGTCTGGGCAAGCTGCAAGTGATTTTATCTTTGTTGAGTCACACCAAGAGAGACAAGCTTTTAGTCTCTCACAGTATGACAAAACACATTCCCTTCTACTTCAAAGACTGAGGCTTTTTCCTGAGGAAAAAGTCCACCCACAATTGTTGTCTATGTTTTTTTTCATCATCATAAGACTGTGGTTTCCTCTAATGCCTTATAGGTTGAAACCAGTGAAATTTAAGTAGAACACAATTAGAATAAATTATCAATGAAAGGCTTCCAGAACACACATGCTTGTTTGCAAAGCATATCATTTCATCTGTGCTAAGAAACAACCCAGTAAAAATTAGAAGTTCAAAAGGACAATTCCTCCTTTTCACACTAGACAGTAGCCAAGTCCTTAAGAAATTTCTACTAAAAGAAAGTAGTACTTGCTTTCATAAGTAATAAAATCTTAAATAAGGATTTCTCTTGTACAATCCTGAGGATACATGATCATGAGTATAAACATAAATTTCCAGAGAGCATTAACCTGATCAGTATCTGAAAGTCCTCAAGCTGAGGAACTACAAACTAAAACATTGTAAATATGAAAATTTCAGCTATTTCAGGTAGCATCAACAAGTATACTCAGCAAGGCTTTTAGCAAAAAGAATTCTTTTCACACAGAATCACAGAAGCATTCAGGTGGAAAAGACCCTCAGGATCATCAAGTCCAACCGATAACCCTACTCTACCAGGTTCACCCCTAAACCATATCCCCAAGCACCACATCCAAATGACCTTTAAACACATCCAGGGTTGGTGACTCAGCCACCTCCCTGGGCAGCACATTCCAATGCCTGACCACTCTTGCTGTGAAATTCCTAATGTCGAGTCCAAATCTACCCATTCGCAGCCTGAGCCATTCCCTCTTGTTCTACCACTAATTACCTGGAAGAAGAGAGCAGCACCAGCCTCTCTGCCATGTCTTTTCAGATAGCTGTAGGCAGCAATGAATCTCCCCTAAGCCTCCTCTTTTTCAACCTAAACATCCCCAGCACCTTCAGTCAGGGCTGAAGATAAAAGGATTTGAATACTGTATGGATTCTGGTTGTTGTGAAGAATTAGTTTTATATTGTCCAGGCTAATTTAAGCAGGTAATGTAAAATATATTAAAAGCAATGGAGATTGCTGGCATCTAGAGCAACCTGATGCTCTTCAAGCTCAGAAGAAATTTATAAAGCACTAAATATGAATAATACCAGTTTTCATATCAAACATATGATACCTTACTGAGGTGTCAAAGAAAAAGACCAGAAGTTATCATATGGAGATAAGAAAAGCCTTTTAAATTAAAATAACACAAGTAGCTCATATCCTATAGAAAACAGATCTCTATGAGGTTTAGAAAATTGCAATCAAAATAGCTGAATCACTTTCCACCACCCTCCCCCACATACTTTTTTACATCCATAACAAGAGGCAATGGAAAACAACTTCCACAAAATATTCTCGAATCTCTAATTAAACCTAATTATTATACATTTATTACATGAATTGTTATGCAGTAATCTGCAAATAACCAACTTTAAAGATAACACATTTGATCTCTTTCTGCTGAGGCTATCCTTGTTTAGTTAAGTTTGATGTACACAGGATGCAGACTCCCTAGATAGCAAACTTAAGGGTAAGGGAGACCACAAGAGAGAAAGATTGTTCCTTAGTGAAGGTCACTGATTTCAAACACAATCTGTCTGGTTTTTAACTACCTTTTAAATGTTCTCTTCCTACCATTTGTCAGGAGACAATGTCTTACTTTCTTCAGGGTATTATGTAGTATAAGAATACTAAATATGATGTAGCACAAGAATATAAATGCTACTAAATAGTAAAAATACTAAATATTATGTAGTATAAAAATGTTAAATATTACATATTGAAATATTCTAATGTTTTCTGTGTCTTCTATTAGCATACTAGAATCTTTCATTTAAATCACAAAAGCAAAATACTAATATATTTTTGGTACTGGAGAAGAATACAGTACAGGGAATTCTAGAGAAAATAAACCTATATTTTGAGTAAATGCAGTTTTCTGTGAACAGGTTGGTTTGTTGGGGGAGTTTGGGGAGTTTTTTATTTTGTTTGTTTGTGGGTGTCATTTTGTTGCTATTGTTGTTGTTTTCCAAAGGGAGATTTATAATCCCCTGGAGTGATATTCACATTTAGGTGTGAGTTCCTCTGTATTTCTGAGCACAAACTGCTAAGAGCGACAGGGCATGAGATTGGAGGTATGTCTAAGCATTCACAAAATGTCTAGAAACAGAAATCAGAGTGTCTCTAGAAACAGAAATCTATCAATCTGAGCTCTAGGCAGCCTACACATAAAAACTCAAAGAATTATATCCAAGTTTATGCAGACTGGAAGTCACCTCTCCACAGGCAAAAGGGGTCTTGTCCGTTATACCTTGATATATCCTACAAGGAAATATTTTCTACCCTTCCTATGGAGATGAGTTCTATCAGACACGAAAGCAAGCCTGTCAGTTAAAGATTAAATCTGTTCAGGAAGTAATGGGTGAGATTCTGTTTTTTTCTGTTTGTTTGGGTTTTTTGGGGTGGGTTAGTGTTTTGGCTTTGGCTGGGGTTTTGTTGTGATTTGTTGATGTTTGTTTGGTTTCAGGGTTGGTTTTATTGCAGCTGTTTTTAAGTCCAGCAGTAGCCTCATGTAAAAGGCAGGTAGGGGAGGAAAGTGGTCATTAGTTTTGTACAAAGTGTATCTTTAGAGGTTGGAAGAGATAGAATAGAATAGAATAGAATAGAATAGAATAGAATAGAATAGAATAGAATAGAATAGAATAGAAGAATAGAATAGAATAGACCAGGTTGGAAGAGATAGAATAGAATAGAATAGAATAGAATAGAATAGAATAGAATAGAATAGAATAGACCAGGTTGGAAGAGACCTTCAAGATCATCATGTCCAACCCATCATCCAACACCATCTAATCACTTAACCATGGCACCAAGCACCCCATCAAGTCTCTTCCAAAACAACTCCAATGATGGTGACTCCACCACCGCCCTGGGCAGCCCATTCCAATGGGCAATCACTCTCTTTATGAAGAATTTCTTCCTAACATCCAGCCTACTCTCTTCACACATGGGTTTAACTTTTTCTACGTTTATCTCCCAGTCCCCCCAGATCAGTGCTGATTTATGCAAAAAGTTTATTAGCATGCTCCCCTCTTTATCAGCCATTAGCCAGACCAGCTGCAAAACAGATAAAGGCCCCTCACATTTCCTGTCAATAGAAGACTCAAAAGTAGTGGTTGGAACATCCCCCAGATGTGTGAAAGGAGCTGACTAGTCTTTCTCTCCTATGGCAAATTAAAAATCTTAAAGCAGCTTCACCTCATCACTCATTTCCAGACAGGAGCCATTTGATCAGCTAGTGAAATGCTTGGGTGGGAATCATACATCAAAACAGTCAGGGGGAAGTAATTTAGTTGAGAAGCAATGAAACTCTCTCCGTTGTTGATTTGTTGTATCATACCAACTGAAGAAGCAATGCTAGAAGACTGTTCACTCAAGGCAATAGCAAGACAAAATAAAAGAAGTTTTGGGTTGTGGTTTTTTTCTTCCTCAAAATAATTCCTAAATTAAGTCCTCAGAGATCCCAGACTTATTTGGATCATTCCATTGGCAGTTTCAGAGAGATGGCAAAATTCTAGTGCCATAGCATCCTAATGAGTGGGACTATACTACACTGAATTTTTGCCAGATCGATGACTTCACTATTATGCATTCAGTCCAAGAAATAATTTCACCTTCAAGTGACTGCATGAATTTTCTAGTAGATGTATGGCTATATATCAGAAACAATATCCAGAAAACATAAAGAGATAGATACTTGAGGGCTAAAACTGCAGACTGTTTTTCAAGCATGTTCATAAAGATTTTGTTTTCTATTATCTGAATTTCTTTTGATGATTTCCCTGCAGGAAGAAGTTAGCAAATCCCGTGGTTTCTGTGTACAGCCCATTTAAACCTACACTTAAAGTTCCTTCTTTAAATATTTAGCATCTTTAAGACAAGCTAACAGTAGAACTTTAAAATATTGTTGAGCAACGACTTTTTGGTGAAAAATAATAGGAATTACCTGAGTATTTTAGCAATTTATAGCCTAGTATTTAAAACCTTAAAAAAAATATATTATCTTGCACTTCTGAAAAGGAGCTCTTTTTTATTGGTAGCTATATTTGGTCCTAGAAATTGGATTCCTAAGTAAAAAAAGAATCTAGCATGTATTCTTGTAGAAGATGCAGGTGCCCAGGTGTGCCGTTCCAACTGGGTCTGATGGACCCACCACTGTACACAGCTGAGCTACTCAAACAAGATTGTGGTGCCTCAGGGAAAAGATATTTAAGAAAGGGCTAAAGGCGATGTGGCAGCAAGGAGTAAGGAAAAATTGTGAGAGGAGCAGTCCTGTGGGCACCATGGTGAGAGAAAACAGGAGGAGGCTATGCTTCAAGTACTGGAACAGAGATTGTCCTGGAGCCTGTGCCAAAAATGTCACTACTTTTACTCACAAGCTTTCCCATCCTCTTCTAAACCTCTCTCTTGCTGAGAAGGAGGTGTAAATTAGCAGCTGGGTGAGAGATTAGCTGTTGACAAAGGCTCACCCACCACAATCTTTTGTTTATCATACAACACTTTAATATAAAAAAAAAAACAAACCCCTGTCATTCCTTATTTTCCTTTTACTCTTTGCTATTAAGTTTTATTTTATATAGGCATGTTTTGACATTTCTTTTACAATATTTACCTTTACCTTCAAGTTGCAATCCTTTTCCAAACAATTCCAATTGTATGCACATATAAGGAAATCCTTACAGTGCTAGACAAATGTAAACTGGAAACATTTAAACAGTTTAGAACAGTGTTTGGAGACTCTGATAATACTTACATTTATTGGAAACTGATGGCATGGAAACAGTTCTATAAAACAAGTTTGCTAAGCTTTTTGCATGATTGTATATAAAAATATCTTAATTTGAACTGCAGAGATAAAAATTACTGCTTTTAAGTGGGTAAAAATTGCAGAAATTATCCTTGAACTGAAGACTGGACCCTCACTTTACAAACAACAGTGTAATTCACGCTTTGCTAAATAACAACACACTTAATGTATATGATGTATTGGAACGAAGCTGGAGGTGGGGAGATTCAGGCTGGACGTGAGGAGGAAGTTCTTCACCGTGAGAGTAATGAAGCCCTGGAATGGGTTGTCCAGGGAGGTGGTTGAGGCCCCATCCCTGGAGGTGTTTAAGACCAGGCTGGATGAGGCTCTGTCCAGCCTGATCTAGTGTGAGGTGTCCCTGCCTATGGCATGGGGGTTGGAACCAGATGATCCTTGTGGTCCCTTCCAACCCTGACTGATACTATGATATCTTAATACATTGCAAGAAAAAAACAAAAAGGACAATTACCAGAGACTGTAGAATAAGATTTTGTTTTCTCTTCAGTTGAAACTCAAAGAAGTCTAAAGAAAGAGCTATGAGAATTATCAGGGGATGGAGAACTTGTCATGGAAATAAATGAGGTTAAACAGAGCAAGAGGGAGCTGGGGTTGGTTAGCCTGGAGAAGAGGAGGCTCAGGGGAGACCTTATTGCTCTCTACAACTACCTGAAGGGAGTTTGTAGACAGGTGGGGGCTGGTCTTTTCTCTCAGAAACCAGCTTGGTGTTCAACAAAACCAACCCAAATGGCCATGAGGATGATCAGAGGGCTGGAGCACCTCTCCTATGAGGATAGACTGAAAGAGTTGGGGCTGCTCAGTGTGGAGAAAAGAAAGCTCCGAGGTGACCTCATTGTAGCCTTCAGTATCTGAAGGGGGCCTACAAGAAGCCTGGGGAGGGACTTCTTAGGATATCAGGTATTGATAGGACTAGGGGGAATAGAATGAAGCTGGAGGTGGGGAGATTCAGGCTGGACATGAGCTGGATGAGGGCAGTGAGTCCATCATCGGTAAATTTGCGGATGACACCAAGCTGGGGCAGGTGCTGATCTGCTGGAGAGTAGAGAGGATTTGCAGAGGGACCTTGACAGGCTGGACAGATGGGCAGAATCCAACGACATGAGATTTAACACATCCAAGTGCCTGGTTCTGCACATTGGCTCAGCAACCCCAGGCAGTGCTACAGGCTGGGGTCAGAATGGCTGGAGAGCAGCCAGGCAGAGAGGGACCTGGGGGTACTGGTTGATTGTAGGCTGAACATGAGCCTGCAGTGTGCCCAGGCAGCCAAGAAGGCCAATGGCATCCTGGCCTGTATCAGGAACAGTGTGGCCAGCAGGAGCAGGGAGGTCATTCTGCCCCTGTACACTGCACTGGTTAGGCCACACCTTAAGTACTGTGTTCAGTTCTGGGCCCCTCAGTTTAGGAAAGATGTTGAGCTGCTGGAACGTGTCCAGAGAAGGGCAACGAAGTTGGTGAGGGGTTTGGAGCACAAACCCTGTGAGGAGAGACTGAGGGAGCTGGGGTTGCTTACCCTGGAGAAGAGGAGGAGACTCAGGGTTGACCTTATTGCTCTCTACAACTTCCCAAAGGGAGGTTGCAGGCAGGCGGATGTTGGTCTCTTCTCCCAGGCAATCAGCACCAGAACAAGAGGACACAGTCTCAAGCTGAACCAGGGGAGCTTTAGGCTGGATGTTAGGAAGAAGTTCTTCATAGAAAGAGTGATTGGCCATTGGAATGGGCTGCCCAGGGAGGTGGTGGAGTCACCATCACTGGAGGTGTTTGGGAAGTGACTGGGTGGGGCGCTAGGTTGCATGTTTTCGTTGACTAGATGGTGTTGGATGATAGGTTGGACTTGTTGATCTTGAAGGTCTTTTCCAACCATTCTATTCTATTCTATTCTATTCTATTCTATTCTATTCTATTCTATTCTATTCTATTCTATTCTATTCTAAAAGGGTTGCATATCTATTGTGTAAGCAACCAAAGAGTTGAAATGCTAGATGACTATAAATTGATAAGAAGACTCCAAATACCTTTGATACATATTGCAGTATTTTGTATTTCATAGACTAGAAAGTTTAAAAAGCAAATTTCACTCTAAATGTAAAGTTGACAGCATTCTAATATGAAGAAAAACATTACTTAGTTATTAATATGCTGCATCCTCTCAACTTTTTACATTAATCATTGGGAAAACTACTGTGAATTAGTACCCTTTGAAAATGAGTCAACAGACTAGTAAAAATAAAAAGTGCATTATAAACACACTTTTGCACACTGTCATGTGGTCTTCAGTGTTTATGATAATAGCTTTTAAATATGCTTCAATGTATTTCACATGAAGAGCCAAGCATTATTAATAAGAAATCTTTTTTTTGTTATTAATTCTTTGCTGACTTGAAGGGGGACATTATGCAGATTTGTCTGATTTTAAAAAGCAAGGATTTATATTGCTTTCATAAGCATAGAATCTTAGAATCATACAATCACTCAAGGTTGGAAGGGACCACAAGGATCATCTAGTTCCAACCCCCCTGCCATAGGCAGGACACTATACACTAGATCAGGCTGGCCAGAGCCTCATCCAGCCTAGTCTTAAACACCTCCATGGACAGGGCCCCAACCACCCCCTTGGATAACCCATTCCAGGGCTTCATTACTCTCACGGCGAAGAACTTCCTCTTCACGTCCAGCCTGAATCTCCCCACCTCCAGCTTCATTCCATTCCCCCTAGTCCTATCATTACCTGATAGCCTGAGAAATCCCTCCCCAGCCTTCTTGTAGGCCCCCTTCAGATACTGGAAGGCCACAATTAAGTCACTTCAGAGCCTTCTCTTCTCCAGTCTGAACAGCCCCAACTCCTTCAGTCTGTCCTCATAGGAGAGGTGCTCCAGCCCTCTGATCATCCTCGTGGCCCTTCTCTGGACACCTTCCAGCACCTCCAGATCCCTCTTGTAATAGGGGCTCCAGAACTGGAGGTAGTACTGCAGGTGGGGTCTCACCAGAGCTGAGTAGAGGGGGAGAATTCCCTCCCTTGACCTGCTGGCCACACTTCTCTTGATGCAGCCCAGGGTCTGATTGGCTTTCTGGGCTGCAAGTGCACATTGAGAGCTCATGTTGAGCTTCTCGGCCACCAGCACCCCCAAGTGTCTCTCCTCAGGGCTGCTCCCCAGCCAGTCACTGCCCAGCCTGTATTTGTGCCTGGGATTGCCTTGACCCAGATGCAAGACCCGGCACTTGGTCTTGTTGAACCTCATGAGGTTGGCTTGTGCCCACCTCTCCAGCCTGTCAAGGTCCCTTTGTATAGCATCCCTTTCCTCCAGCATTTCTGCTGCATAAGTTAATTTTCAACATGGTATTGGAATGTTCCATTATACAGAGAACTTCAGAAAACTAAATTACTCTTCTGAGGAAACATATGTAAGAATCCAATCTAGAGATAAAAGAATAGAAAAAAACCCTGATTTTCACATTCCATATTACGACTACACATAAAGGGTAGGAATTAAGATCTCCTTCATTTTAATATTTTGGGTAGAAGGCTTTATTCTAATCCATCATTGTCTTCTTTCTTATGAAGTGTATCATATATGTATGGTTGGACTCTGCCCATCTGTCCAGCCTGTCAAGGTCCCTCTGCAGAGCTCTCCTACCCTCTAACAGATCAACACTCTCCCCAGCTTGGTGTCATCTGCAAATTTGCTGAAGATAGACTCATTGTCCTCATCCAGATCATCAATAAAGATATTAAAGGGCATGGGGCCCAGCACTGATCTTTGTGGGACACCACTTGTGACTGGCTGCCAGCTGGATGTGGCACTATTCACCATCACTTTATGGGTTCAGCCCTCCAGCCAGTTCCTAACCCAATGCAGAGTGCTGCTGTCCAAGCCATGGGCTGACAGCTTGTCCAGGAGTTTGCTGTGGGGGATGGTGTCAAAGGCCTTGCTGAAGTCCAGGCTGGGCCTGATCCCTTGGCCATCCTGTAAGTGCTGCATGATTGCACTCAAGATGACCTGTTCCATAATCTTGCCTGGCACTGAGGTCAGGCTGACAGGCCTGTAATTCCCTGGCTCATCCAACTGGCCAGTCTTGTGGATGGATATTGTGAATGTTGCTACTCTTCATTGTACTTTTTAAGAATGAAGAAGCAACTCTATGATTGGCTTACAAGCACAATTATAGTGCTTGTATACATACACACACACACACATATATATGAGAGTGAAGGACAAATAAGAAGTTTATGCTATTTCTGATGTCCTCCATCTGTGTAACCTCAAAGACAAAATGCAGATCATTATTCCCATGAATGTTGCATGAGGGTTTTAGTTTATCTTGCATGGCTATATGGAAACTCCATATACTAACTAGGAAATTCAGATAGGACTTCTTAAAATGAGTACTGCTAATGTTGTTCAATACTGAAATTTAGAAAAAATTACATTCAGGAATTAAATTCAGAAATTGAATTCAGGTTAGAATTCCATTGAAGTGAAAAGTGAATATTACTTTAGAAACTAAAATAAAATGTTCAGTTTCCAGTGTTTGTTGTTTGGTTTGTTTTTTTCTTTTTTCTTTTTGTTTTGTTTTGGGTGCTGTTGGTTGTCATCAGCAAACTTGCTGATGACACCAAGCTGTGTGGTGCAGCAGACATGCTGGAGGGAAGGGATGCCATCCAGAGGGACCTGGACAGGCTGGAGAGGTGGGCACAGGCCAACCTCATGAGCTTCAACAAGAACAAGTGCAGGGTCCTGCATCTGGGTCGAGGCAATCCCAGGCACAAATACAGGCTGGGCAGGGACTGGCTGGAGAGCAGCCTGGAGGAGAGAGACTTGGGGGTGCTGGTGGATGAGAAGCTCAACAGGAGCTCTCAATGTGCACTTGCAGCCCGGAAAGCTAATCAGATCCTGGGCTGCATCAGGAGAAGTGTGGCCAGCAGGTCAAGGGAGGGGATTCTCCCCCTCTACTCAGCTCTGCTGAGACCCCACCTGGAGTACTGTGTCCAGTTCTGGAGCCCCTATTACAAGAGGGATCTGGAGGTGCTGGAAGGTGTCCAGAGAAGGGCCACGAGGATGATCAGAGGGCTGGAGCACCTCTCCTATGAGGACAGACTGAGGGAGTTGGGGCTGTTCAGTCTGGAGAAAAGAAGGCTCCGAGGTGACCTCCTTGTGGCCTTCCAGTATCTGAAGGGGGCCTACAAGAAGGCTGGGGAGGGACTTTTCAGACTATCAGGGAGTGATAGGACTAGGGGGAATGGAATGAAACTGGAGGTGGGGAGATTCAGGCTAGATGTGAGGAGGAAGTTCTTCACCATGAGGGTGGTGAGGCCCTGGAATGGGTTGTCCAGGGAGGTGGTTGAGGCCCTGTCCCTTGAGGTGTTTAAGCCCAGGCTGGATGAGGCTCTGGCCAGCCTGATCTAGTGTATAGTGTCCCTGCCTATGGCAGGGGGGTTGGAACTAGATGATCCTTGTGGTCCCTTCCAACCCTAACTGAAACTATGAAACTATGAAACTATGAAACTATGAAACTATGAAACTATGAAACTATGGTTGGTTTTTTTTTCCCAGATTTCCGTGAAAATATCAATGTAACAAAAATTTCCACTAAAGATCATAGGGTAAAAACCCTTTCCCCTTTGGTTCTCTTCCCATTGGTTCATTTCCCTTTGGTTCACACTGTACAGAAAGGCAAGGAAGTCACCCAGGCACATTGGGCAGTACATTGCTATTAAAATATGAACGTTGAGCAGGTTTGCAAATTTTTCTCTAGTAGCTGCTACAAAGTTTTATTTTGAAAGAGATATTTTATGCTGCCAAAAAACCCACAAAATACTACAACCTACCATGAACCTGGGGAAAAAAATACGAAGGCGTTAAAAAGAAAAATATTGTTCAAAAGGGTTTTAAAGTGCCAGCTGTAGGTCATGTAAAACATCTGAGAGTTAAGAAATCTTAGTAAGCAGAAAAGCTCATAAGAAATAAAGCATTTTGTAATCTACCTCCTACCTTCCTAAGCAGTCAAAGGATTCACTGGATGAAGCCCAGTGTTTCAAAAGCTATTGCTTTACTTTTTATCAAGGCTAATTAACTTTTCCAAAACTAAGTTTATTCTGCTTTTCAGCACAATTTTATCTTGAAGGAATATTGAACGCAACATCCAAGAACCTAACTACCTCTCCAACAAAATGTGGTGTTCCCAAGTCCAAGGTTGAAATAGAACGTAAGTCAAACTCACAAATTCAACTCTACAAAAGACCTTTGCCACAATTTATTTGGCTTGTTTCCAATGACAATAATTCAAACTCAAAAATCACATCTAGATGCCCTAAAGAAAAAAATAAGGATCACAGGAATACAGTATTTCAGCATGAATATGTACACTAAATGATTTTAGGATAGGATAGGATAGGATAGGATAGGATAGGATAGGATAGGATACAGTAGAATAGAATAGAATGGAATAGAATGGAATGGAATAGAATAGAATAGAATAGAATAGAATAGAATAGAATAGAATAGAATAGAATAGAATAGAATAGAATAGAATAGAATTAACCAGCTTGGAAAAGACCTTCAAGATCATCAAGTCCAACCTGTTATCCAACACTATCTAATCAACTAAACCATGGCACCAAGAGCACCATCCAGTCTCTTCCTAAACACCTCCAGTGATGGTGACTCCACCACCTTCCTGGGCAGTGGAAAGCAATGACATGAAACATTTCATTCATAGGGTTTAACTAAATATTTAGAATTAAGTATACAAAGTAGAGTTTTCAGGGGTTCTAAGCTTGCTTCTGCCACTAATGCTCTCTATCTGCCATTTCATTGAGACAGAATTTCATATATATAATTTCAAATTCTGTATCACCTATAATGGGGGAGAAAAAATATTCAGATGTGATTGGCTGATTGTCCTTTTCCAAATTTCAAATTATTTCTATATCAGTGAAAAAAAAAAGGTCAAAAGAAATGCTAAGCATGGGAAATAAAGTTCCAGAGAAGAAGGGATTTTTTACTACTATTAATAACAATGGCATTGTTTGTTTCACTGTGGTACCACCGTTCATTTTCAAAGCACCTGCAGACATTTGACCTTTATTTTCCAATGACCATTAAGATTTCAACAGAAACACTTTGAAAAATGTCAGATAGTATCACCAAGAGCGTATCTTTCCTCCCTGAGAGAAGTGATTTAAAATACAACTAATTAAAAGCATTTATCATCTTTCGGCTCTCTGCCTTTTTTTTTGTCCTTAACTTCAATGCAATCGTTTTAGTGACTGATATCTTCAGATTTGTGTGTTTAAATTAATTATATGACTAAAAACGAGTTAAGCACTTAGTGGATAAAAACACTTCATTGAGTATTAAACTATTATCATGTGATAGACTATAATCATATGATGATCAGAGGGCTGGAGCACCTCTCCTATGAGGACAGACTGAAAGAGTTGGGTCTGTTCAGTCTGGAGAAGAGAAGGCTCTGAGGTGACCTCATTGTGGCCTTCCAGTATCTGAAGGGGGCCTACAGGAAGGCTGGGGAGGGACTTCTCAGGCTATCAGGTAGTGATAGGACTAGGGGGAATGGAATAAAGATGGAGGAGGGGAGATTCAGGCTGGATGTGAGGAGGAAGTTCTTCACCGTGAGAGTAATGAAGCCCTGGAATGGGTTATCCAAGGAGGTGGTTGAGGCCCCGTCCCTGGAGGTGTTTAAGACCAGGGTGGATGAGGCTCTGGCCAGCCTGCTCTAGTGTGGGGTGTCCCTGCCCATGGCAGGGGGGTTGGAACTAGATGATCCTTGTGGTCCCTTCCAAACCTGACTGATACTATGATGATACTATGATACATTATATACATTCTGTTAACTCATAGTGTTTTTCAAAAGATATATCAAATTCTCTCTTAATTGCATCTGTTAAAATGTTTAGATATACTAACCTGTATAGAATACCTGCAAGCAGCCTATGTAACATATTTTAGTACAAAAATAATTAAGAGCTTTAAGAATTTAAATCTTTAAAACATTGATGAAATAGTTAATAACCAAACATCTCTGTTAGCTTCTATCACTTTATAGTCATAGCACATTTTGTATTCAGGAAAATCTTTGCTTTCCCTTAACTGGCTATTGTTGAGAAAAAAAAAATGGGACTAGAAACTCAATCAGTGAATCATAATTTCTAATCAATAGTCATTATCAACATGTGAATATAACAGAATGGGGGCAATGAAAGGGTTCTCTTGGTGAATGTCACAGAAAAAAATAGTTAAAATTTGCCATTTTGTCTAAAGCCAAAACAGATGTTTGATCTTGAACGAATCTGTTTCTAAGGGCTACTTTCACTGACAAGTGGAAGTTAAGAATGGTTTTAAGAGGATCTATTTAGAATATAAACAAAATTGAAATGCAACATATATGGACTGGATGCAAGATTTGATTAGTACTATTTTGCAGAAGATACAAGAATTCAAATTCAGTAAAACAGAGGACAGAAATTAACACATGGAATGAAACTGTTTATTTAAAAGGACTAAATAAATTACAAGTCTCCTGGGTAAAGAGATTTCTGAAGGGTATGTAATACAACTAACACTCCCTTTACAAAAAAAAAAAATGGAATCTAGCCATCTGCATATTTAAAACAGAAAAAGGAAATCAGTCCCTTTTCAAGGGCTAAGTTTGACTTCAGGATACTGAAAATGGGTGTTGGGGGAACAAATCCGTTTTCAAGAAAGAACTAGAAGAGTTCATAGAAAAGCAATTAGAAGACCAATAATTACATAAAACACATATTAAGAAGTCCTGGAAACAAAACTTGTGTCTTTACAGTGTATTTGTATGTAACAAAATTATGTCAATATATTGCACATAGATTTAGTGTAAAATATATAAATATTTGACATAAAAATATATAGTGTTCGATTTGTTGAGCTGTGTAGGGATGAGGTCAGGCAGGCTAAGGTGCAGCTGGAACTGAACTTGACAAGGGATGGTAAAGAAATCCAAGAAAGGCTTCTCTTGCAGCCACTGTTCTGAGGGCAGCTGGCTAGATGCGTGCAGTGTGCATGATTCCTTAGCTGACCAATTCCTTAGCACAGTGCACAGAGCAAAACAAATAACATTCCATGTGTGCCAAGAACAACACCTTCATGCTGGCACCCTTTGATTGGAACATGATGCAGAAGCCACCTCTTTGACATGACCTCTCATTGGGAAAAGATTTTATGGTTGGACTCTGCCCATCTGTCTAGACGATCAAGGTCCCTCTGTGGAGTCCTCTAACCCTCTAACAGATCAACACCTGCCCCCAGCTTGGTGTCACCTGCAAAATTACTAATGGTGGACTCTATTTCCTCATCCAGATCATCAATAAAGATATGGAACAGGATTGGGTCCAACACTGATCCGTGGCGGACACCACTTGTGATTGGCTGCCAGGTGGAAGTGGAACCATTTGCCACCACTCTCTGGGCTCAGCCATGCAGTCAGTTCTTAACCCAGAGCAGAGTGCACATCTCCAAGCTGTGGGATGCCAGCTTGGCCAGGAGTTTGCTATGGGGCATGATGTCAAAGGCCTTGCTGAAGTCCAGATAGACTACATCCACAGCCTTCCCCACATCCACCAGGCAGGTTATCTGGTCGTAAAAGGAAATCAGATTGGTGAGGCAGGACCTGCCCCACTTAAATCCATGTTGGCTAGGTCTGATCCCTTGGCCATCATCCAGGTGCACTGTGACTGCCCTCAAGATGATCCACTCCATAATCTTGCCTGGCACTGAGGTCACTTCCAACCCAGACCATTTTATGATTCTATGATTTAAAACTAAATTTAAACTAGCACTTCTTCCAAATATTTTAAATACCCAATGTGCACACAAGAGGAATGATTGTATAAGCATCCAATAGCCAGTCATACTGTCCAAATAATTTGGTAAGAGAGGATACCAACATGGAACAATCTATCTCATGTTTTACAAGGATCAACCTGTAGAGAATTTTGCTACACACACGTATAAATCATGAAAAATTAGGATAGAAAATGAAGGAAAAAAAACAACAGGAGGACCTTTAACACCAAAGTGAAGTTTGGTTTTAGCTAACATTTACTTCCAAATGCAGGAAATAACTTAGCTTCATTCCAGAATAGGTGATTTGTTTATCTTACCTTGTGCCCTCCTGTTACCCAGTAGTCATTGACTTACCGTATTGTGACCTTTATAATAGCTTTATAGAGGATCAATCAGACCAAGGCAGGACTGTAATACAAAGAAGTATTCATTATTTAATATTGGCTTAAACTAATAGGCATGACAAGTAAAACATGGGTGATTGATTTTCCTGACCTTTAAGGTGTTTTATATGTAAAGTGCTTAAGTTCCAGTCATACAAGATATTTAATGTTACAAATGAATTTCAACATTTAACTATATTTGTGATATAGCTAGTGGAACTCACATTTCATGACAGCAAAATTTACATCTCTTTGTAATGACTCCCTTCCATGAAATGTTCTGATACCTTTCCAGTTCTTGTAGTATGCATATACAAAGAATGAGAACTCTTTTGATAGCAATTAATGTTTTATAATTATATATTGAATTGGAATCAAGCCAAAATCAGAGATTTTTAAGAGGCTAACATTCCAAAGAGCTACATAAACTAGAATAGAATAAACCAGGGTGGAAGAGACCTTCAAGATCATCATGTCCAACCTATCATGCAACACCACATAATCAACTAAACCATGCAACCAAGCACCCTATCAAGTCTCCTCCTGAACACCTCCAGTGATGGCAACTCAACCACCTCCTCGGGCAGCCCAATCCAATAGGCAATCACTCTCTCTGTGTAGAACTTCCTCCTAACCTCCAGCCTAAACCTCCCTAGGCAGCCTGAGACTGTGCCATCTTGTTCTGGTGCTGGTTGCCTGGGAGAAGAGACCAACCTCTGCCTGTCTGCAACCTCCCCTTCAGGTAGTTGTAAAGAGCAATAGGGTCTGCCCTGAGCCTCTTCTTCTCCAGGCTAAGCAACCCCAGCTCCCTCAGTCTCTCCTCATAGGGCTTGTGATCCAAACTACTGATGTATCTTGAGGACTGAATATAAAATTACAACACTAGAAATAATGTTGGGCTGGGGGGAAAAAAATGATGAAAAATTTATGTCTTCCTGTTTTGACAAAAATCAGAACCTATTTCAGAAGTAAATTCATTATTTAAGATAAAGAATTCATTTCATTACATGCATTTTTTGAACTACAGAAAATAACTTTTAAGCACCTACTCACAACTTAGCTGTGATTTTCTGAAGTCCAGTTTGGTTTTAGGCAAGTAAAGTGATGGAGATCAACTCTGGTAAGTGAATCAAAGGATCTAGTTTTCTAGTCTTCTGTTTGAAGGTGTGAGTTCTAAGCATGACATCAACTAGAAATCACAGTGAAGAAAAGCAAGTGTTAAGCCATCTATTTAAGGTCTATATTTCTTGTTATTTGCATGTACTTCTTTTACTCATTTTTATATCCCATGAATCTTTTGTGATATTCACTGCTTTGAAAAGACTGTAAGCGGCCCAACACGTATCTGGATTCTGCCTGGAGACCAGAATACAGATCTCATTGTTAAGTGAATAGCAAATAATTACACTAATCTTCTCCCTAGGGTCTTCATAGTTTGAGAATTAGTGTAGGAGCATTTTTTTTTTCGCAACTTCCGTAAATCTGAATAGAATCACAGTGATACAAGTATTACTTTTTTAATGCATGCATTTTGAAGTTTGACTTTTTTCACTGCCTAGAGTCATCATCTATTTATAGTATTGATGTTTCGACTAAACCAGAGGTGTCTTTCTTTAATTGAAAATGCAGCAGGTCTAAAAAACAACTTTAGTGGACCATTTCAACACATTTATTATCAAACAATGTAAACAAACAAACAACTGAAAAGTTATGTGGCCACATGTGAGAACCCTAAAAGTGAATCTTAGTGGAATGTTTAGATGGCCTTCAAGTCTGTGAGGCCCTGGAGTTGATAAGAGATATTGTGCAGCCAAACCATGTGATAAAAGGATAGGAGTAAAAAATAAAGTGTTGCCTTCTTTGAAGCGGATGGGAAAACAACTGGGCAGAAGTGCACCTGTTAAAGACAAATCAGGGGGCTTGACGAGGCAGGCTGTGGGAAAGTGGGACTGTAACATTCATGTACGTGTCACTAAATAACCACCAGCTCCGTAGGTCTGGGCCATTTTGCCCACCCTGCAGCAGTGGTCACCTCCTCGCAACTGGTCTGTCAGTTGTATTTCTGCCCTCTGTGCTGAGACCAGTGGGCCCAGGATCATGCACAGCCACAGTCTTGAATGCATTCTTTTAGCTGTAGTTCTCACTCTTGCATTATAAAGTTTCTCAGCTACTAGGGCAAGATGTGGATTCAGAATGAGATTGCATTTGTCTTTGAACATAAAAACTGTTAGCATTTATGTGAAGGGAAAAAAAAATATGTGATCACCATTGATATTTAGGAGACTGGACTTAAATGAATTTTTTTGAACTTTCTTACCATTAATTTCTGCCAGTGTTCTCATTTATAATAAAGATATACCTTTATGTCAAGCAGTTCTGTGTATAAAATTATTATATTATTATTTATTATTATATTATATTATATTATATATTATATTATATTATATTAATTAGTTAATTATTATATAAAATAAACATACATTTAGCAGTTCTGGTATTATATGGGTGACTAATTCTTAAATAAAAAAATGCTAGAAATAGTGACTTTTTTTAGTTAAGCACTCTTTTCTAGGAAGAATTGGCATGTCCCCTGCTATACAGTGATGAAAGAGTATACAAATAGCATGTTGTGGTGGTTTGGGCTGGGTGCCCTCTGCTACATGGTGTACTTCCTGTGTCCAGAAGTCCAGCCCAGTGGGTGGACACAGGAAACCAGGTATCTCCTACCATAATCCTTGCACCGCTATAAAATCCAGTGCAGGGTCTAGCACTTCCTCTTTCTTCCCCTTGCCAGCACCTGGTAACTGGGGGAGACATCTCCCAGCCTTGAGCCTGGCTAGGCCCAAGGCCAGGGGGATGGATGGTCTCATGTCTGGCCAGCTGAGACTAGCCTAGCAGGGGCGGGGGGGGAAGAATGAGCCCTGGGGGTCTTGGGCCCACCCTCAGGTGGGGATGGGATGTTTCTGGGTCTGCTTTGGGGGTTTCTTTTGTCACTGTTTCTGGTTCTCTGTACACATTCACTCTTTTCTATTTAAACTTTCCATCACTTTTGCAATCCGTTTGTCAGTCGTTATTTCTGCCAGTGGTGGGGAGGGGTCTGCCTCAACCCTCGACACATCCAAAGCCTAAAAGTTCTTGTGCTTATGCTGCTGGATGACTAGATGGAGAAAAAAACCAAACCAAACCAACCAAACCAGCACTGTAGGAAATAGGGTGGAATGAGCATGATCTCCTTCTTTTTGCATCTCCTGCAACTTTCTTCCCCCTGTGTTTTCTCTCTTTTCCCCAGTGTTCGTTTTCCAAGGTGTGTTCTAGTAAAAACAAGCAAAGAGAATCAATCAGTCTTTTTTTTTTTCATGTCTGGCAGGATTTGATCCAAAGAATTAATATAGTAATTCTTGTTTTTAATTTTTATTTCTTAGAGGTGCAGAAGATGCAGAGATATTTTTAACCTCAACACAAGTTTTTGGTTCCCTATTTTGAAAAACAAGCCCTCTTGGAATTCTTTCTCACAAGTATTAAATGCCCCTCTCCAATCTGTCTTGTGCTCTCTGAGATTGTGGTCTGTTTCAAGATATTATCATTCTCCTCACAGCAGATGAATGATATAGTTTCAAGGTACAAGGTCTTGTACATTGACAAATATTCCAAGAGGCTGCTGAGTTAACTGAACATCCCTTATCATCATTAACGGAGTATTATTGCTATCTATGACTTTCATGCCCTACTAATAAAAGTTATGACAGATTTTTTGCTTCTGGAAGAGTTAACTTGAAAGATTGCACTTCTGGAAACAATGCAGTGTGAGGTAGTTTTGATTCCATATTAATGTAAGATCAGAATGCCCAAGTGTAAGCATCTGAACAATGCAAGTCATATTTTTTCACAGTTTTCTTAGTGTCTCTGTTAAATTACATCCTTTAGTCAATTCACACTTGAGTGTAGGTAACAGGATAGAATACTTCAGTTTAATCATTTCAAAAATTACTATCACATTCTTTATAACTGGAGAGGGCAAGTCTTTACTGCTTCAAACAGTAGATAATGGGGGGGGGGGGGAAGCATAATAGGACTGATATGTGAGGAAAGGCATAAAACATTGCTAAACAAATCAAATAAAACAAAATCCCCCAAAACAATAAACACAAACAACAGGAAAAAGGAACAACAACAAAAAATAATTGCATGATATTTTATCTGCTGTCAAAAGACCTAAGTCCTTAGAGGGATATTTAATCTTGTCTATATCTAAACATTCAAGATTGCTGTTGTGTAATTGATACTTCTCTGTATAGGATGTGGATTCATCAAAGAACAAAGAAAATAATCATGGAAGAATGATAAAGACTTTCAGTGTTTCTTCTGACACCGCTAAGATTCATTAAAAAAAAAGATCAATCTGACATTGTATGTCATTACCAACTATGAAATTCAAGTTATTCTGATAATAAATATAACTTTGTTATTGTTATTATTTATTTTAGGATCATTCAAGTTGGAAAAGACTCTTGAGATCACCAAGTCCAACCATTAACCCTACTCTAACAACTTCACCACTAAACCATATTGCTAAGCACCACACCTAAATGACCTTTAAACATACTCAGGAATTATTATTCAACCACAGTCCTGGGCAGCCCATTTCCGTGCTTCACCAGTCTTTCAATGAAAAAAGTTTTCCTAATATCTAGCCTAAACCTACTCTGATGCATCTTGAGACCATTGCCTCTTGTTCTAACACTAATTAACTATGAGAAGAGGCCAGCGTCTACCTCTTTATATGGTCCTTCCAGGTAGCTGTAGAGAACTTAACATGGACTTCTTTGCCCATAATACAAGTCAGCATAATTACTCCAGGGAATTATTTTCTTTTATAGTGTATTTCTTTGTTTTGTCTGAAATACAGAAGCAGCCCAGTTGCATGAAATTTCATAGTAGCACTTACTCATCTTATTAGTCCTATTGAAGACAATGCTTTCTGAAAAACAAGAACTGACTCAGACATCCGTTTTACCACCTCATCAAAGGAAATCAACATGATACTCTCATATGCTTAAAAAGAAAACGTTAATATTTATTACATATCTCAGAGACATACATCATATGCAATACATGATATGATGCATATATTATATCTTAAACTTCTTTTCATCTATATATTTTCATATGCATGCATATATACGTGTATGTAAATATGTGCATAAATATCTGTTGTGGTTTAAGCTTTCCTGCCAGCCCAAAAGCCCCAAATGTAACAGATTTAGGTTGCCTCCCTTCTCCCTTTTTTTCCCACGAGGAGAAAAGAGAGGTGAAATTATGAAAGAAACAGTCTTGAATTGATTTGGAAGTAAAAAGGTAAATTTAACAAAAATATAAAAGACATTTGAGTGAAAGGAAGGTTACAAAGGCATAAGGAAAAAGGGTAAATAAAAAAATATATACAAAAGCAGATTCAGCTGTCAATGGATTCTCTGGACACAAAATGGATTCTCTTTAGATGCAGTCCTTCGGATTCTGGAGCAGCACAGAACAGGTCCCACCACATGGCTAAGCGGCAGCGGCAGCAGCAAGAGGTCTGTCAGAGAGGTAGGGGCAGAAGAAGAGAGTGAGGCAAGGAATGCCTTCACTTAAAAAGGGTTCTGGACAGGAAGTGGCAGCGGAACAGACTTTGACGTGAGCACCCTGTCCTGGATGAGGCATTAAAAAGCCATCTAAACCTGTTTGGCCACTGCCCTTCTTCCTCTCTCCCTGCTGCAGTGTCCGGGCTTGAGGTTGAGGACCCAATAGGCATGTGCCATTAGGCTGCCTGGAGGGGGTGGAAGCTGAACCCTGAGCCTCACGTTTCAGAGAGGCAACTGCACATGTCAGAGGCTATGAGAGAAGGCATGTGCAGTTTTTCCTGACATACAGTATTTTGAATTGATTGGTGGGATTTGACTAGCTAATGTGCCATTGGGCCATGCAGTTTTCAGAAAGGGAATTTATAAGGGAAGGTTTCAACAGCCCACAAGTTCTTGCTCGCTTGCTCTCTCTCTCTCTTATCTCTCTCATCTTCACCCCCCCATCCCCGTTTATTAATGGGATTCAAGGCAGTGACAAGCACCTACTTTGTGCTCCTGTCTTCAGGGCAATTAGCTTCTTTTGTCCTAGCAGCATAGTGTTTAGATCTCCACCAGAGCAGCGTGTCTCTCACTTCCTCTAATTTTGGATACTACCTTTTGGATTATTCCTGCCCTTTGGATTACAAATATGAATTTAGAGCATTGCTTCATAGAGCAAAGGTTTTGGTAGTTAACAGCTCAGTAGTTTGTGAGTAACTTACACTAATTTACCTGGTTATTTCTAAGGTTTATAGCTTGTTTACCTGGTGGTTAGCTCCATTGTGAACCTGAGGAGGTCCATCTCGCCACCCGGGGCAGCATTGCTGTTTGTTTCATGCTTATAAGAAGTTTCCAGTTTGTTCCTCGGTATTCCAAGTTCTGACTTTCCTAGACTGTTATTCCACTGTTTATTAGCATCCTCTTGTGTGTAATTAGCATATCATCAACTGGGCAAACGAACCTGGATCAAATTGGCTCAGAAAAATAAGTCTTTATATTTAATAAATCATATTCATATATTATAATATTTCTGGCTTTATCAGTTTGATCAAAAACTATATCAGACCCCTCCCCCTGGGAGGGGGCCAAGTCTGTCTGCCCACCTGGGTAGGTTTCTTCGTCCACCTGGGGCTAGGTTCTATTCAGCCCCAGCCCCTCTTGGGTTGGGCATAACCTGGCACATATATGTATATATAAAAATATTTATATATGTATGATAAAGTGTGTGTGCACACAAGGTGGTATTGTACACATTGTCACACTTAACATATATCCTTCTACTACTCCTATTTTTATCTATTGTCAAAACTTAAGTGACAGAAGAACTGTAAATGTTATTTTCTCAAGGTTTTTGCAGCCCAGCTTCATCAGATTTAAAAGCCTTATTTAAGAGTCTCAGAGTTCACTTTGTAGTATTAGGGTTTTTTCATTGCAATTTGACAGATTCTAACATTGGATTTCTCTCTTCATGAGGTTGTGGAGATGTTTTTTTTGTTTCTTGTATTTTGTTTTGTGTTTTTTTTTTTTTTTTACTAGAATGTATTTTAAATAATGAAAATTTTACAAACCTGGGAAAAAATCAGTCATTACTGGAGGGCTGAACCCAGAGAGTGATGGTGAATGGTGCCACATCCAGCTGGCAGCCACTCAACAGTGGTGTCCCCCAGGGATCAGTGCTGGGCCCCATGCTTTATAATAATTTTATTGATGATCTGAATGAGGGAATTGAGTCCATCATCAGTAAATTTGCAGATGACACCAAGCTTGGGTCAGGTGTTGATCTGTTAGAGGTTAGGAGAGCTCTGCAGAGTGACCTTAACAGGCTGAGCAGATGGGCATAGTCCAGTGGCATGAGACTTAACTCATCCAATTTGTTGCCCTTCTCTGGACACGCTCCAGCAAGTCAACATCCTTCCTAAACTGAGGGGCCCAGAACTGGACACAGGACTCAAGGTGTGGCCCTAAGCAGGGCTGAGTCCAGGGGCAGAATGACCTCCCTGCTCCTGCTGGCCACACTATTCCTGATGCAGGCCAGGATGCCATTGGCCTTCTTGGCTGCCTGGGCACACTGCAGGCTCATGTTCAGCCTCCCATCAACCAGCACCCCCAGGTCCCTTTCTGCCTGGCTGCTCTCCAGCCATTCTGACCCCAGCCTGTAGCACTGCATGGGGTTGTTGTGGCCAATGTGCAGAACCCGGTACTTGGATGTGTTCAATCTCATGCCGTTGGACTCTGCCCATCTGTCCAGCCTGTCGAGGTCCCTCTGCAAAGCCTCTCTGCCCTCCAGCAGATCAACTCCCGCCCCAAGCTTGGTGTTGTCCGCAAATTTGCTGATGATGGACTCGATGCCCTCATCCAGATCATCAATAAAGATGTTGAAGAGCATACTTACCTGTTGCCTACCTGTTCATTATATCTGAAACATAAGAGAAGTTCTCTGTAACTAAGACTGAGAACACTCCCCTGAACTTCAAGGTGAAGAAGAAAACACTACTTATATTTGAAATATAGTTTATTTCATAACTTTAAAACTCAGTGTGCACCAATTTTGTGGTTTATGGCATTCAAACGATTTGAAATAGATACTGAATTTCCTGAAGATCTTTCATCTCTCTTTTGCTAAAACATTAATTACAATAAATAATTAAACAAAGTAACTATATCTAAGCAATCACAGATAAATCTAAAAGCAAAGTTCATCTTTGTGGCAGCAATACTTCAGCTGGGAAAATTTAAATGAGATTAATTAGCTAGTCATTCAGGGGGAAAAAAAGTACAGAATAATTCAGCATTGAAACAGAATGATCCACCCAAAATCATGTTAAAGGGTGACATTGATCTGACTAAAAGGAAAGAAAAATCCCAAATTATTCTTGGCTGTGCCTGAGCTAATCACAATAGGTTCCATTCACAATCATTGTAGAGAAATAGACATTTGGAGGTATGATTAATTTCATCCCAAATGAAATGTCTAAAACCACTAAGAGCTTTTAGAGCCCTTAGAGCCTTTTTCCTCCACTAAGTAGAAAAAAGCACACACAAAGACCGGTTTAGCTGTCAATATCTCTAGTGTAGAGGGTTGAATATAATTAAAACATAACTCCTGAAATTTTATAATATATTTTCACTGGTTTTGGTATATTTAGTCTGATTTTATTTTCAAGATTGTTTTAATGGTAGTAACGAGATGGACAAATTTAATTGGAGTGGAATAGACCTAGATGAACCAATTTTAATGGCATTTGCAAAGCTGTGAGCCTGTCTTAGAAAAATCTCTAGTTAAAAGGTAAAAGAAATCATGCAGATACAAAAACTTTGAGCATTAAAAAGATAAACACATCAATAAGAGATTTAACCAATAAAATATTAGTCTTACACTATTTAAATCTCTCAGACTGAATGAAACATCGTTATGAATTTGCAATCACAGAATCACCAAGGTTGGAAGAGACCTCAACGTTGTGCCCAACAGACTGTCTTAAGAATATACCATATGCTTAGTCATGTAACATAACTGACATTTACAGTAAGCAAAGTTATGCTGATTTCAACAGATATTCCTGTAAGCTATGCTTAAGAACACCTATATTCTTTCCTTAACTGGTTGGGAATGTGTGTGCTTGGTTTTTTTCTCAATTTTTCTCTGCTGTTAGCAAGATCCTATCTTTCTCAGTGTCTGTGCCTATCTAGAAGGTATCACCATGATATATGAGTGAACTAGAATAATAAGGAAGCATTGATTTATAGCGTGGTATGTATATGAAAAACTACACAAATTCATTTTCAAAAGTGACTTTACCCTCAGCATGCTTGAAATGTGCAGTCTTTGAAAGTGGAGATGTATATAGAAGTTGTCCCTCAGAGATTCTGGGTAAAAAAGGAAAATTAAACCAGCTGTAGACAATGTTACAGTCATTTAAAGTCTGGCTTAACTCCAGGTGTTTGAGGTTTTCATTATATTTGAAAATGCTGAGAGGAAAGGAAAAGACTTTTGAGTTACTAACCATGTGCTGCTTTGTTCTTCTTTAAATGTTTCTGGGGTTTGGTTTGGTTTTGGTTTTTCTTCCTCAGCCTGGTTATCACAGTGAATACCAGGTGGGCTGGTTTCAAACATGTAAATATAAGATTACAGGGCCATTAATGACAGCATATAAATTCTTGTGGCTTACAGCTGCTGCTGTAGCCTTGCTTGATTCACATTTGCCAGCTTCATGTCTTAGATCACTACAAATGTCTGTGAATCGTGTTGCATAAGAAAAATATCTGTTTTACCCAAAAAATATCATTTAGTCAGCTTGTCAGTAGGAAGGTAATTTAACTGTGCAAGAGGTTAATGATTAAAACCTTGGGTTTATGCAAGGAGGAATCACCTTATACATGGTTAATAATTTATTGTTAGCATAATTACAATTTTAACAGCCCAATCCAAAAATCATTTTTAGTTCAGATGCAACTCTTAACAGAAAAAGAAAAAAGTATTTCTATAGAGAAAAAAGTCTTAATAAATGCTCATGGTTTGTAGTTGTAGGGTCTCCAATGTTAGGGTCATCCCATAACTATGCTTTTCTATACCTCATCCTGTGTCCCTACTTCTCTGCTGTAGTACCAGGCCTTTATTTCTGTATATTAACATAAGGTTAGCATCGTAACATGATGGCACTATTTCTAAGCTATGCAAAAGCAAACCAAATTGTCTAGTCAATTAGACAAATTACTGTTGCAGTTAAACCAAATGAAACAAAGATGAAGGAAGATCAAAAAAAGATCATACAGAGCAGGTGCAACAAGCCTGAGCTGTGTCAATATTCCATTTCAAGCTACAGGGTAACAAAACTTGGGGGTTTAGAGCTATTTCAGGTGCCAAAAAACATTCTGTCTTCCTCCAGCTGTTCAATTTAGATACACTAAGATGTCTGAAAATGGACATTTGGAAGCCAGTTAGAACTCTGGTGACAACAGATATGACACCATCTGCATAATATCCATGTTCTGAAGAGGCAGCTGGAAGCCAGGGAGAATTCTCTAAGGCAACTAGGGTGGCATAAAGTGCAGATGTTAAACCTGTTATATACACAATCAAGGAAGAGAAAAGGCTCTTCTGAGGTGACAGTTCATCCCAACCAGAGAGAAATTTAATGTGAGAAAGTGACTTATGATGGTCTACTCTCTTCTAATTACAATAGGAGAATACACAACTATCTTACACTCTGAAACTTCAATTTAAGACAGCAAAACTAAAAGAGAATAATCATTAATGCTGCAATAACAGCACACACTTCTGAATTGCCCTTGATTATGTGTTTGCTCCACCATTATTCCAACCCTTCAGGGTAAGAGACTTCTGTGTTTTGGAAGTCACACATCCGTTTTAAACAGACAAGAGATTTTAATACAGCACAGTGCCGTGCCAATAGGTTTACTGGTATTCACTCTGTTCCAGAAAGAGCCTTTATGCCTTGTTGATTATTGTCTGTATAAGCACACTCTCTCTTTTTAAATCTAAAAAAGCTCACTTTATTACATTTTTCTTTTTAAGTGTGAAATCCAGACTTTAACTGTCACACCTCTTAATTAACTTTCCTTTTTCGTGCTTTGTGAAACAACTGTTTCAGTCCTAACTCCCTCCTGTTCTTCACATCAAAGAGCTTTTCTGTTAGAAAATAAAATAAGTTCTTAGACAGGTGGAATAGCTAAACGAAAGCATACTACTCGAGTTGCAGATAATGACATTCAAATAATTTCCTCTATAATCATCTCTAAATGGCTGATCAGGGTGTATATATGGAGAGGAACTGATTGAATAATGTAAGCTATCCTTCAGCTACAGTTATCTGAACTAAATTAATCATAAGTTATTCTATTTTAATTCAAAGGTACAGGCCTATAGAGCTCGCAAAAGAAGATCCACATGTTTTGGGGGCTCTCTGAAGCCCATTTACTGTGTTGTTCTGAATTTCTTGCTAACTAGCTTATCTAAAATGAGGGCAAATTCTGGTTGCTTTAAACCATGTTTCTGGTCAGTTTTTAAACCGTGATTGTGATTTCCCATCATTAGGGGCACATAGGAGCTTAAAAAAACCCAAAGACATCTGATGACTCAAAGACATATTTTGAACATTCTCACTGCATTAATTAGTTGTACTAGATAAAATGAGCCAAGTAGTCAGTTGCTGTTCTGCACTACTATTTTTGGTTGGGATTTTTTGGTTTGTTTGTTTGTTTGGTGGGTTGCTTTGTTGTTGCTGTTTGTTTTGTTTTGTTTTGTTTTGTTTTGGTAGCTTTATAATCTGAAGGAAGCTTGAGATGGCCAATTACTCCTTCTATGAGGAACTTTCTCCTCACCTCGAGCCTAAACTTCCCCTGGTGCAGCTTGAGACTGTGTCCTCTTGTTCTAGTGCTGGTTGTCTGGGAGAAAAGATCATCCCCCCACCAGTCTACAGTCTCCTTTCAGGTAGTTGCAGAGAGCAATAGGGTCTTCCCTGAGCCTCCTCTTCTCCAGGCTGGACAACCCCAAATCCCTCAGCCTCTCCTCATAGGGCCTGTGCTCAAGACCTCTCACCAGCCTTGTTGCCCTTCTCTGGACATGTTCAAGTGTCTCAATATCCTTCTTAACCTGAGGGGCCCAGAACTGGACACAGAACTCAAGGTGTGGCCTGACTAGTGCTGAGTACAGGGGCACTAGATGAACTTTAGAGGTGTATTCCAACTGTGAGTGATTCTATGACCTTACAGAAAGAAGCAATCAGTAATGCCTAGGATGTATGTATCAACTAATTGTATCAAGTACTGAGGAAGAAGAGCATTACAGCAGAATATGAGAACTAGCCTATCTTAATCTACTCAGTCACTGAAAGACGATGTTAATGGGCTAATGAGACATGTAGCTTTTTTTTGTTGTTTAAAAGATATTTTTCATTTTTCCTTATAGAAATGTCCTTTTCTTTTCATCATTTCCTTTCATCTGCCACAAATTCCTTTCACTGTAAATTTACATTCTACGTGACTACTTTCTGTTGTATTTCAAACTAAGATAAAGATATTCCAAATTATATGTCACAAGATAATACTTTTTTCATGCTATAATACTTTTTTATGCATCTCTGAATTCATTTTTTTAGGTATAACTCTTTATGAAGTGCCTCCTTGTTGTGACTGATTTTTCTTTGTCTTGATTGTGTAATGGAAAAGAAGACACTAGATTTCCTGGAAATGAAATAATACTGAGACTGTTGAAAATTAAATAATCACAAAGTATTGAAGTGAGCCTGATTCTGATGAGAATTAACTTCATAAAGCAAATAATGCAGATTTTTTTTCATGTTTTCCAGAAAGTAGAACAAAGCATGGTCCATAGTTACCAGAATACCCAATAGACACAAAAAGAAGAAAAAAAAAATAATTCTGCTGTGTTCATACAAGATAAATGTTTTAGAAAACTATTTTTTGTTGAAAAAATGGCCATTTTGATATTTCCATCAGCTCTGACAGAGACATGAGTCAAACACTTTACTATCACAAAATATTTTTTACATGAAAAGCCATTCTCAAGAAAAAAATCTTCTATTTCAGAAGCAAAAGTTAAACTCACAAAGGAAACAAACCATCAACAGGTCAAAATGTAAGAGACACATGCTCACGTCTTGTAGAAATCTCCCTGGAAGGCAGGGAGTAAGAAATCCCTCTCCAGGATTTTAAAATCTCTGGAGTGTCTTCTGGTCATTATTTCAGGGCTGAGAGAGAATTTTCACTCCTTCTGTTAAGGTCCTGGTTTTATCATATGTGAAATGTCTCTTCTGCTTCCAACCATTAGACTTTGGTAAATTCCTTTGTGGAGTCCTCTCTGTATGAGGAACTGCTCCAGGGTAAAAATGATGACCCTGTTCCTTATGTTGGTGTCTAAATTTTCCTCCTTCCTTGAGATGATTTACAGCACTCTGTGGTGGCTTAGGCTGGGTGCCTCCTGTGCTACCACACGAGTCACACCTGCAGTGTCCAGTGGGTGGACATGGGAAGCTACACATTTCATCCCATAATGCCCTGCACCCTATAAAACCACCAGCAAGGTTCTACACTTCCTCTTTCTTCCCTCACTGCTCCTATGGAGATGGTCCCTATATGGTGATGTAGGGGGAGTCATCTCGAGGCATCTTGGGGCCTGGCCAGGCCTAATGCCTGGAGGAGAAGGGGGATGTGCAGTCTCAGATATGGCCAGCTGAGATTAGCCTAACAGTGGAGGGGTGGGCAAAGAAAGAGCCCTGGGGGTTTTGGGTGTACCTTCAGGTGGGGAGAGGGGAGTGTTGGGATGCTTCTGGGTATGCTTTGAGATCTCCTTTTGTCACTGTGCTTGTGGTTCTCTGTAAAACATTTACTACTTTCCCATTTAAACTTTCCACCACTTCTGCAATCCATTTGTCTGAGTCTCATTTTTTCTGTCCTGGTGGGAGGCAAGGAAGGATTGGCCTTTCAACCCAGCACATGCTTAAAGATATGTTATGACCTCTTTAAGGTGGTGGGAAGGTGAGCCATTGCCCCATAATGGAAGAACTGAATAACTCTGAATGGCAAAGTATGAGCTGAACTTCTGAATACACAAAGTAAAGAAGTGGCTTTTGTTAGGGAACTGTTTTCATGTTAGAATATAAATGTAGCACATAAAGAGGAAAAGAAAACAGAAGAAATGCAACAAATAAAGGTGAAGTGTAAAGTGCATCAAAACTATGTGCAATTCAGTGGTGCCCAAGGATGAAAGAAGGGGCAACGAGTGGAAGTTGAGGCATAAGAATTTTCATTGTAAATAGGAGGAAAAATATTTTCATTGTGAGGGTGACAGAGCACTGGAACAGGCTGCCCAGGGAGGTTGTAGAGTCTCCCTCCCTGGAGATATTCACAACTCACCTGGATGTGTTCCTGTGCAATCTGGCATAGGTGATCCTGCTCTGACAGGGGGTTTGGACTAGAGGATCTTTTGAGGTCCCTTCCAGCCCCTGAAATTCTGTGATTCTGTGAACATTATGTGTACTGACTCTTTAATTAGTATGTCCCCTTACAAACTTTACTAGAGATCAAACCTGTAATACACTGTGTAGCAATAATGATGTGTGGGTAGCAGTTGGATGTTTCCATGGATTTCAGAGAGTCAAAAATATATATTACTATGTAAAATGCATTTTACAGATCACAGAATAGAAACAAAGAATCAAAGAGTCATAGGCTATTTTTTGGTTGGGAGCGACCATTAAAGGTCATCTCACCCAACTCTCCTGTCATGGACAGGAAATCCTGTCAAACATCTGAATTGGATGCATTTTAGGTTTTTCATTAGCTAAGGTCATCAATAAACAAGTGTATATCACCATCTACTAGCAGAATATGGAATTCCAATGACTTTAAGAGACTCCTCCTGAGCTAGCTTTGAAAATGCATGTCATATAATCAAGACAGGATTTTCTAAACCCAGATAGTGTTAAAAAAGAGACTGACAACATTTTTAGATATCAGGACACGAATTTGGGCGTTAAAACCATAAAATAAGCTACGATCTACTCCTTCAAATGCAAATGCTAACACTGCTGTGAGATAATTGAAGGATGTAATACAAGGTATGTATAGGAAGATAATATTCTTTACTAGACAAAATGTTTTGAGTAGTAAAAACCAGGCTTTTTTTTCCCCATATACTTGTTCATGCTTGGTGATTGCCTTTCATAGCATCATAGTATCAGTCAGGGTTGGAAGGGACCACAAGGATCATCTAGTTACAACCCCCCTGCCATGGACAGGGACACCCTGCACTAGACCAGGCTGGCCAAAGCCTCATCCAGCCTGGTCTTAAGCACTTCCAGGGACGGGGCCCCAGCCACCTCCCGGGACAACCTATTCCAGGGCTTCACCACTCTCACAGTGAAGAACTTCCTCCTCATGTCCAGTCTGAATCTCTCCACCTCCAGCTTCATTCCATTCCCCCTAGTCCTATCACTACCTGATAGCCTAAGAAGTCCCTCCCCAGCCTTCTTGTAGGCCCCCTTCAGATACTGGAAGGCCACAATTAGGTCACCTCAGAGCCTTCTCTTCTCCAGACTGAACAGCCCCAACTCCTTCAGTCTGTCCTCATAGGAGAGGTGCTCCAGCCCTCTGATCATCCTCGTGGCCCTTCTCTGGACACCTTCCAGTACCTCCAGATCCCTCTTGTAATAGGGGCTCCAGAACTGGACGCAGTACTCCAGGTGGGGTCTCCCCAGGGCTGAGTAGAGGGGGAGAATCCCCTCCCTTGACCTGCTGGCCACACTTCTCTTGAGGCAGCCCAGGATCTGATTGGCTTTCCAGCATGTAATTCTTGTTTCAGTCCAGTAAAAACTTTTATAGTTTCCTAAAGGCACTGTCTCTTCTCACAAGGCATGTCTCCTGAAATACATGAGACATGCTGATGGAACTGTCTTTATTATACCATGAAAAAGTTATAATATGTTGATGGGATAATATATACAGCGTTGCAAGATGAAGGATTCAAAATACTGCTTTTGAGGTTGCAGAAATCAGTCAGGTTTCATGCCTAGCAATTTAACTGTAGCATACAATAAGCTCCTTAGGGTCTATGTTTATTCTTTCTTTGAAGTGCAGAGTTACTGGCAAAGTTCTAGAAGCATCAAGCACAATGATTTTCACATAGTTCCTGAACACTGAGGAGAGACTCATTGTCTAGTAACTATAAGCATTATGAATCAGTGCCAGATAGGCAAATTGCAGGTTTGCCAGGCTTTCCAGCTCATGGTCTATCTTTTCATTCTAGGTTTGGCTGTACCAGTTGTGTCTTTATCATAAACTTGGCTACCCATCTTTTAATGTTCTAGTTGCTCTGTTGTAAGTGCCTTGGAAAGTAAAAAGAATGAAGAGGGGACCAGCTAAGAAACTGTAGACTTCACGACTATGAAATTTAACTGTCCCCAGTGATAGCCTTAATTTCTCATGCATCTGGATGTCTACTTTGCCTAATATTGCTTACTATCCAGTTACCACTCATGCACAATTTTATTTTAAGCAGAGTTTTCCCTTGATGGTTTAGCATTTTGCCTATTAACTTTGTAAGATTAATTGGAGGCTTTTTATTCACTGAACAGACTTTCCACAGATTAGATTGAGCACAGGGCACTTAAAGGACAAGAAAGAAACTGGGAGTAATGAACATGGATTTACCAATAGCAAGTCATTGTTGACCACTTGATAAACTTCTATGATGAAATGACTTGTCTGGTAAATTAAAGGAGAACAGTGGATATTGTCTACCTCAGCTTTGGAAGACCTTTGACATAGGCCTTTGACATAGGCCATAGACTTATGTATGATCAGTGTCATGAATTCTAGTTGTTTTCTAGCAACTAGCAGTGTGCCCAGTGGGTCAGTACTAGGTCCAGTCCTGTTTAATATTCTCATTAGCATTCCAGATACTGGGTCAAAGGGTACCCATCAGCAAGTTTGCTAATGCCATGAAACTGGGAGGTATGACTGACATGCCAGAGGGTGGTAATGATGTCCAGAGGTTCCATGACAGGCTGGAGAACTTAGTCAACTGCAATTTTAGGGCATTCAACAAGAATAAGTGTGAAGTACTGCACCTGGGAAGAAACACCTCCATTCATTAAAATATGCTGGAGGCCATGAAGCTGGAAAGCAGTTTGGCAGAAAAGGCCCCAGAACCTTGTGGACAGCAACTTGAACTAAAACCAGCAATGGGTTCTTGCTGCAAAATATGCAAGGGGTATTCTGGGCTACATGAGGCAAAATATTGCCAGTAGATCAAGGGAAGTGATCCTTACCCTTTATTCAGCAATGGTGAGGCCACACCTGGAGTCCTGTGCTCAGTTCTGGGATCCTCAAATATGAGAAAGACAAGGACATATTGGAGAGAGTCCAATGAAGGGTATATGCATGATGAGGAGATAAGAACAGCTCATACATGTAGAGAGAATGAGAGGGCTTGGACAGTTCAGTTTGAAGAAGTTCTCAGAGGGAATCTCATCAATGTCCATGAATACCTAAAGAGAGGTTATAAAGAAAAGGGCCCACAGTGACAGGACCAGAGGCAATGGGCATGAACTGAAACAAATGAGGTTCTGTCAATGTCAGGAAACACTTTTTTTTCTCATGATGGTGACTGAACACTGGCACAGGTTGCTCAAGGAGGTTGAGAAGTTTCTCACCTTGGAGATATTCAAAAGCTATCTGAACTTGGTCTTGGGCACCCAGCTGCTTGTTGAGCAGGGCAGTTGGGCAAGATGACCTTCAGAGGTCCCTTCTAATCTTAGCTATTTTGTGATCAGCATATCAGGATAAATAGAGAACATTGCTAACTACTTTTTGTTAGCATGAAAGAGATTATGTGTATTTATTGCAAAATATTGTTCTGAGTAGTACAAAATGTATTAAGGTTTGAATGTAGATATAAAGAAATACAAGTGTGATTTCATTATTGAAATTTCACCCTTGAAATGTATCAGTTCATCACCTCATCTCAAAGTTCTGTCACATGTGTTCATTGAAATGGACAGTAATTGAATTCACGGGATTGTCTGTCATTTATTTGTGGAACATTTTTTCACCTCTAAAGTTAAAGACAACAGAATACTAATATCATTTGCACAGTTACAGAAAAAGAACACAATAGTATTGCTAAATTTTAATTAATCCTTGCAATGTCAGAATTTTGTGCAGGAAGAAAATAACTACTACCGTCATGGGTTGAGTTGAACCTGCTGCTATTATTCACACCATGCTGCAGTCATGCAAGCCTCAAAAAATGAAAGTGCTATCTGGAGCAAAGTCCAAGATTATGACCCTGGACGTTAGGCATGCAGACTGTGATGGTTCATGACCATTTGAAGAACCTGAAAGTGTCATGTCCATGGGACCCGATGGGATACATCCATGGGTACTGAGGGAACTGGTGGATGAGGTCACTAAACCTCTCTCTATTATATTCCAACAGTTGTGTCAGTCTGGGGAAGTCCTCACTAACTGGAAAAGGGAAAACATAACCCCCATTTTCAAAAAGGGAAAGAAGGATGATCCAGAGAACTATAGGCCAGTCAGTCACACCTCTGTGCCCTGGAAGATCATGGAGCAGATCCTCCTGGAGGCACTGCTAAGGCAGAAAAATAACAAAGTGGTTGGTTATAATCAACATGGTTTCACCAAGGGCAAATCATGCCTGACAAACCTGGTGGCCTTCTTAGGCAAGGTCACAACATCAATAGGCAAGGGGATAGCAACCGGCAACAATTATCTGGACCTGAGCAAAGCCTTTGACACTGCTCCGCTCAACATCCTGATCTCCAAGCTGCTAAGAAATGGATTTGATGGATGGACCACTTGGTGGATAAAGAATTGGCTTGATGGCCACACCCAAAGGGTGGCTGTCAATGGGTCCATGTCCATGTGGAGACCAGTGACAAGTGGAGTCCCTCAGGAATCAGTACTGGACCAGTCTCATTTAACATCTTTGTTGGTGACATGGACAGTGTCATTGAGTGCACCCTCAGCAGGTTTGCTGATGACACCAAGCTGTGTGGTGCAGCAGACATGCTGGAGGGAAGGGATGCCATCCAGAGGGACTTTGACAGGCTAGAGATGTGGGGCCATGACACCTCATGAGGTTCAACAAGGGCAAGTGCAGGGTCCTGCATCCTTTGCTCCCAGACAACAGAAATGTGTAATGGGCAGATAACACTGGATAGTGACACTCTGGAATGTACACAGGCAAGATCATCTCTACCCCTGAAAATACAATGGATTCACCACCTGGCATGCCTTCGGGACAATACCTGGACACATACCTTAAAAGAAATGTGTAAAACTGACTGAAAAACTATGTAAAACACCTGAGTGATTCCTGCTCAGGAGAAGAAAATGGAGAGAAAAGGACAGGCACAGGAGAAAAGACATCACCATGTAGCCCAGAGGCAGCAGACCAGGAGGAACCCTCTCTCCATGTCCTAAGTTCTCCCTGCTGCAACTCATGGAGACTGACACCACATGTTGGAGGCTGCTCAGAGAAGGACTTGGACTTGGACATATTTCCCTCCCCTTCTCCGGGGAAGACAGCACAAGCCAACAAGGATGACATCTTCTCAAACCCAAAGTGGCAGCACCCTTCCTCGTACTCTAACCATCTTGGAGGGTTGGGGGATGTGGTAATATAATCCCTTTCCTGCTCTCTCTCCAATATATTTCTCTCTCTCTCTCCCTTCTTTGGTTCTGTCCACTTTATCCTGTTAATAAATAGCCTCACTGTTGATATTTTGGCCTCGTTTGTGCCTCTACTTTCATAACATAACATAGGAATATTAAAAATGAACCAAGTCTCTTTCCCTCTCTGGACTGAGAAAATGTGCTGGAACATGTCCAGAGAAGGGCCACAAGGATGATCAGAGGGCTGGATCACTACTCCTAAGAGGACAGGCTGAGAGAGTTGGGATTGTTCAGTCTATTGAAGAGAAGACTTGAGGAGATCTTATTGTAACCTGCCAATAACTGAAGAGACCCTACAAGAAAGCTGATGAAGGAGTTTTTAGGGTGTCAGGTAGTGATGGGACTAGGGGAAATGGATAGATGCCAGAGGAGGGTAGATTTAGATTAGACGTTAGGAAGAAGTTCTTTACCATAAGGGTGGTGAGACACTGGAAGAGGTTACCCAGGGAGGTGGTGGAAGCTTCATCCCTGGATGTTTTTAAGGCCAGGCAGGATGTGGCTCTGGGCAACCTGATCTAGTGGAGTGGCAGGGAAGTTGGAACTAGGTGATCCTTGGGGTCCCTTCCAACCTTGACAATTTTGTAATTCTGTGATTATGGGGCTTGAAGTTCAGATTGCAAAATGCGAGGCTTACTATTCCAGTTACTGCTTCTCAGTTTCAGGTTCTTGTGTATTGGCTTTTTCCTGCAGGCATGGTGGTGGAAAGGGTGGGAGTTGGGTATCACTGCTTTCTTTTTTTTCTGTTTTATGGTGGCTTTTCCCCCGTGTATTGCAAAAGAGGAGGCTCAGGGGAGACCTTATTGCTGTCTACAACTTACATGAAGGGTGGTTGTAGACAGGAGGGGGTTGGCCTCTTTTCCCAGGAAAACAGCATCAGAACAAGAGGACCCAATCTCAAGCTGCAACAGGGGAAGTTTAGGCTGGAGATGAGGAGAAGGTTCTTCACTGAGAGAGTCGTTCGCCATTGGAATGTGCTGCCCAGGGAGGTGGTGGAGTCACCGTCCATGGAGGTGTTCAAGAGGGGATTGGACGTGGCACTTGGTGCCGTGGTTTAGTCATGAGGTCTGTGGTGACAGGTTGAACTCAATGATCTTTGAGGTCTCTTCCAACCTTGGTGATTCTGTGATTCTGCAAATAGGCTGTTAAAGTAATCATGCATTGTGTTATTGGACTAATTAGATTATTAGCTAAGGTAATTATGCATTGTGCTTATGATATCTTATGTTGTATTAAACTCTCATCTCTTTATTTCAACCCTGAGTTGTGTACATTACTTTTACCCTCACTTTTGTGTTGGGGGAGCAGGGAGTTCAGCCCTTGCGCTAAAGCATTACAACTGCTGCCTATCCTCATTACAAGCCTTTCCTATTAAATAGTTGTCATGATTTCCACTTTTGTATAATATGTAAATTAAATCAATCTGACCCACAACTACATTGACCCTGGTAGTTGTCTACATATTAATCAGGAAAATATTTCTTGCTTTTACTTAAGTAACCTATTGAGAGTTAAAAAAAACCCAAACAAACCACAATCCACCCCTGTGGGAAGAAAATAATCAATTGAAATGTGACACATGTGCCTTCTGATAGACTATATAACTTTGCTGTAAAATGTAATAAATGTCTTCACCTGCTTACATCTTGTCCTGGAAACTGTGGTTGAGGTGCATCTACAATCTATATAAAATCTATATTATTACACACACTCACCCCTGAGAAATAAAACAAAACAAAACAAAACAAAACAAAGCAAAACAAACTAGAATCAGGCAAGCAATTAAAATTCAATATACATCATACTAATAAAATACATTAACATAATACCTGATTTCACATACAATACGATACAATACAATACAATACAATACAATACAATACAATACGATAAACCAGGTTGAAAGAGACCTTCAAGATCATCGCGTCCAACCTATCAAGCAATCCAACCCACCTAAACAACTAAACCATGCAGCCAAGCACCCCATCAAGTCTCCTCCTGAACACCTCCAATGAAGGTGACTCCACCACCTCCATGGGTAGCCCATTCCAATGGGCAATCACTCTCTCTGTATAGAACTTCTTCCTAACATCCAGCCTAAACCTCCCCTGGTGCAGCCTGAGACTGTGTCCTCTTGTTCTGGTACTGGCTGCCTGGGAGAAGAGACGAACCTCTGCCTATCTACAACCTCCCTTCAGGTAGCTGTAGAGAGCAATAAGGTCACCCCTGAGTCTCCTCCTCTCCAGGCTAAGCAACCTCACTCCCTCAGCCTCTCCTCATAGGGCTTGTGTTCCAAACCGCTCACTGACTTCCTTGCCCTTCTGTGGACACGTTCCAGCAAATCAACATCATAATGGACCAGGAACTGAAAAACTAATTTTTGGCCATGGATTTTAATGAGAATAGACACTGACACAGTATAAATCAGTGTGGCATGATTTTCTGAGTACAAGTGCATAGGAGAAGTGAAATATTCAAATCTCAAGATGTTCTTGTTAATCTGAAGACTGAAAAGCCATGATTCTATTGGTTCACTATAATCCAGTCCAAGCAGAAAAAGCCCTTTGAGTTTGTCAAGTACTTTGAATAATAAAGTAAAATACTCATTTGCAGAGATATTCTTCTATATTACTTAAGCAAGACACAAGCTTTCCATCTTACCAGCTTTCATTTCTAGTTGCCTGACTTTGAATGGGATCCGTGTCCTTGAACAATGCATCTGGATTCTCTGAGCAATACACAGAGTAAGATAACTTATTAATGTTCCTATATTAGTAGTAAATACTTTCTTTATTTGAATCTTCTCTACCCAACAGAGCCAAAAGATGAGGAAATTGCTAATAAAACATTATCACTGATAAAGAATAGGAGACATTTATCACACTTCATTCTTACTGACAGGAGAACTGTCTTCTCTTGTTCTACAAAATAATTTATTCTAAAGTATTTTACTAGGACACATTAATATTCTCTAACTAACATCACATTATTCTTAGAAAAAGCTTATATCTAGTTTGGTTATTTATAGTAACATTCATTAAATGTCATGATTTGTTGTGTCAATAGGGGTTTGCAAGTGATTTTTCTTTCTTTAATACTTTGATGGAATAAAATATAATGGAAGTGAATATAATTTTGAGATGCATATAATCTTTTATGAGTAGTAATTGATTTTCAGACAGATTACATAATACCTGAAATTTGTTGTACTAGTGTTTAGATTCATGTTGCATTGATAAAGTGGTAACAGATATGTTTCTGTTATTATATATTCTTTTCAGTTATTTATTCTTTCAGTTATTCATCCTTGACAGCTCTTCGTAAGAACTTCTGGTACTGTGCAGTAAGAGATCCTGGGCTGCATCAAGAGAAGTGTGGCCAGCAGGTCAAGGGAGGGGATTCTCCCCCTCTACTCAACTCTGCTGAGAACCCACCTGGAGGACTGCATCCAGTTCTGGAGGCATATGGACATGCTGGAACATGTCCAGAGAAGGGCCACGAGGATGATCAGAAGGCTGGAGCACCTCTCCTATGAGGACACCCTGAAAGAGTTGGGGCTGGTCAGTCTGGAGAAAAGAAAGCCCCGAGGTGACCTTATTGTGGCCTTCCAGGATCTGAAGGGGGCCTACAAGAGGGCTGGGGAGGGACTTCTTAGGCTATCAGGTAGTGACAGGACTAGGGGGAATGGAATGAAGCTGGAGGTGGGGAGATTCAGACTGGATATGAGGAGGAAGTTCTTCACCATAAGAGTGATGAAGCCCTGGAATGGATTGTCCAGGGAGGTGGTTGGGGCCCCGTCCCTGGAGGTGTTTAAGACCAGGCTGGATGAGGCTCTGGCCAGCCTGATCTAGTGTGAGGTATACCTGCCTGTGGCAAGGGGGTTGTAACTAGATGATCCTTGTGGTCCCTTCCAACCCTGACTGATTCTATTATTCTATGATTTGAATTAATTTATTTTGAGTTGAATAAAATTGTTTGACATTTTCTAACCTTAAATAAAAGTTTTCAAACTAGGTTGTCAAGTTTGGAACCCTTAAGATGCTTTACCTGCAACATTTCAATGCATCTCTTCAAGATGACCAAATCATACTATTTGTCATCATGTAACATAGACAGCATACTGCTACCTGCTATACCTCCCACTTATTTCATAAGCTTTATCTGAAAAACAGAGTATTTGTCATAATTTCTTGACTATTATATAAGCTAATGTATAGGGAAGGCTAAATGTCACGCATCAGAGTCTTAGTACAAGTGACTTAAAGTATACAATACAATACAATACAATACAATACAATACAATACAATACACCACCAGGTTGGAAGACACCTTCAAGATCATTGCGTCCAACCCATCAACCAGTCCAACCCAGCTAAATACACTACACTACACTACACTACACTACACTACACTACAATACAACCCACCTAAACAACTAAACAACTAAACCGTGGCACCAAGCACCCCATCAAGCCTCTTCCTGAACACCTCCAATGAAGGTGACTCCACCACCTCCACAGGCAGCCCATTCCAATGGGCAATCACTCTCTCTGTATAGAACTTCTTCCTAACATCCAGCCTAAAGCTCCCCTGGCGCAGCCTGAGACTGTGTCCTCTTGTTCTGGTACTGGCTGCCTGGGAGAAGAGACCAACCTCTGCCTGGCTACAACCTCCCTTCAAGGAGTTGTAGAGAGCAAGAAGGTCACCCCTGCGTCTCCTCCTCTCCAGGCTAAGCAACCCCAGCTCCCTCAGCCTCTCCTGATAGGGCTTGTCTTCCAAACCCCTCACCAACTTTGTTGCCCTACTCTGGACACGCTCCAGCAAGACAACATCCTTCCTACACTGAGGGGCCCAGAACTGGACACAGGACTCAAGGTGTGGCCTAACCAGTGCAGTGTACAGGGGCAGAATGACCTCCCTGCTCCTGCTGGCCACACTGTTCCTGATGCAGGCCAGGATGCCATTGGCCTTCTTGGCTGCCTGGGCACACTGCAGGCTCATGTTCAGCCTACCATCAACCAGCACCCCCAGGTCCCTCTCTGCCTGGCCGCTCTCCAGCCATTCTGACCCCAGCCTGTAGCACTGCATGGGGTTGCTGTGGCCAATGTGCAGAATCCGGCACTTGGATGTGTTCAATTTCATGTCATTGGATTCTGCCCATCTGTCCAGCCTGTCGAGGTCCCTCTTCAAAGCCTCTCTGCCCTCCAGCAGATCGACTCCTGCCCCCAGCTTGGTGTCATCCACAAATTTACTGATGATGGACTCAATGCCCTCATCCAGATCATCAATAAAGATGTTGAAGAGCATGGGGCCCAGCACTGATCCCTGGGGCACACCACTAGTGACTGGCCGCCAGCTGGATGTGGCACCATCTAAAGTTGAACTAGTTTATAGACTGGGTTAGTTTTAAGTTGAGAAGGTAGAAGTCATAGAATCATAGAATCAATAAGGTTGGAAAAGACCTCAAAGATCAAACCAAACCAGCGGGTTTAGAAGCTAAAAAATACTTTTCTGAATGGATGCTACTAAGAGAGTAGGTATGGATTACACCTTACATCAGATAAAACAGCATTGAGTTTATGGATATAAAATCAGTAGAAAATTCAATCATCATCCTGCTTAACAGGTAGTTCATATACTTGCATATAAACATTGTAACAAAAAAAAAAAAAAGTAGTGCTGTCACTACATGCTTTGAATGGTCAGAAAAAGAATCATGTCAGCTAACCAAGTATTACTGGATAATAGATATTTAATAAGTAAAACTAGGAAGAAAATTGCCTATTATTTGTGTATTTCTCTCTCATTACTCAAAAATAAACTAAGGTTGTTTACCCTATGTGAGCACCTACAGGTAACCATTAAAGTTTTATGTTTTCTAATTTTGGCATCCTGTGCTGAGATGCTCCAGAGCTGGCTGACCTCCAGAGGTTTTTTTCTATCCCATACCATTCTGTGATACAAACTAGACCATTTGGGAGACAGATGATTCCCTGCTTAGGATTAGCTGAAGGCTAAATGTGATACTTGGGGCATGTCAAATGTTGCTAAATACTGGCCAGCTGAGCTGAGCCCTTTGGAGAGTAATTAATATTGCTTATTGTAGGTGGATACAATGTTGATGTTTAAATTCTCATTATAATAAAGATCCAGTTGATATAGTCAATGGAATCTGGCAAGCAATTTATCTCATCCTAAAGCAGATGATCATATTTGATCATATGTCAATTACTTTCACAGTATCACAGTATCACTAAGGTTGGAAGAGACCTCAAAGATCACCAAGTCCAACCTGTCACCACAGACCTCATGACTAGACCATGGCACCAAGTGCCATGTCCAATCTCCTCTTGAACACCTCCAGGGACGGTGACTTCACCACCACCCCAGGCAGCCCATTCCAATGGCGAATGACTCTCTCCGTGAAGAACTTTCTCCTCACCTCAAGCCTAAACTTCCCCTGGCACAGCTTGAGACTGTGTCCCCTTGTTCTGGTGCTGGTTGCTAGAGAGCAGAGGCCAACCCCTTCCTGACTAAAACCACCCTTCAGGTAGTTGTAGAGAGCAATGAAGTTGCCCCTGAGTCTCCTCTTCTCCAGGCTAAACAACCCCAGCTCCCTCAGCCTCTCCTCATAGGGCTTGTGCTCAAGGCCTCTCACCAGCCTTGTTGCCCTTCTCTGGCGGCTGTCGATCAGCACCCCCAGGTCCCTCTCTGTTTGGGAGCTCTCCAGCCACTCCAACCCCAGCCTGTAGCTCTGCATGGGGTTGTTGCGGCCAAAGTGCAGCACCCAGCACTTGGACTTATTGAAAGTCATCCCATTGGACTCCGCCCATCTGTCCAGTCGGTCGAGGTCCCTCTGCAGGGCCCTTCCAACCTCTAACTGACCAACATCTGCCTGCTCCCAACTTGGTGTCATCTGCAAATTTGCTGATGACTGTCTCAAACCCCTCATCCAGATCGTCAATGAAGACATTGAAGAGGATGGGGCCCAGCACTGATCCCTGGGGGACGCCACTGGTGACTGGCCTCCAGCTGGAGGTGGCACCATTGACCTCTTTAGGTGAGATTGCTGTTTAGACTCCATTGAGTCCATTGATTAGTTTCCCACTACCTATAAGGAAAGTCTAGACACCTTCCTTGAAGACATGCAGCTCTGTCTGAAGTTAGATGTGATGAATTGGACCATAAATTTAGATGGGAGAAATCTACTGGAAGTAAAGTTCCTCTTGACAAATATTCAAAACTTAGGTATTTTCCTTTATGACTTAAAATATGACTAGCAAATAAACTCCCCAAACATTGTTTCTGATGACCCACCTTTTTACACAGTTACTGTTGACTGCATCAAGCTTCATGAGACTGTCTCCAAATTGTGACTGACAGCTGAAAAAAAAACAGAAAAGAAAATTAAACCTGCTATCAGTCTTTGCATGTGAAACTTTGGAATACTCAATGTAGTATTCTGAGATATGAACTAACCTGTGAAATCATATTTCCACTGACAGAAAAGAACAGAAATAAATTAAAGTCCAAGTATATGCTTTATAATGTCAACTGTTCTAAAAGGATAGTAATGCCTGGGAGATCAACATTTGTGATGCAAAGAAGCAATAATGTCTTGAAGTACCATAGCTAAATCTATCAGATGATACTTGTAAAAGCACTGGGAATATAACACTTGCACTCCTTTCACATAACAGAAGTTGCTGTTACTGAACAACTTATTGTCTAAAGTCTATGTCTACACATTTCTGTTTTCTCCGTAACGGTTCAATTTTGTTGTGAGAATCACTCTTAAATGTTGAAAGTCCATATCTGTGAGTGAAGCCATGTTGGTTATTATCATTTCGACTGAATTTGATTCACACAGTGAGAACTATTTAAGCCCTTACAAACTCTTACAAATTAGTAAAATAAACTATCTAAAGCAAAGAAGGAAAGAAAGATGAATGTTCGTGGCTGAACATAAGCCAGGAGTGTGCCCAGGTGGCCAAGAAGGCCAATGGCATCCGGGCCTGTATCAGAAATAGTGTGGCCAGCAGGAGAAGGGAAGTCATTCTGCCCCTGTACTCTGCACTGGCTAGGCCCCACTTTGCATCCTGTGTCTGGTTCTGGGCCACTCAGTTTAAGAGAGATATTGAGACACTTATGTCCAGGGAAGGACAATGAGGCTGTTGAGAGGTCTGGAGCACAAGCCCTAGGAAGAGAGGCTGAGGGAGCTGGGGTTGTTTAGCCTGGAGAAGAGGAGGCTCAGGGGAGACCTTATTGCTGTCTACAACTGCCTGAGGGGATCTTGTATCCAGGTGGGGGTTGGTCTCTTCTCCCAGGCAACCAGCACCAGAACAAGAAGACACAGTCTCAAGCTGCACCAGGGGAAGTTTAGGCTTGAGGTGAGGAGAAAGTTCTTCACAGAAAGAGTTGTTGGCCACTGGAATGTGCTTCCCAGGGAGGTGGTGGAGTCACCATCCCTGGAGGTGTTCAAGAGGGGATTGGACATGGCACTCTAAGCCATGGTCTAGTAGTCATGAGGTGTTGGGTGACAGGTTGGACTTGATGATCTCTGAGGTCTTTTCCAACCTGGCTGATTCTATGATTCTATTACTTATGAGAATGGCCTTAAAATGTACATTGCAGTGAAATCAATGGTTTGGCAAGTAACATTCATTGAAATTATTTCTGAGCAAAAATATAGGTAGTTGCGAATAAAAGAGACCACACTGAATGCACAGATAAAGTTGTCCTAACACTTGGTGAAAACAGGAAAAGATAAAGTTAAAAGAACACAATATGGCTATATTTTTGGGAACTTTAAGTCGGAACTTGAAAAAGAATAATTCAAAACTGAAATCTAGACACAGGGAAGCCTTAGACATAAAAATTACCAAGGTAAAGGCTTGAAAAGAGATGCAACTATCAAACAGCATTATTGAAAATATAATGTTTCTATAGATACATTGAGAACGAGATGGTTAAAGTTCTAAATTCATTGCTACATGGATACTCTACCTCTTAATAAAAAAGTGATAGCTGTGATAGCAAAATAATTACATTTACAAATAATGGCAAGGTTAGTGTGTACATAAATCAATATAGTTTCATAGTTTCATAGTTTCATAGTTTCAGTTAGGGTTGGAAGGGACCACAAGGATCATCTAGTTCCAACCCCCCTGACATGGGCAGGGACACTCTACCCTAGATCAGGCTGGCCAGAGCCTCATCCAGCCTGGGGCTTAAACACCTCAAGGGGACAGGGCCTCAACCACCTCCCTCGACAACCCATTCCAGGGCTTCACCACCCTCATGGTGAAGAACTTCCTCCTCACATCTAGCCTGAATCTCCCCACCTCCAGCTTCATTCCAGCTTCATTCATTCCATATAGACACCAAAAAAAGGATTTTTCTGGGCAGGAAAACCATTAGACATATAAATTAGGAGAAATTCTCCTAGAAGTACTTGAGTAACAAATTCCATATGAATAAAGAGCACATGTGGTGCATATATACAAAAAGAGTAAGAGAAAGGACTCAAAAAGCTGCAAAATAACAGGCCTAACTTGGATTTCTAGATATTGTTCTCTTCTTCCTCCTCTTCTTCCTCCAATTTACAATACCAAAAATTATCTTTTCTTTGAAGTGAAATAAACAAAACCCCTCCTTGTCCCAACAAAGTGAAATTCACATTTCAGACTTCAATTCTTTACAGTTAATTTAAAATAAAATATCTATAGTTTAAAAAAAAAAAAAAAACAACAAAATAAATGCAACATTTCCTCTCCAGTGACAACAGATAAAGTATTAATCCAAGAAACTAACTGCTCATGATTTTTTTTTCTTCTTTCCAATGTTAAAGATAATCCAATTTTATCATCAGTATTAGTGATGCTACTCAGGGATGTAGAATGCAAGTTCACTCATTTCATGGACTTCTTTTCTATTTTCCACAGTTACCTCTATTGTGACACAAATATCTCTCAGAAATGTTTTGCTATTTTATTTTGCTATTTTATTTGTCTTAGATCTTGTTCCTTTCCCTTGGTGTTCAGTGTTTTGCTGGTTGGCCTTTTCTCTTTTTCCTGACAGTAATCAAGGTGCTCAGCTCCCCAATTCCAGCAAGTTGCAGAGGGACCTCGACAGGCTGGACAGATGGGCAGAATCCAACGACATGAGATTGAACACATCCAAGTGCCGGGTTCTGCACATTGGCCACAACAACCCCATGCAGTGCTACAGGCTGGGGTTAGAATGGCTGGAGAGCGGCCAGGCAGAGAGGGACCTGGGGGTACTGGTTGATGGTAGGCTGAACATGAGCCTGCAGTGTGCCCAGGCAGCCAAGAAGGCCAATGGCATCCTGGCCTGTATCAGAAACAGTGTGGCCAGCGGGGAGCAGGGAGGTCATTCTGCCCCTGTACACTGCACTGGTTAGGCCACACCTTGAGTCCTGTGTCCAGTTCTGGGCCCCTCAGTTTAGGAAGGATGTTGTCTTGCTGGAGCGTGTCCAGAGAAGGGCAACAAAGTTGGTGAGGGATTTGGAAGACAAGCCCTATGAGGAGAGGCTGAGGGAGCTGGGGTTGCTTAGCCTGGAGAGGAGGATACTGAGGGGTGACCTTCTTGCTCTCTACAACTCCCTGAAGGGAGGTTGTAGCCAGGCAGAGGTTGGTCTCTTCTCCCAGGCAGCCAGTACCAGAACAAGAGGACACAGTCTCAGGCTGCACCAGGGGAGGTTTAGACTGGATGTTAGGAAGAAGTTCTATACAGAGAGAGTGATTGCCCATTGGAATCGGCTGCCCGTGGAGGTGGTTGAGTCACCTTCATTGGAGGTGTTCAAGAAGAGGCTTGATGGGGTGCTTGGTGCCACGGTTTAGTTGTTTAGTTGTTTAGGTGGGTTGTGTTGTATTGTATTGTATTGTATTGTATTGTGTTGTATTTAGGTGGGTTGGATTGGTTGATAGGTTGGACGCGATGATCTTGAAGGTTTCTTCCAACCTGGTGTATTGTATTATTGTATTATTGTATTATTAAAAAGTCTGATAGAATCAAAATAGGTAGTTGAGCTGACTCTGGCCTTGTCCCACTGTCTTTTTTGCCTCTCTGGGCATCTAGAAAAATCAACTTCTCATAGAGTTTTTTTTGTTGCATTTTAGAACAGAATTGTGGCAGAAATAAATTCAGCTGCCACAAGGAAAATAAAAGGAATTATATGAATTGAAATACATAGCTGATGAGGCTGGGTAAAACTCCAACAGGAAAATATTTATTATTTTTTAATATTAAAAAAATAAGAGTGAAAGAGAAAGGTAAAGTATGGGGAAAGCTAAAGTGATAGTGGTCTGAAAAGCCAGTCTAGTTTATTTAGATTATGAAAAAAACATATGGTACTATCTGAGGTGCCTTTGTGAACTGAGACACACCTAAAGTAGCAGATTCAATCTGTCGTGCCTACAGGAGAAAATAAAAAGGCACTGCAGGACTCCTTAAAATGATTTAGGTTCCCAGAGTGAGGTAGTAAGATGAAGGCCATATCTCCCACAAGAATCAGAATCTATACTGCTGTGTGTTTTTCAAGTATCACATGCCACCATTGCATTGCCTCTGATGCTCACACTGAAGTTCAAAAGCCCAGTTATTTGAGTCCAGATCAGCCTGGAAAAGGTAAAGATCACAACTGAATTTTCTCTCCTTTGTTCTTCCCTCTTCTTTTCTTTCCACTGTAAATTAGCAAGGAAACAAAATATAGAAGGGGTTAAAAATGACAGAGTTTGAAGCTGTGAGAACTAGCCTGGTTTACCTTGAAAATAATTGCATGAAAAAAGAGATGTTTGGGGGGATTCTGTTTGTTTGTTTGTTCTTTCTTTACCTTCACACTGGAAAATGAACAAACAAAAGCTAACCATCTGACTTACTGATTAGGACTGGTTTCAACAGTTCAGAATCATCTACTCAAACCTTACCCGATCTTCAAAAGCTGTTAACAGAAAACTCACTTTGTTGTTACTGTATCTGTTTTTGAGGGAAGAAGAAGGAAAATAAATTCTTTTTTAGCTGTTTTGTGTCCTAGTTGTCCTAAGTGATTTAAATTAGCTTCCTGCTATGGGAAACTTAAAATGATGTTAAAGCAGCTTATACATTTGCTCTTCTTTAACCTGAATGAGTGTGTATGGCACTCAGCAGGACTATGTCTTGTTTTTAACAGCAGGCAGAGGCTGTTTCAAAAATTATGTTTTCAAGTTTGATTAGAAAGTAAGATTTTTAGAAGTCAGAAAAAGCAGTTAAGAGTAAACTGCAGGTATTATTAATGTGGTCATTTAAGAAGCATGTTTCTTGATAGAATGTTACTGTTTCTGCTCACAGCAGGCTGACAGACTAGGTGTAGAGAGACTAATAAAGTTTTCGTCTATGTTTATGTCCAGTATATAAGAGAGCTAGACTGAATAGAAAGAGAAAATTATGTGCCACTGATCATCAAAAGAAATGCCAGAACAGATATAAGCTGTCAGGAAATTGTCCCCTTTACAACAGAGAATGTAGCCTCCCTCTTCTAAAAATCTACCTCTACTCTATGCAGTACTTCTTCACGAAGTACTATTCTATCTATTGCAATTATTAACAACAACAACAACAAAACATTAGACTCTTTTTGCTGTCTTGTTCTCCTCCTACCCATATATATTAATATTTTAATTTCTACTTCTTTTACAATCCTAAATATCTCCTGCTGCTTACAATTACTAGTGTTGAGCAGAACAGGTAGCATGCTGAGCACCCAGAAATCCAAAAAGCAGTAACATGGCAAAGATAACCTCCAGGCATCATTTTCTCTGTGCTAACAATGGTGCATGCTGGAAGCAGCCTAACCTCAGTTTTAAGTCCTGGATGATGCTGAAATTTGTGTCTCTGTGTCTCTCATTGGTAATCTATCATTCACTGAGTAAATATATCTGTCTGAATCTCTGCTATCTGTAAATATCTTTGCTATATATACATGGGCAAACAAGCATGCATTATTTGTGTTTATTTATATTATACCTATGTATATATGCAGCTATTAAAATGTTTCACTTATGACGTTATATGATACGTTGTTTTTCTTTTCTGAGATATATTCATTTCCACATTGGTGCTTTCTATCTAAGCAGGAAAATAGGCATGATTTTCTAGGACACTATCTTGAGGAGGCTCAGAGGAGACCTTATTGCCATCTACAACTACCTGAAGGGAGGTTGTAGCCAGGTGGGGGTTGGTCTCTTCTCCTTGGCAACCACCAACAGAACAAGAGGACAGTCTCAAGCTGCACCAGGGGAGGTTTAGGCTGCATGTTAGGAAGAAATTCTACACAGAAAGAGTGATTGCCATTGGAATGGGCTGCCCAGAGAGGTGGTGGAGTCACCATCACTGGAGGGGTTTTAAAAGACACTGGATGAGGCACTTAGTGCCATGGTTTAGTTGATTAGATGGTGTTGGATGACAGGTTGGACCCCATAATCCCAAAAGTCTTTTCCAACCTGATTAATTCTGTATTCTGAATTCTGAAATATTTTTTGTTTTCTTGCATTCTTTTACTTTGAGCTTGTTCAAAATGGAGATGTTTACAAATGTACATCTTCTAGGAAGGCAGAATGTCAGTGCTGGCCCTCATTGCTATTTCATCTAATAATGAACTACAGCTCTCTCCTGCTTGCCGTGCTACTGAATGTAGCAGTGTAATAAAGTAAATATTATTATTCTCGATTAACATGTAAAGTTGGTTTTGTGCATGTGTGGTTTTTGGTGGTTTGTGTGTGTGGTGGGTTTAGGCTATGCCTTTAAAATTTAGTTACAGATTTTGAGCAGAAAAGTAGAAAAATATAAATAAATCACTATTGGGTGTAAAAAGGAAAACATGGTGTTGTGGGACAACATGGGATAGAGGATGTGAAGTTGTCAGTTGCTTCTCAAACTGTGCATCCAGACAATACAGAACTAACTGTGACTCTGTTGGCCATTCAGAATCTGATTCATCAGCTGGAAAGTCGGAATGTCATCAGCAAAACTCATTTGCCTTTCAACAGTCCAGTTTGGCTTGTGTAAAAGCAAAATGGAGACTGCTGTCTGACAGTCAACTTCTGTGCCCTGAATGAAGTAGCTCCATCTATGAGTGCAGCAGTACCAGACATGATGGAACTCCAGTATAAGCTGGAATCCAAAGAGGCCAAATGATTATGCTGCCACAGACATTGCTAATGCATTCTTCTCTATCCCCATAGCAGAGGAATGCAGGCCTCAGTTTGCCTTTACCTGGAGAGGAGTCCAAAACACTTTCAACAGATTGCTGATGGGCTGGATCCACAGCTCAAGCATCTGTCATGCAGTGATCCATGATGCTCTGGAGAAAGGTGGTGCTCCAGAACACATCCAGTTCATCGATGATATCATCGTCTGAGGTTAAACTGCTGAAGAAGTCTTCAAGAAAGGTAACAAAATAATTGACATTGTCCTGCACTCCCATCAAGCAAGACAAGGTAAAAGGACCTGCCAGGGAGATCCAGTTTCTGGGAGTGCAGTGGCAGGGATGGTCACTGTCACATTCCAGTGGATGTGATAAACAGAGTCTCTACCATGGCGAATCCCATGGACAAGCAAGAAACTCTACGTTTTCTTGGGTACGGTGGGATTTTGGAGACTGCACATTCCTGGATAGTCAGATTGTGAAACCTCTGTATGATGTGACTTGAAAGAGAAACAGTTTCCAGTGGGGACCTGAGCAACAAGCAGGTTTTGATCAGATAAAGCAAGAAGCAGTCCAAGCAATGGGTCTGGGACCTATCCAAACTGGTCCAGACATTAACAACATTTTGTACATGACTGCATTGTGGTTTTTTTTGTTGTTTGGGGGGTTTTTGTGTGGGTTTTTTGTTTGTTTGTTTATGGGGGGTTGTATTTAGTTTTTTATTTGAGGTTTTTGTTTTGTTTTCTTTCATTTAGCTAGCTTGGTTGATTGGTTAGTTGGATTTTGTTTGCTTTGCCTTGTTTTTTGGTTTTGTGGTGGTGGTGGTTTTTGTTTGGTTTTTTTGTTGCCTTTTTTTGTTTGTTTCTTTGCTTTTGATGTTTTTTGTTTTCTTTTGTTTGTTTCTTTGTTTCTTTGTTGCTGCTGTTTGTTGTTTTGTTTTGTTTTTTTTACCAAATGCTCTTTTGTCTTATGTAACTGTAGTGCAGATACAGAGCTATCTGATATCATGATACATTAATTTTGGTTCTGGGACCCTCTCTCGTGGGGAATTTATCTGAATATACTTCTATAGTCTAATATCATATGACAATATATAAATGAAATATTTATACCTTCTCCATTAACTTAGCTCATATTTATGAAATAAATAATTTCCCTGCTGTCCACAGAATTTCCCCATGCTGTAATTCCTGCAATAGAAAACCATAACATTTATTTTCAGTAATGGCAATGAAGAAGGCAGATGAATTAAAAGTGTTAAGGTCTAAGTTTAGCATAATGAGTTTAGATCTTTCATAATGAAGGTAGATATCTAAATTACAAGTAGAAATTAATAGTAAATTACTGAACAAATGACTGTACATGTAAGAGCTGAACAGATATCTGAAGACACTTTATTAGCAAGATGTAAATCCCGCTGTCATGCTAGAGTCTTTGACTCAGAGAAGCCAAACATATTGGTGTGCTGTTAAATGCTCAGCTTTTCATGAGTTACTGAACTTTTACATGTAACTGAATGTACTTTCAGAAAACTTTTGAGCACTCTTTAAATATGCAGAGAGTGTAGCCAGAATTAACTCGCAGGGTTAAAACAGAAGCGTTAGTCCATAATTTTAACTAGTTTTTCTTCTGCCAGGCCTGGGGTCTTTACACAGCCTGTTTTTTCCTGTAGATTGCTGGTAAAATTCCACTAGTATCTTTGACTACATTTTAGTGATACAGTGCTATATTATATAGAATAAAATAGACTAGACTAGGCTAGAATAGACCAGGTTGGAAGAGACGTTCAAGATCATCGTGTCCAACCCATCATCCAACACCACCTAATCAACTAAATCATGGCATCAAGCACCCCATCAAGTCTCTACCTAAACACCTCCAGTGATGGTAACTCCACCACCTCCCCAGGCAGCCCATTCCAATGGGCAATCACTCTCTCTATGAAGAACTTCTTCCTAACATCCAGTCTGTGCCTCCCCTCGTGCAGCTTGAGCCTGTGTCCTCTTGTTCTGGTACTGGTTGCCTGGGAGAAGAGACCAACCCCCACCTGGCTACAACCTCCCTTCAGGTAGTTGTAGAGAGCAATAAGGTCTCCCCTGAGCCTCCTCTTCTCTAGGCTAAGCAACCCCAGCTGCCTCAGCATCTCCTCACAGGGCTTGCGCTGCAAACCCCTCCCCAGCTTTGTTGCCTTTCTCTGGACACATTCCAGCAACTCAACATCTTTCCTAAACTGAGGGGCCCAGAATTGGACACAGTCCTCAAGGTGTGTTACATTACATTATGTCACAGCTATTTACATTAGTCTGCCAAAGGTTGGTGCAATGTGAAGCCAGCACTACTTCTACATATTTTCTTCAAGGTAAAAATTTTCAATCAAGGAGCTCAGTAACATACTATAATATGAAATGTAACTATATGTTCCTACCATTTTTTAAAAAAATAATTGTTTCCTAAATGTATTTGACACTGTATAATTACAAATTACTCTCTAATTGCTCTTTAATTGCTCTTATTGCTCTCTATAACTACCTGAAGGGATGTTGTAGACAGGCAGGGGCTGGTCTCTTCTCCCAGGCAACCAGCACCGGAACAAGAGGGCACAGTCTCAAGCTGCACCAGGGGAGGTTTAGACTGGATGTTAGGAAGAAAGAGAGAGTGATTACCCATTGGAATGGACTGCCTGGGGAAGTGTTGGAGTCGCCATCATTGAGGGTGTTCAGGAGAAGACTCAATGGTGTGCTTGGTGCCATGGTTTAGTTGATTAGATGGTGTTGGATGATGGGTTGGACACGATGATCTTGAAGGTCTCTTCCAACCTGGTTTATTCTACTCTATTTCTATTCTATTCTAAATGTAATCTCACAGGTCTTATCATTGCTGTTATAATAAAGTTATTCGCTTTCAGAGCCATTAAGTTAGCCACATTCCTGCTATAATAAAAAAGTCAAAGTGACCTTTTATCAGACAGTCGGTGCAGTACATTGATTTATAATTTTCTACTTTAAGTGATACCTTACAGTATTTCCAGGTTGCATAAATCAAGGTTTTACTGATTATCTGAACCATTGGAAATATGTTGTCACATGATATTTGTGGCAAAATATTTCAGAAACAGAGATCTGCTTGATAGTATTGGATCTCTTTTCTGTGTCTAGGAATACTTTTTTCCTGCCTAGAACAAAATATCTAATTCAGGCCACAAGAGTATATGTAATGTGTATCAGCTTATTTCAGGTTGTCTGATAAAGAGTATTTTCCCTTCATTTGGCAATTATAAGTTGTCTCAGTCCATTCATAGTACATGGGAGGGATTCTTTTACTGGTCCCCCAAATGAAACCAAAGAGGAATTGAGCAGTTGGTTGATGTTATGGAATTTATGCCATTTATAATATGGTAAATATGAATATTAATAAAAATATTAATAACTTTTTATTAATATGGGAAATTGCCAATAACTGATTAAATAGCTTCAGTGTGCAGCTGGAATATATATTTACAGTGGGAATGTACAGGATTCAGGCAATATAACAATTTGAACAATTTTAAGCAAACCGTAAGGAATGACAGAAAGAGAAGAGAATCCCCAGGAGCAGTATGGTGCTTGACCACAGGGGAGGCTCGACAAGAACCATAAATACAGAAGGCAATAAACTACTTACTTACAGAGTTTTCCCACCCAATATGGGGGGTGTTTCTGCTGTACATTAGCTGTTGAGGCTTCTTGGGCTTGCAGTGAGTAGGTCTCAGGTCTTGGACAAGGCAACTTGAGGCAAGGCGAGTCCAAGCAGGCAAGGCAACTAGAAATCAGCCTGTATTTATTACTTGCCCAAGATTCAATTGGGCCAACAGGGCAACTGAAGCCAGCAAACAGTTACCCAATAAAATGGGACTCTGCCAGGCTGTGGCCATCACACTATCACACAGTATCACAGTATCAGTAAGGTTGGAAGAGACCTCGAAGATCATCGAGTCCAACCTGTCACCACAGACCCCATGACTAGACCATGGCACCACGTGCCACGTCCAATACAGTATCACAGTATCACTAAGAGGCATATCACTAAGAGGCCATAAAAGGCAGGAACATAGGCCTGGTCTGGGAGAAGCAGTGGCCAATACATGTGCTCTTACCCCAAAAGGAGACTGTTTACCAGACATGTTGGTGCCTGTTCTTTTGTCCCTTTTCCTGCATTACCCCAACTCACGCAGGAGGGAGAGGAGAGAGGGGGACCATGTTTAGACATTCCAGGACCTGTCTGGGTTTGTACTGGGCCTGTTTGGCCCTACCACCATAGGCAAGAAAGGCACTTAAATTCTATTTTGTTTATGCTTGCAGAGGAGAAAGTTAGAAATAGAGAAAAAGAGGAAAACCAAAAAAGAACAAAAATGGAGACACCACCATGGATCCAACGTCTCACATATCCTAGGAGTTCTCTTGGTGAGGAAACTTTCAAAATTCAACATTTTATAGCCTCTCCAATCTCATACTTCCTCAACTGGTTGCCATAGTTACAGCACATTTGACTTGCCCAACCATTATCCCACTTGTTTTTTTCATGATGTTTAGCTCTGCCCTGCATGTGTGCCAGTCGTCTATGGGATACTGACTCTTATCTGAAGACACCTTAAAGACTGTTGACCCTTGTTATAACTCCTGGTTGCAGTTGCACAGTAAGATCCAGCTTGAATTACAATGCTTTTGAACACAGAAGTCACAGGTTTATGCAATAAGCTCTAGCTCGTATTGCAACAACTCGCAGGTTTGTTACATTATCAATTGCTGTAGACAAACCCCAAAGTTTAGGAGGAGACATCCTGTCCAGCCATCACAGAACAATCTTGAGATAGATACCTTAGTTCAGTTCTCCACCTAGGGATAGAGAGAAATGGTGAACATCACCTAAAGGCAATCCAAAAGCTAACAAGGCAAAACTCCCAAAAGTTTCCCATCACTAACCGATGAGACAGAAAGAAACAACAGGCACATCTCTGGAGAAGCCATCCTGGCCTGAAGAACTGAAACAAGCATCAGGAGCACGAGGAACTGTGATAGCCCAGGAAGTTGTTCTGGAACTATGAAAAATCTATTAAAAAGGGTTTAGGGGAAGGAGATTAAGGAGAAAAAAATGGCAGAATTAGACAGAGGGCAGGGCAGGTGTAAAGCATGGCTATCAGCATGTTTTTTGGAAGGAGCCCTCCACCTGATTGCTGTAGTGTGTTCTGTCTAATTAAATTTTCTTTTAATGACCTCTCTGAGTAATCTCATTCTCTATCCCATGTGCATCAGTGATGCAAGGGCTCAGTGCCAGCTTCTGGAGAGACTGCTGTGAGAGCAGTGCCAGCTTTTGGAGTCAGCACCCCAGTCTGATTCTGAGCATCCCATATTTGTAGTGTCAGCTACTGTGGCCAGTGGGGGTCTTTAACCTCCAAACACCTGGGTGAGAGCAGCATGAGTCCCAAAAAACAACTGTTAGGGGGTGGGTATGACTGAGGCAAGTGGGGCTCAATGCAGGCAACTGGAACAGGATTGCAGGTCACAGACCACGTGCTGTCTGCTGGCTACAAGTCTCCATACCTTGCTCAAAGCAGATGTGTTTGTGAATTTGCTGGCAAACTACAAGCTGAAGGATCTGGGGAGAAAGATGTCCCAGGTCTGGGCCAGGGTATCATGTGGGTGGAGATTCTGTGCTGGTATTTGAGGGAACCTGTGACTGTGGGGTGCTGTGGAATGAGTGTGTGAGTGCTGCGTGTGTGCAGGGAGCACCTAGCTGGACTAGTTGGCAAGACAGGGATATATGGTGTAGCTGAGGGCTCAAGGTCCAGGAAGGGGTGATGGGCAGACAAAGGGACCATGTTGGTGCTCAGGGGATCCACACAAGTGTATGTGCACTTGTGAACCTAAAGTGTGGTGTGTATGCTGTATGAATGACCTTCTGCCTCTGTCAGCCCAAGAAGGGGTCATGGCTGTCCATGCCTGTCTTTGGTGTGAGTCCTGGCTATGAGTGCTGCTGGAGGCAGCACTTAATCTGTAGCCATCTGTGACTAGCCATGTCTGTGGCCTCTGTGTGCTTGTGGGATCCATATTTAGCCTTATTGCTGGTTTCACCAGCAAACAGGAAAGTAGCAGCTGTGTCCATTGGGCTTGGACAGAGACTCCAATGTCTTGGGGCTGGGCATAGTGGCTGGGCAGGAGAAATTCCCAGACCCATTGCTGCTGGAGGTAGCAAGTAGTTCTAATATTCATTTAGGTGTAAAAATGGTAATGACAACATTTATACCTGCTATTAGCTTACACTAGAAGGCTGTATACTGTGTGTCAATGCAATTTTTTTGTTGTCTATGTTATGTTATTGCTGATTGCTGTCAGAAGTCACAGTGTAGGAAAGTCATGGTAGGTATTGAAACATTCAGAAAATGTTCTGCATATGCAAAACTAGATGATAAATATCATAAAAATGAGACCTTGAGCAGCCAAATCTAGTTGTGAGGCATCCCTGTCCATGGCAGGGAAGTTGGAATAGATTATCACTAAGGTCGCTTCCAACCAAAGCCATTCTGTCACTCTATGATAAAAATCACATCTAATCATAGATCACAAACCAAAAGACTTTTAAAATCAACTTGCACTTAATGTAGAATCCCATTTGAACTGAACAGGTGATTTTTCTTTACACAATAATTTGAGGTGGAAAAGAGTATTATCTGCCTTTTAGAGAGTTACAAGATTACTAATCACAACTCTTGCCTCCTTCCTAAACTGTTAACATTTTCAATGCTAATATTCCTTTTCTGCTATTTGATGTTCATCTGACATATACTCTTGCTTTTCCACAGCCTAAAATTGATACAGAGATTTTTAGTTTGTTTAGTTAACTGAAATCAATTAATTTTGTATAAAGCAAATCTGTACTAATGGGATTAATTTCCATAACTTTTAGATTTCCTTATGAGGCTTCACTAAGTACCAATTACATTCTCTACCAGTCTATTTTTCACCTATTTATTGCTACAAGGTTAAAAGTTTTGCAAATAAATTTGTTTTGGTAGTTAATCAAGTTACAAGAGGTTTAATCTGTGTAGGTGTCTGTCCTGAAGGGATAAAAGCCCCAAAAATGCTCTGAATCAGACAATGGGGCAGGAGCCAGGAGGTCTGAATTTTCAGGAGATTGCCCACATTGCCTAGGCTTGTCTGAACATGCCCTGGGGTCCAAGTGGGCCAGGTGTGTGTGTCCTTGGCCATGTTTGGAGAAAACTCATTCTGTAGGTTAAATTCAGGTTTCTCTATCTTGATCTTTGTTGCCATCATTGTCTCACAAAATCTATAAATACTAGCCCCAAGAGAGAGTGCCTGGCTGTGCAGTTGTCCAGGATCTGGGAGAAGTCACAAGCCATAACCCTGCAAGTCCTAGAAGCCAACCCTTGCTTGCCTCGCAGTTTGGAATCTGAGCTGTGCTTCGGTTTACCCAGAAAGACTGCAAGACCCCTCACTGAAAAGCATTGTGAAGCCTGGGAGCCGACAGATATGTCTTGCTGGGCTGAGAGATGAACCCCAGAGGAGCTAAGACCCCAGGACAGTTTTGTTTTATTGGAAGAAACAACAAGTATCGCTGCAAAGATTGCAGTTAAAGAACCTCTCCAAACCAGGCAAAGCTACAAAGCTGACAAGCCCTGCAAGCCTCGGCAGCAACCTCTTTTCTACAAAGCTTTCAGCTCTAAAGCCTTCAGAGATAAACCATGTATATGCTACAGCAACAGGCTGCAGAAGCCAACAGGAAGTGAAACTGTGTTCCTGCATCTTGGGGGTGCTGGTGGATGAGAAGCTCAACACAGGAGCTCTCAATGTGCACTTGCAGCCTGGAAAGCCAATCAGATCCTGGGCTGCATCAAGAGAAGTGTGGCCAGCAGGTCAAGGGAGGTGATTCTCCCCCTCTACTCAGCTCTGGTGAGACCCCACCTGGAGTACTGCATCCAGTTCTGGAGCCCCTATTACAAGAGGGATCTGGAGGTGCTGGAAGGTGTCCAGAGAAGGGCCACGAGGATGAGCAGAGGGCTGGAGCACCTCTCCTATGAGGACAGACTGAAGGAGTTGGGGCTGTTCAGTCTGGAGAAGAGAAGGCTCCCAGGTGACCTCATTGTGGCCTTCCAGTATCTGAAGGGGGCCTACAGGAAGGCTGGGGAGGGGCTTCTAAGGCTATCAGGTAGTGATAGGACTAGGGGGAATGGAAAGTAGCTGGAAGTAGGGAGATTCAGGCTGGATGTGAGGAGGAAGTTCTTCCCCATGAGAGTGGTGAAGCCCTGGAATGGGTTATCCAGGAAGGTGGTTGAGGCCCCATCCCTGGAGGTGTTTAAGACCAGGCTGGGTGAGGCTCTGGCCAGCCTGATCTAGTGTGAGGTGTCGCTGTCCATGGCAGGGGGGGTTGTAACTAGATGATCCTTGTGGTCTCTTCCAATCCTGACTGATACTACGATACTATGATACTATCTTTCACATGTTCGATGCCTTTTTGGTTTTGTTTTAACTCCCACATGTGCTGCATGGTATCTGTGGATTATAAATGTTGCAACTGAATGTTCTGGGCTAAAGGGATTTGCAGTGAGTAATTACAACATTTAATTTTTATAAGCATCTGTTAAAAGGTCTGTTGCCCTAGAGAACTCTAGAGTTCCCCACCTCTTGTGGGCAAAGCCGGCATGTTGCTGACATTGTTCTCTTTTTTCTTTACAGTTTAAACTGCTGTTTGTTGTCTCTGGATTTTTGCTCATATTGTTTAAATCGATACATGTTCCTGCTGGTGAGGTATCATAGTATCAGTCAGGGTGGGAAGGGACCACAAGGATCATCTAGTTCCAACCCCCCTGCCATGGCCAGGGACATCCTACACTAGATCAGGCTCATCCAGCCTGGTCTTAAACACTTCCAGGGACAGGGCCTCAACCATCTCCCTGGATAACCCATTCCAGGGCTTCACCACTCTCATGGGGAAGAACTTCCTCCTCACGTCCAGCCTGAATCTCCCCACCTCCAGCTTCATTGCATTCCCCCTAGTCCTATCACTACCTGATATCTTGAGAAGTCCCTCCCCAGCCTTCCTGTAGGCCCCCTTCAGATCTGTTCCACAACCAAATATTTCAAACCAGTAAATAGGTTTTTAAAATAATTTGTGAGGTTTTTTAATTAATAAAGTTATTAATAATTTTATGAATCATTCTCCCTATTAAGTATTAATACCCACCATACAATCATAGCAATGTCCTGATTTGACTTAGAACAGGACTAATTCTATTCAGTGATTTTACTTTTCAGATAAGTCTCTAAGTAGCAACATTTTCTAAAATTAATGATGTATTTCTACAGATGTAGTCTGCTTCTACTAGTGATAGCAGTCAGTGTTTCCAGTTAGTACCAATGATTGGTGTGCAAGCAAAGGCCATTGGTAAATCTTGTGTACTACTTTCATGATCCAGAGTAAAAAGCTGCAGCTGCAGGGAGAATTGGACAGAACAGGTGAACCTAAACTGACCAAACAGATATTCTATTTCATGTATGTCATATTCTGTATAAAGCTGAGGGATTGCAAGTGTCAAGCTCTCTTCTTCAATAATTGGCACCTGAGGAGGATCCTCATCCTGCCTTTGATCCCAGTCTGTGCACTCCTGAATTCAGTTCCAGAATCCAGCTGCTGAATTCAGTTCCTGTTTGCCACTGAGCCCAGGCCAGGACTTTACAAATGGCCATCAGTGGTGATGGTGACAGAATTGTCATCAGGAGGGTTGGGTTCAGTATTGCTTTTGCATACATTTCTATATGATTAATTGTACTGTTATTACTTCAATTAAAGTATGTTCATTCCCTTTGGGAAGGGAGAGAGGTTAATAGAGTGCATATGTGATTCTGTTATCTGTCACTTTAGTGCCCAGTCCATGCCTAACCCTTGACAGTAGGCTAAAGCAATTTCTTTCTTTCTAGTCTGTGTGAGCAATTGATACAGACACTTCCATTAAAAAAGCATGCATTGCTCTTCAGTTATCAAATTATTTAACAAGTGATAAGCAAAGTTCTTATATGAAAATGCTACTAATAAATAAAGTGATATTGTGTGGAAATACCTTCAAAATTAGATTAATCATAGAATTGTCGGGTTGGGGGGACCTCAAAGATCATCTAGTTCCAACTCCCCTGCCATGGGCAAGGACACTTTCTGTTGTAATCCCTGATTCAGGGGCCATTAGTGATTAATGATAAAGGACAAACCTCTTTGCTGCTCTATAACAGAATTCCAGAAATGTAGAGTGTAGAGAATCTCAGAAGTGCTTTATTATAGCATTGCAGAATCCCAGAGTCTCAGTGTTCCTAACAGAAGTCCAGAAGTCCCCTCTTGCCTGAAGAAGCTGATTATATATACTTTATCTTATCTTGCACATTAACCCATTTAACCAACAGAATTCAGCCCCATACACAAGCTAAAAATATTCCCCTGTATAAAGCACTAAAAAGATTTCCCTATAAAGAGAGGTCTCAGCACACCTGAAGGTCCAGCTTTTGCAGAATATTGTTTTCTTTTGGCACACACACAATGTTTTGTTTTGTACTTCACAAACAAGTTCACAGCTTGTAGTTTTTCAGTTAGGAAATGTTTCTCAATTCCGTGTCTTCTGCGTTAATCTTAGAAGCTTTTGTTTGCAGAAACAGCAGCTGCCACAGCTTTCCACTCAATCATGTTGCCCATAGCCACATCCAGACTGGCCTTAAAAGATTCCACAGATGGGGCTTCCACCACCTCTGGGCAACTTGTTCCAGTGTCTCACCACCCTTATGGTGAAGAACTTCCTAACATCTAATCTAAATCTCTGCTCCTCTAGCTTGGATCCATTCCGCCTATGTTGTTTTTCTGCCCCCAGTTCAGGGCACCATTGGGTGATGAATAAAGGCACAAACCCCATTGCCATATAGCAACAAGATTCCAGAAATACAGAGAGCAGAGAATCTCAGAAGATACCCCCAAAAGCCCTTTATTGCTGTGTTGTAGAATCCCCAGCATTACAGAGTCTCAGTCCTACTTACAGAAGAAGTCCCAGAAGCCCTTAACAGACGAAGCAGCTATCAGAAGTGTTGAGCATATCCCTCACAGCATCCCTCCACTGAAGCCCTTGTCAAAGTAGCAAACTAAGAGAAACAAAAGTCCCTAAACAAAGCTCCTCCTACCTAAGTCCCTAACCCAAGAGTCAGAGTGTGAGAGTAACTATTGCTCAGTGTCTATCTTTTATACTCATTGTTATCAATCCCTTAGCCAGTAAATTACAACCATATAGATAAGCTAAAATCTTGTCCCAATGAGAGATGCCAGCATGTCAAGGAGGTGGCTTCTGCAGCATGTTCCAATTAAAGGGTGCCAATGTGAGGATGTTGTTCTTGGCACACATGGAATGTTATTGTTTTGCGCTACGCAGTGTGCTAAGGACTCAGTCAGCTAAGGAATCATGCACTCTGCACACATCCAGCCCTCAGAACAGTGTCTGCAACACCTCTAGCCCTATCACATCCTAAAAAGTCCCTCATGAGCTGTCATGTAGGCCCCCTTCAGATACTGGAAGGCCACAATAAGTTCTCCACAGAGACTTCTATTCTCCAGACTGAACAATTCCAACTCTCTCAGCTTGTCTTCACAGGAGAGGTCATCCAGCGTTCTGATCATCTTTGTGGGCCCTTCTCTGGACATGTTCCAGCGCATCCATATCTTTCTTGTAATAGGGGCTTGTCCTCATTTGACACCAGGCAGATCCTCTCTTGCCCCTGAGAGAATGACACTCGCACAAATGGATTGCAAAAGTGATGGAAATTTTAAATGGAAAAGCAGTAAATGTTTTACAGAAGCTACAAGCACAGTGACAAAGACACCCCAAAGTGTACAGTCCCTTATAGCACACCCAAAGGCCTCCCAACACTTCCCTTTTCCCCAGCTGAGGATATACACAAACCCCGCAGGGCTCTTTCTTCCCCCCCACTGCTAGGCTAGTCTCAGCTGGCCAGGTGTGAGACCCCCTCTTCCCCCTTATCCTCCTGGCCTTGAAATAATTCCCCCCACCATTACCCGATAGGGTGCATCTCCCACAGGAGCAGAGAGGGAAGAAAGAGGAAGAGAATGACTTTGCAGATGGATTTATAGAGCGCAGGATATTAGGGGTATGAAATTTGCTATTTTCTGGGGTTGGACACTCAGGACACTGGAGGTGTAACTTATGGGGCAGGAACAGGAGGGACCCAGCCTAAACTGCCACAGGGCTCCAGAACTAGACTTAGTACTCCAGGTAGGGTCTCACAAGAGTGGTGCAGAGGGGGAGTCACCTCCCTTGACTTGTTGGCCACATTTTTCTTGATGCAGCACAGGATACAGTTGGCTTTCTGGGCTGCAAGTGTACGCTGGCATCTTACATTGAGCTTCTCATCCACCGGCACCCCCAAGCCCTTTTCAGGGCCACTCCCAAGCTAGTCACTGCCCAGCCTATATGAGTGTTTGGGATTGCCCCAAACTAGATGCAGTACCCTGCACGTGGTCTTGGACCGTGCACTTGGTGTAATTCTAATGGCTTTCTCTGAAATTGCCTGAATTTACCTGAAACAGCAAACATTTGTCAGATATTGAGGCTGAGTAATCATTCACATCACTATGGGAAGGAGAACTTAGAGCTAGCTGTGCTTTTAACATCAAAGCCAATGTCCTGCTGCACCTGCACTAGTTATGAAGTGTATTCCTCCAAAGAGGAATTTTCTTTATACTGCCTTACACTATTAAAATGCTGTTTTTGAAGTGTGCATTTCTCTACTATTATATGACTTTCATCCTTCACACTCCTACTCAGCTTCTTAAATGTGTACAGATAAATTTCGTCTGATGACATTGATTTTATGCTACCAGCACATCCACAAATGGACCTAAAAGAATTATTTTTTAAATTAATATCATAACTAGTGAATTTTTCAGCCTTGATTTGTTATTGGAAGAGATACCTATACTTATTCTGGAAGATACAGATGTATTTTGTGGTACTAATACAACTGACTTTACTTGAAACTAAAATAATTCCTTTTTCTTCTCTTTGTTGAGTGTTTCTTTTTTTTTTATTTTTAGGGGAAAAAAAAGTAGTTAATCTAACTGGGGGGTTATTATCAATGGAGGGAAGCAGGCACCTAGAAAGGGCAATTAGGGCAATTTAGGCCACACCTTGAGTGCTGTGTCCAGTTCTGGGGCCCTCAGTTTAAGGACATTGAGACACTTGAATGTGTCCAGAGAAGGGCAACAAGGCTGGGGAGAGGCCACGAGCACAAGCCCTATGAAGAGAGGTTGAGGGAGCTGGGATTGTTTAGCCTGGAGAAGAGGAAGCTGAGGGGAGACCTTGTTGCTGTCTGCAACTACCTGAGGGGTGGTTGTGGCCAGGAAGGGGTTAGTCTCTTCTCCCAGGCAACCATATCATAGTATCAGTCAGGGTTGGAAGGACCACACTGGAGTGGGAGGATGCAGTCCGGGCTGCACTGGGGGAATTTTGGGCTTGAGGCGAGGAGAAAGTTCTTCACTGAGAGGGTTGTTGGCCATTGGAATGGGCTGCCCAGAGAGGTGGTGGAGTCACCATCCCTGGAGGGGATTGGATGTGGCACTTGGTGCCATGATTTAGTCATGAGGTCTGTGGTGACAGGTTGGACTTGATGATCTTTAAGGTCTCTTCCAACCTTGGTGATTGTGATTCTGTAAACCTACTCAGATATGTGTCTTTTTTTTTTGAGAAATAATTCACTTGGAATTACACCATATGTATTATGTTGCAATCACCTTTATGCAGGTTCTGCAGTGTTTATCTTGTTGCAAATGAGGCATGACAAAAAGTGGGGGGAATTGTAGCCAGCAGTGAAAACAGCTAGCTCCTCTATTTCTCTGATGGTGTATGCCTTCCTTCCTGGAACACTATGGCTGAATGTTTTGGGATAATAACGAAAACAAAGATAAGGTCTAAATGAATTTCATTGGTAGATTGGTAGAATGCAACTCTTAAGTTTTAGCTCAGTCTGTTTTAGTTCAGTCTGTTCTCTCTGCTCCTGTGGGCTTGTCGGCTTCTCTCTCGCTGAAGCAACAGCTGCTGGACAGAGCGACCTTGAATTAACAAAGCTAACCAGGTAAGAAAACTAATTCTTGCACACGCTTTGAGCTAACAGAATTTTTCTCCTTAATTGCCTTTCTCTCTCTCTCTAACCCTTTTTGGGAAAAAAAGGGAGGTAGGGAGAGAGTGGGGAGCACAGGGGGGAATCCCCCTGGCCAGCTGGAAGGAAAAAGGTCTTCTGTATTATGTTCATTGCTGTATATTTCTGTATATATTGTAAATATTGTATATTTTTGTACATATCCATCTGCATTCCATCCCTGCTTGTAAATACAGCTTATTTCATTTGCCCCTCCGACTGAGTTAGCTGTGATTTCTTTGTGTGTGTGGGGGAGAACTCACTCACCCTGCCACAAACAGGAATCTCCCTATGTGCGCAAAACCAAACAGCAATACTGCCTCGGGTGGAGTAGACAGAGCACCTTGAGTTCACAACGGAGCTAACTAAGAGGTAACAAGCTATAAACCTCAGAAATAACCAGGTAAAATAGCGCATTTTACTCATGAACCGATGAGCTGCTGACTACCAAAACCTTTGCTGGATGAGGAGATGTTTTGGGTTTGTAGTTATAGTCCAAAGGGCAGTATCCACAAATTTAGAGGAAATGAGAGAGCATTGCTGTAGTGGAGGCCCAACTTGAGCACAATGCCGCCAAAACAAAAGAAGCTAATTGCCCTGAAAAAGGAGCAAATAGGGTACTTGTCACCGTCTTGAATCGCATTAATGAATGGGGGGAGAGAGATAAGAGAGTAAGGAGCATGCAAGCTATGAGTGTATCGAGCAAAACGTATAGGAGGTCTTCCCTATAAATTCCCTTTTCGAAAACTGATCAGCCAACCATTCAAATCCTGCCAATCAATTCAAAATGCTTTTGTGGCGAGTAAACTGCACAGGCCTTCTCTCATGGCGTCTGACACGTGCAGTCGCCTCTCTGAAACGTGAGGCTTGGGGATCGGGTTCAGCTTCCACTCCCCTCCAGGCAGCCTTAACGGCGCCTGCCTATTAGACTCCTCGACCTCAATCCGGACCCTGTAACGGAGAAGGAGGAGAGAGGGGCAGTGGCTCAAAACAGATTTAGTTGTCTTGTTAATGGCTCGTCCAGGACAAACACACCAGAATTATACATTGTTCTCGTGTAGTTTGTTACAACTGAAGTACATAAAGCAAGCCTAACAATTCAATCCTGAAAAACTGCGGATTTCAACAAAAGCATGAGCTGTGAGGAAGGAAATAAAAAAAAAAGAAAAAGTTTAGAAATTGTTTTTCGTACTAACTCTGAAAATGAATGAGTTACATCATAATTCCCTTGGACGTGGGTAAAACAATAGCTATTGTGAATGGTGACTGCTCATTTTGATGTTCAAATCAGTATCTGTCTGAAAAGATTTCATCATATTGTAAATAATTTTCTCAAGCAGTGTAGATCACTAATTTTCTTTGGAAGCGAATCAGTCACCATGTTTTCAGGACACACCTGGAGGGCAATTTGCTTGACTCAAGTTTTGTGAAACAGAAATGACACAATGTTAATTTGCTTTTAAACTGCTTTGCCATATCTAAGCATTAATAAGCAATTGAACAGACCAAACTTGTTCTTTTCAGAAATCCCAGTGACAATTATTTGGGATTTATATTGTGCTGTACATTTGAAGAAAATGCCCATGAAGCTTAACTTAAAATGTTTCAGAGTTTTTTGTCTCTGCATTGTTACAGTGTTTAAACACTTTACTTAATGGCTTAGATATGTTGCACTGGTGTTATATATTGATCTACAGAGAGATCTATTTGCAAATAGCATCTATAAGAACACTCAAACTCAAGATCCATTAATTTATATGTTTACAGCATTTATATTCAAATTTAATGTGTAATTTATTACTCTTAATTTATTAATTCATCAATTAATACATGGCAGTGATTTGCATAATAAGATCTCAGTCTCTATCATTAGTACTGCTAGCAACAACTATAATCATAGTATTTATGTTACATTTCAGTTAAGCTTAACTCAATTGATTCAGGTGATTGGAACATCCTCTGGAATGGCTTATCTTTTTCCAGTCGTTCATCATAGATGAGCAGTGCAAAAGTTAGTGTAAATTCAACTAGGACTCACCCTGCCTATGTTTAGGCCATATCTGGGGCTAAGCTATAGCAGTTACTCTATCACCCGATGGCCCCTCCTCAGCAGATAAGAATAATCAGGAAAAGAGAGAAGACAGCTGAAATTAATATGGATTTAATGAATAGCAGACTGATACCAATGTTAATACACCCTATAAAAACTTATGCTCAGTGCAGCAGAAGTGCAGCAGTCACAATATCCAGGAAGGCAGTCCTCAGAAACAGGAGCTCACATGTAAAGCTCTAGCAGAAGGCGTCCCTCTATCTATCTTATCATCTTCTTTCTTTGTATGGAATGTGATGATCATAGCATGGGATACTCCTGTGAGCTAATTCAGGTCAGCTGTTCTCACTGACTCAGAGCTGCTGATGGCCTGCAGCCCATGGCTGGCCTGTGATTCTGTCCCAGCAAATATATTTGTAACAGCCTATCTTTCAAAAGCCACCATCTCAGTGATAAGGAATAAGTAGTTACCACCTACAGCATCTTCAGACCAAGGACTCCTGCTCATCTTAATGCCCAGAGACCTGCGTTTTCTGCCCAGGTTGAGCAATGTGGCTATTGTTGACCTTTCAACCAGCAGTGAGGCTGACACAAGCTGTGAGGACACTGACACAACCAGTCACACAGGCAGTCACAAACAAGGCACTGCTTCCATCAATACCCACATTCAGGACTCACATCAGACACAGGCATAGGGAGCCACTTGTGCTCCTTCTCTTGGACTTACACAAGCAGAAGACCACTCGTGCAGCACACATCACACTAAAGATTCACAAGCACACGTACACTTGTGGATCTCCTGAGTACCAATATGTCCTCTACGCACTCAGCACTCCTGTTGACATACAAAGCATCAACTGAAGAGAAATCACCACAGGTAACATTTCTGTAAAAATTCTGCCAAATCCACTGTATTGCATCATGTTATGACCTAACATAAGGACAGACATCTGCTCAGCAAGCTAGAGGGCTAAGATGTTCAGAACTTCAGTCTGGAGAAGGGAAGGCTCTGAGGTGACCTCATTGTGGCCTTCCAGTATCTGAAGGGGGCCTACAAGAAGGCTGGGGAGGGACGTCTCAGGACATCAGGTAGTGATAGGACTAGGGGGAATGGAATGAAGCTGGAGGTGGGGAGATTCAGGCTGGATGTGAGGAGGAAGTTCTTCACCATGAGAGTGGTAAAGGCCTG
>CM037631.1:110195289-110514857 GCA_015227895.2 Colaptes auratus
TTAATGGAATCATTAACATCATGTGTGAGCACATGCAGCTTGAAACACAAAGTGAAACACAGCTTTTTATCCAAAAAGTGTAGTGAAAGATGTTCTAAAATTTAAAATACAAGAGAAAATAAGGTATTTTGGAGGGTTTTTTTCCTTTGCTTTCACAACCAGGCTTTGTCTTGCGTTACTTCATTGTTCCTATGCTATCCAACTAACACTGTTGAGGAAAAAAATTAGATGAAATTTTTATACTACAATAACAATACATCTACATAGTGTCTCCATATACCAGATAGAAGGGGAATCATTGGTTCACCAACAGGAACATTTACTGATATTGCCATGGTGATAAATGAAACTTGAAAGCAAAGATGAGAAATCTCACCTGATAAGCTTGCCTGATGTACTGGACATAGTGGGTGAAAATCCTGCCTCTGTTACTATAACCATTAAGTGCCCATATTTGAAAACATCTTAAGTACAGAATATTCTTAATGAAAAAGACATCTGATTTAAAGGCAGATTTCAATTGTGGCCCTAGGGGTTGGACATGTGATCTGGAAGTTCATTACCTCTCAAAAACACTCTATTAGTGATATTTTTCCCACATTCTTTACTTCCTGGAACTTTGTGCCTATTAGTTTGGTTTGTGCCACTGAATGGATTGGCTGCCACCATCTTGGTGCATCATGTCCTCAGTCACATGTGGGACATGACCAATATCATTTTCGCGCCCACGTTGTCCACTGACAACCTCCTCTAGAGATGTAGCAGAGCAGTTAGCATCTATCTCAACATCTGCAGCCAGGCACATGAATTATTTGGGATATAGTTGTAATAAAGTGGATATTTTTATTTATTTTACTATTTAATATTTGGGTGGTGTTCTCTTCAGACACTGCCATAACTTATTTGCGAAGTATATGTATAGTTTCTGCTATTCAGTTGCGAGTAATACATTGCATGTGTGAAGACAGTTAAATGATTCAAGCACAAATCTGGGAATTTCCAATACAGCAATTTCAATTGGAAATAAAGGTGTTGCGATCTGTGGTTTCCCACAAAGGGGATTCTGTGGTAAATTAGCCAGGTACAACTTGGTTCTCTGTCCATTATCTTCCCAGATACTGAATTAAGGGAAAAAAGAGGTATATCACCTTTGGAAACGGAGGCAGGCAACTCAAGATGTATTAAGGATTTTGTTAGGTCATGTTGGAGAAAAATTAGAGTGGCAAAGGCCCACTTAGAACTTAAGCTGAACACTGCTGTGAAAGACAATAAAAAGGATTTTTATAAATATATTAATACTAAAAAGAGGGGCAAGAAGAACCTCCACTCTTTTTTGTACTTGGAGGGGAGTATTGTTACTAAAGATGAGGAAAAGGCTGAGGTATTAAATGCCTTCTTTGACTCAATTTTCAACAGCAAGAAAGGAGGGCTTCAGGATAACTGGCCTCCTGAACTGGTAGATGGGGTCAGGGAGCATAGTGCCACTGTAATCCAGGAGGAATCAATTAGAGACTTACTGAGCCACTTGGATACTCACAAGTCCATGGGAATAGATGGGATCCACCCTAGGGTACTGAGAGAACCGGCAGATCAGATCTCCAAGCCACTGTCCATCATTTACCACCAGTCCTGGCTCACCAGAGAGGTCCCAGATGACTGGAAACTGGCCAAAGTGATGTCCATCCACAAGAAGGGCTGGATGGAAGAATCTGAAAACTACAGGCCTGTCAGCCAGACCTCAGTGCCAGGAAAGATTATAGGGCATATCACAGAATCTCAGTATCACCAAGGTTGGATGAGACCTCAAAGATCATCAAGTCCAACCTGTCACCACAGATCTCAGGACTAGACCATGGCACCAAGTGCCACATCCAGTCCCCTCTTGAACACCTCCAGGGACGGTGACTCCACCACCACCCTGGGCAGCCCATTCTAATGGCAAATGACTCTCGCAATGAAGAAACATTCTCCCTCACCTCAAGCCTAAACTTCCCTGTGGTGCAGCTTGAGACTGTGTCCTCTTGTTCTGGTGCTGGTTGCTTGAGAGAAGACACCAACTCCCTCCTGGCTACAACCATCTTTCAGGTAGTTGTAGACAGCAATAAGGTCTCCCCTGAGCCTCCTCTTCTCCAGGCTAAACAATCCCAGCTCCCTCAGCCTCTCCTCACAGGGCTTGTGCTCAAGGCCTCCCACCAGCCTTGTTGCCCTTCTCTGGACACGTTCAAGTGTCCTTCCTAAACTGAGGGGCCCAGAACTGGACACAGGACTCAAGGTGTGGCCTAACCAGTACAAAGTGCAGGGGCACAATGACTTCCCTGTTCCTCCTGGCCACACTATTCCTAATGCAGGCTAGGATGCCATTGGCCTTCTTGGCCACCTGGGCACACTGCTGGCTCATGTTTAGGCAGCTGTCAATCAGCACTCCCAGGTCCCTTTCTGTTTGGCATCTCTCCAGCCACTCTGACCCCAGCCTGCATGGGGTTGTTGTGGCCAAAGTGCAGCACCCGGCACTTGGATTTGTTAAATGTCGTCCCATTGGACTCTGCCCATCTGTCCAGTCGGTCAAGGTCCCTCTGCAGAGCTCTTCTACCCTCTAACAGATCAACATCTGCTCCCAACTTGGTGTCGTCTGCAAATTGGCTGATGACTGACTCAATCCACTCATCCAGATCATCAGTGAAGACATTAAAGATAATTGTACCTATATGCCTCTTGGTTCAGGTGATTGGGGCCTTAAACTTGAAAACTATTTTTGCAAGGTCTTTAGAACTACAAGAGTAGCAACAAAAATAATAGCACAAATATGCCTTGAGGCACTGGCTCAGCACAGGACTGATATCTGCACTATTTTCTATATACTAATTTGCATGCATAACAATATTTACACCTTGTGCATGTTATAAACTCACCTTTCTTTTTTTTTTCCCTTTTCTCCCAGTGATGCAGTCTGCAAAAGCGACAAACCTGTAAGATACATTCATTCACGCATACACGGAGAATCACTTCATACCAGACTAATAGCTGAACTAGCACACAGTGTGACATGTTGCTCACCCATCTGACCAAGGATGTTTCAGAAGAAGATGCAAGAAAACCTGTAATGGAAAAATCTGCCCAAGCAGAAATTTTTTCTCATTTCAGGTACATACTTCAAAGCGTGAAAGTCTATTCATTTTGAAAGTAACCATGAATTTTGTCCTAGTTCATGTAGAAAGCTCTGCTTTCCAGTTCATCCTTCCTCCTTTTCTTTTTACTTTGAGTGCCAGCATCCTGGGAATTTCATTGAATCACACTGAATGCATTTCATGTCTTGAATTAACAAAAACCTCACACATTGTGGCAGTTTAGGCTAAGTGCCTCCTGTTGCTGCCACACAAGATATACCTCCAGAGCCCCCAGTGTCCAGCCCAGTGGGTGGACACAGGAAATAGTGTATTTCATACCCATAATATCCTGCTCCCTATAAATCCATCTGCAAAGTCTCCCACTTCCTCTTTCTTCCCTTGCTGCTCCCTATCTGGGAATGGAATGGAATGGAATGGAATGGAATGGAATGGAATGGAATGGAATGGAATGGAATGGAATGGAATGGACCAGGTTGGAAGAGACCTTTGAGATCATCACATCCAACCCATCCATCATCCAACACCATCTAATCAACTAAACCATGGCACCAAGCACCCCACCAACTCTCCTCCTAAACACCTCCAGTGATAAGGAGATGCTCCCTATCTGGTAATGGAAAGGGAGTTGTCTCAAGGTCTCTTAGGCCTGGCTAGGCCTAATGCCAGGAGGAGAAGAGGCAAGGGCAATCTCAGTTCTGGCCAGCTGAGATTAGCCTAACAGTGGAGGGGGGGAGGAAAGAGCCCTGGGGATTTTGGGGATAGCCTCAGGTAGGGAGAAGGGGAGTGCTGGGATGCTTCTGGGTATGCTATAAGGGACTCTGTATGCTTTGGGTTTCTTCTGTCATGGTGCTTGTAGCACTCTGTAAGACACTCACTGCTTTTCCATTTAAACTTTCCATCACTTCTGCAATCCATTTGTGTGAGTCTCATTTTTCTGTCCCGGTGGGAGGCAGGAGAGGATCTTCCTGACTTCAAACTGGGACACACATATTGCTAATAAAGTTAAACAGGAGTCAGAACAATAGGTTTAAAACTCTTTACAAATATCTCCATTTCAATTGTGATACAAACATTGCTGCTTTTATTGTTTTCTGTACAGACTTAAAACTAATCCAAAGTACTGTACAATGTGAGATAGTAGATATTTAAACCTTATCCTCAGTTATGTGAGTCTCTTCCTAATTCACAGCTTGGAATCCAAATACAGTACAGATTTACCCCACCTAAAAGTGTGCAGTTGTTGCAAATAAGCATGCAAATAAGCACCTTGATCCTAAACTCTTGTGCATTAGTGAGAGGAAGTGGTTAATATATATTTAGATAATACAATACAATACAATACAATACAATACACCAGGTTGGAAGAGACCTCCAAGATCATCACGTCCAACCCATCAACCAATCCAACCCACCTAAAATACAATACAGTACCATACAGTACAATACAGTACAAAAGAGTACAATACAGTACAATACAGTACAACAGTGAACCACTACTCAAAAGTATTTCATAGTTTCATAGTTTCATAGTTTCAGTTAGGGTTGAAAGGGACCACAAGGATCATCTAGTTCCAACCCACCTGCCATGGGCAGGGACATTCTACACTAGATCAGGCTGGCCAGAGCCTCATCCAGCCTGGGCTTAAACACCTCAAGGGACGGGGCCTCAACCACCTCCTCGACACCCATTCCAGGGCCTCACCACCTCATGGTGAAGAACTTCCTCCTCACATCTAGCCTGAATCTCCCCACCTCCATCTTCATTCCATTCCCTAGTCCTATCACTCCCTGATAGCCTAAAAAGTGCTCCCCAGCCTTCTTGTAGGCCCCCTTCAGATACTGGAAGGCCACAATGAGGTCACTGGGAGCCTTCTTCTCCAGACTGAACAGCCCCAACTCCTTCAGTCTGTCCTCATAGGAGAGGTGCTCCAGCCCTCTGAGCATCCTCGTGGCCTTCTCTGGACACCTTCCAGCACCTCCAGATCCCTCTTGTAATAGGGGTCCAGACTGGACGCAGTACTCAGGTGGGGTCTCACCAGAGCTGAGTAGAGGGGAGAATCACCTTCCTTTCTGCCTGGTGACAAGAGGGAAACCAAAATGGTAGGGCTACAATATTTGTTGCTGGTTTTGTAATTATGAGAAAATGGAAGGTTTAAGAATGAGAGAAAACAGAAGAAAAGATACTTGCTTCTTTTTTTTCCAAGGTGTCTGAAAATGATGCCTGTTTATTTTGGATGGAGGGAAGGTTTTGTCTCAGATGAAGAAGAAAAATACTTTGATGTTGCCACAATCTCATGGATTCAGACTAAGTGTTATCTTTCTTTTTTATTTTTTCTTTTCTCAGACAAACCAGTAGCCATACCAGAAAGAGTAGGTGTTTAGAGTTTCTCTTATCATAGAATCATTAAGGTTGGAAAAGACTTTTAAGATCATTGACTCCAACCACAACCCAACTACCACAACTAAACTATATCCTGAAGTGCCACATCTACACTGTTCTTGAACACCTCCAGGAATGGTGACTCCACCACCTCTTTAGGCAACCTGTTCTAATGCCTTATTACTCTCTTGTTCTATCAGTTACCTAGGAGAAGATACCAACACCAGTCTCACTACAAGCTCCTTTCAGGTAGTTGTAGAGACCAGTAAGATGGCTCATTAGCTGTCTCTTCTACAGACTAAACAACCCCAGCTCCCTTGGCTGCTCCTGGTATGACATGCCCTCCAAAGCCCTCATTATCTTTGTTGCTCTTTTCTGGACACTTCTACAGGCCCTCAATGTCTTTCCTATACTGTGGCATCCAGAATTGACCACAGTATTCAAGCATGTGGCCTCACCAGGACCACCAATCACTTCCCTAGTCCTGCTGGACAGACACTCTTTTTTGATACAGGCCAGGATGGCATTGGCCTTCTTGGCCACCTGGGCACACTGCTGGCTCATGTTCAGCGGGTCATCCTCAGATCCTTTTCCCCCAGGTTGCTTTCCAGATGCTCTTCCCCAGGCCCATAGTGTTGCTTGGGGGTGGTGTAACCAAAGTGCAGGACCTGGCATTCAGTCTCATTAAGTCTCATCCCATTGGCTCAATCCATTAATCTAACCTTTCAAGATCTTTCTGCAGTGCTCTCCTACCATTGAGCTGATCAAAACTCCCACTCAATATAGTGTCATCTGCAAACTTGCTAAGGTTGCACTCATTTTCCTCATCTAAATCATTGATAAAGGTATTAAACAGAACTGGCCCCTGTACTGAGCCCCTGGGGACAGCACTCGGCTGTCAGCTGCATGTAACTCCATTTATCACAACTCTTTGGGCCCGACCCTCCACTGATTTTAAAATCTAGTGAAGAGTACCTCTGTTTATGCCATGGGCTGCTGTGGTAGACATTGTCAAAGTCCAGGTAGACAACATCCACAGCTTTTCCCTCATCCACTCAGTGGGTCATCTGCTCATAGAGATGAGGTTGGTCAAGCACAACCTGACTTTTATGAACCCATGATGGCTAGACCAAATCTCACCATTATCCTGCACTTGTTGTATGAGCATACCCAAGATGAACTGCACCAAGGTCTTCCCAAGTACTGAGGTCAGTAGATAGGTGTCTCATTGACAAGTCTCCAGTTTTCTGACATCTCCCCTGTTAATCAGGACTGCTGATAGATGATGGAGAATGTCTTGGCAAGCTCCTCTGCCAGCTCCCTCATCACTCTTGTGTGAATCCCATCTGTGTCCATAAACTTGTGAGTGTCCAGGCGGCATAAGAGGTGATTAACTCCTTCCTCCTGCATTATGTGGAGTTGATACTGCTCTCCGTTCCTATCAGGAGTCTGAATAAACTGAGGATAAGGGGTCTGACTCTTTTAGGATGAGGCATTAGAACAAGGGTTTGGAGATTTCTGCCAATTGCCTAAAGAATATCTCATCAGCCTCTTCATTCCAGTTGGGTGGTCTGCAACAGACTTACAACAGGATATCTGCCTGGTTGGCCTTTCCCCTAATCCTTACTCATAAGCAGTCAATCTTATCATCACAGTTATTGAGTTCTACACAATTAAAACACTCCCTAGCATACAGTGCCATTCCACCACCTCTCCTCTGCCTATCCCTGCTGAAGAGTTTACAGCTATACATTGCAGTACTCCAGTCATGACAGTTATACCACCATGTCTTTGTGATGGCAACTGTCATAGCTGTCCTGCTGCACAATGGCTTCTAGTTCCCTCTCTTTTTTCCCATGCTGCCTCCATTAGTACAGACTCACTTGAGTTGGGCTATCGATTTCACCTCTGGCATGGGCATGCCACCCCTGAGCTCATCTCTAGTGAGATTGGTTTTATCCCCTTTTCTCTTCAAACCCAGTTTAAAGCCTTACCAATGAGTCTCACCAACTCATGCATGAAAATTTTCCTTTGAGACACCTGAACTTTGTCTGTCCCCAGCAGGCCAAGTGCCACATAAACATTCTCATGATCAGAGAGACCAAAATTCTGCTTGTGGCACTAGCCCCCAAGCCACATATTAACCAACTGTGTTTTCTTATTCTTTTCAGTGTTCTGTGCAGACTTCCCTGCCACTAAAGGTATTGAAGAAAACACTACCTGTGTTCCTTATCCTTCAACCAGTTGCCCCAATGCCTTGAAGTGCTTTTTAATTGTTTTTTTTTTTTTTTTTCACTTCTGTACTCACATCTCTTCCAACCTTTATGACCAGTAATGGATAAAAATCAAAGGGCCATACCAGGATAGGGAGTTTCCTAGTAGCATCTCTGACCTGGGCCCCAGGGAGGCATTCCTGTGTGAGGAATCCAGCAGCCCTTTGTTCCCCTCAAAAGGGAATCTTCTACAACAATTATTCTCCTTTTTTTCATAACACAAGTAGTCCTAATTCGTGGGGCTGGGTGAGTCATTGCAGGCAAGCCCCTGGATGGACCTTCATCTACTTACTCCATATCCTGGCCCTCCTGTTCCAGAGTCACATACCTGTTGTATAACGGCAAGTGGGAAGTTGATGGAGGTAGGGAGGGCACTTGCCTGCCTGTCTGAGCAGGGACCTGTTTCCACTACCCCCTGTGTTTCAGATCTCCTGTTACCTGGTGGCAGGAGGGACTCCTCAACTTCACAACAATCCTCTGTCACCTTTGCCTCAGGGTGTAGCTCCACCAATATATTTTTCCTTCACACCCCCTGATAGTTCTCAACCCTTCCAATTGCTTTTCTAACTACCACTCTGCTGAACAGATCATTGACTTGCTCACACCACACAGAGGTGCTCTCTCTGCTACCCTCCTGTACTAGTGCCAGACTCAGACACTCCCTGCAAATGGATGCTGCTACATGTCTGAGAAACTTTCAGATACACATTAAAAACAAAACCACCCCAAACCAAAACAGTATCATAGGAACATTTAGCAATGAAAACTGGATAAGCAGGAAAGCAAGTCTGGTTTTTATTCTCTTCCCCGCCTTTTTTCCCCCCCCCCCCCCCCCATTCTGAATATGATAACTGAAGGATTTAGAAAGAGATTCATAATTTCATCTGAATTTCCTTGTGTTCCAAGTCTCTGTTAACACCAAACAATTCTGATGCTTCATTCTTATGGAAATATTTTAAGAAATAAAGTACTATATAGCTGCATTTAGACTGAAATGCAACTCTATGGATGACAACAACTGCAAAAAGAATAGATCCACTTTTGTCAACAATCTTACAATTTCTATTCATGAATAACTTATGCTCCATTTATGCAATTTCTGCCTAAGTTCCACTGGAAAGTTATACAACACACTTTTTGCATCTAAATTGTGCTAGGAAAGAAACCACAAAAATAAAACCCACATGCAGCTCAGAGCTGATAAAGATGATATTTGGGATGCCCCAAATATTCATGAGGACCCTAATTCATCTGGCACTTGACAAACTAGGAGTGTGGTGCTCAGAATAATGACCCTCCAGTGCCTCTTGCTTGACTAGCTGTTACTTCATTAGTATTCAGCACCTATCATGGCTTGAAAGAGCAATAATGTTAAACTAGAAAAAAGGAAAACATGCTGTTCCTTAATTGTACTATGGCCTTCTTATGGGAAAGATAATCCCTAAAATGGAATAAATGATAACTACAAGCTTTGTATCATTAACAACAATGCTAACTAATTAAAGGCCACGCTAATGTTTTTAGCTAACATAGGACATAGCTGAAGAAAAGGACAGAAATGAGAAAAGGAAGGGGTGAGGGGGGAAGAAAAGAAAAAAAGTACAAATAGCAAGGAGCAACAAGAATACAGACAGTGGAGAAATATTTATGTGCAGAGACAGTGAGGGGAAGGGAAGAAAATAACTCTGACAAAGAAATCAATGAATAGAAACACTCAGAGCCCCAAATCCTAATATGCAATTAAATTTTTAAAGAATGCTGCTATCCTGTACTACATAGCAACTACCAGCATTGCAGCTTGCTTTCAAAAATAGGATGAGTTTATCATGAAAAAAAATTGCTGATGTGCATAAAGACCTTTAAGATCAGTATCACAGAATCACCAAGGTTGGAAGAGACCTCAAAGATCATCAAGTCCAACCTGTCATCCAACACCTGATGACTAGCTAAACCATGGCACAAAGTGCCATATCCAGTCCCCTCTTGAACACCTCCAGGGATGGGGACTCCACCACCTCCCTGGGCAGACCATTCCAATGGCTAACAACTCTCTCTGTGAAGAACTTTCTCCTCACCTCCATCCTAAACTTCCCTGGTGCTGGTTACCTGGGAGAAGAGACCAGCCCCCATCTGGCTACAACCTCCCTTCAGGTAGTTGTAGAGAGCAAGAAGGTCTCCCCTGAGCCTCCTTTTCTCCAGGCTAAGCAATACCAGCTCCCTCAGCCTCTCCTCACACAGCTTGTGCTCCAAACCCCTCATCAGCTTTGTTGCCCTCCTCTGGACACATTCTAGCAAGTCAACATAACTTGAGACCATTTCCTCTTGTCCTATCACTTGTTACTAGGAAGAAGAAACCAGCACCCACCTCAGTACACACACAGAATTCATCTTTCAGATCAATTTTAGTCTGGATTTTAGCTAATTGGGAAAAAAGAAGAAGGAAAAAAAGCCTACATTAAAGCTAAAAAATCCCCAAACCAAAAACCTAAAACCAAACCAACCAACCAACCAAAAAAGTGGCACAAATACCTAAACTGTATTAATTGACCTCACACAAGCTTATGTGTAAGCAAGTCTTTTAAAATGCCTGTGAGGAAATGTTTTAGTTGTATTCATTGTGCAGAATATTCTTCTTAAGCAGAGAAGTAAATTTCTCATACAGTTTATTCCCATGAATTACAGAATCACAGTATCACCAAGGTTGGAAGAGACCTCAAAGATCATTGAGCCCAACCTGTCACCACAGACCTCATAACTAGACCATGGCACCAAGTGACACATCCAATCCCCTGTTGAACACCTCCAGGGATGGGGACTCCACCACCTCCCTGGGCAGCCCATTCCAATGGCTAACTACTCTCTCAGTAAGAAATTGTTATTTATCTTCTATTTTTAAGCCCTCCACACTGCATTTGTCAGATTTATGAGGGGAACCCCAGAACAATGATTAATTGGAATGATAATCGCGCTCTTCTAAAATGTGATAATGACATAGTTTGAAATAAGATTTAAAAGAGAGATATTGTATCAGGTACATGTAGCAGAATAAAAGCAAAACAAGCCTGCCACAGGTCAGCTGCCCAAATAGGCTTTCTTTTCCTCTGCCAACCATTCTTTTTCCAGTTCTTTAGCCAACCCCACAGAGCATTGGCTACCATCCATGAGTCGGTGTAGAGATAAAACTTTGGCCACCTCTCACGTTCAGCTACGTCGAGAGCTAGCTGGACAGCTTTTACCTCTGCGAACTGACTGGATTCTCCTTCTCCATCCTTTGCCTCTGCAACTCGGCGTGTTGGACTCCACACTGCAGACTTCCACCTTTGCTTGTTCCCGACAAGACGATAGGAACCGTCTGTGAACAAAGCACCTTGTAAGCTAAACACAAACTGATTTTTGCACAATAAAAAATCTGAAACTCCTCTGAATTAATGTTTCTTTTGATGACAGTGCTGGTATTTAGAAAAATAATGGGCCATAGTCAAATTTAATTCTCCAATTCTTCCTGCTTTGGGGACTTTGACTTTCCAAATCTGCAAAAGAAAACTATTTAAGAAGTAAAGAAATAAAACATTATAAGACTGTTATTCTGAGTTACAACATATTTTTTTTTTCTTAAGAAAATGGAAAGAAAAAAAAAAGGAAGGAGAGCAAAAACACATAGGAAGCTTCAAAAGCAAAAGATAGATTTCACGGGGCATCTGTTTAGCTACCTCTTGTTAAAAATGGTATTCAACTGTAAAACATCAATATGTCAGGCACATACTAGTATAATTTCATGACAGCGTAACATATTGTGAAGGCATGATCCTTTCCCATTTTCCTTTGCTCCATTCAGCTGCCTGTCCTATTCACAGATCCTCTTTCAGTAGACCTTTTTTTTTTTTTTGGTGAAAAACTAAAATCTCTACGCCAGTAATTTAAGCTAACCAGCATCTTTGCTTTATATTTTGCAATTACCATTCAAGTAAGTAATCTCCCACTGTTAAGTATTCTGCAAAACTTCACATATCCCAGTGTGGCCCAGATGGCAGGATGCACTACAGGGGACTTGACTGAATCCAGAATTTCTGTGCTGCTGCTACCTGTAGGAATTTAGACTGCAGCATGAAGAACAGAACAAATTGATGAAAAGATTGAAGATGCATGTGTATTTATGTATGATTTTGACCAGGCAGGAAAAAGTAAGTTATAAAGAGTCCATCATCAGTAAATTTGCGGATGACACCAAGCTGGGGGCAGGAGTTGATCTGCTGGAGGGTAGAGAGGCTTTGCAGAGGAACCTCGACAGGCTGGACAGATGGGCAGAATCCAAGGGCATGAGATTGAACACATCCAAGTGCTGGGTTCTGCACATTGGCCACAACAACCCCATGCAGTCCTACAGGCTGGGGTCAGAGTGGCTGGAGAACGGCCAGGCAGAGAAAGACCTGGGGGTACTGGTTGATGGTAGGCTGAACATGAGCCTGCAGTGTGCCCAGGCAGCCAACAGGGCCAATGGCATCCTGGCCTGCATCAGGAACAGTGTGGCCAGCAGGAGCAGGGAGGTCATTCTGCCCCTGTACACTGCACTGGTTAGGCTGCACCTCGAGTACTGTGTCCACTTCTGGGCCCCTCAGTTTAGGAAGGATGTTGACTTGCTGGAACGTGTCCAGAGAAGGGCAATGAAGTTGGTGAGGGGTTTGGAATACAAGCCCTATGAGGAAAGGCTGAGGGAGCTGGGGTTGCTTAGCCTGGAGAAGAGGAGACTCAGGGGTGACCTTATTGCTCTCTACAACTACCTGAAGGGAGATTGTAGCCAGGCGGAGGTTGGTCTCTTCTCCCAGGCAGCCAGTACCAGAACAAGAGGACACAGTCTCAGGCTGTGCCAGGGCAGGTTTAGGCTGGATGATAGGAAGAAGTTCTATACAGAGAGAGTGATTGGAATGGGCTGCCCGTGGAGGTGGTGGAGTCACCTTCATTGGAGGTGTTCAGGAGGAGACTTGATGGGGTTCTTGGTGCCATGGTTTAGTTGTTTAGGTGGGTTGGATTTGTTGATGGGTTGGACACGATGATCTTGAAGGTCTCTTTCAACCTGGTGTATTGTCTTGTATTGTATTGTATTGTATTAATTCCTTTTGTTTCACAAAAAATTTTAATTGTACTTTTATGAAGGCATCCCACCCTGAATTTATGCAATAATTGGATCATTAAAACCAACAAAATCAGCTGCTTTGCAGTATGCATACATGCCCAGGTAGCAAAAAAGGAAACTTAGCACTTTCCTCACAGACTTCCTACTTCAGGTCTATCATAATTTCTTCAAATCACTCATTTGTTTTCTTGTTGGTACCTCTCTGTATTCACAAAATTTCTTCATATCTGTAAAAAATAAGTTAAAAATTAATCACCATGTAAGCTGCCATTAATAGAAAGGCAGCCAAGCATGTCCTCTCTGTGTTTCTATAAATAACGGTAGGTTTTTGTTTGTGGGTTGAACATGGCAGGAATCTTACAGTTACATCTACCCAGGAATCAATCATTTTGGTATCCTTACTAGGTGTCTTGGTCAGGTTCCCACTTTGTGTTCCTCCCACAAGCTAAGCAACTCTAAGCTCCACAACACAGCCTGTTTTGGAAACTCCTTTCTTCTCCACCGAGCCATGCCCTTCTTCCCATAGCATGATGGAGTGGTATGAGCAGAAATCAAGCATTCATGCCTGCAGAATGGAATCCCTCAAACAGAACTACTCCCTCTCCTTTTTTTTCCATGTTCCTCTGTAACAGTGCATGATGCTCATTCCCTCGTTAAGGCATTTGCTCTTCCCAAGCTCACGCCACAGGTGTTCCCTTGCTCACTGGTTTCACTAAGAATTTTCTTGTGAAAAACTAAGTGAAACAAAGCAACAAAAACCCAAAACAACAATAATAAAACACCAAAACCAGGGGTTGCTTAGCCTGGAGAAGAGGAGACTGAGGGGTGACCTTATTGCTCTCTACAACTACCTGAAGGGAGGTTGTAGCCAGGCGGAGGTTGGTCTCTTCTCCCAGGCAGCCAGTACCAGAACAAGAGGACACAGTCTCAGGCTGCGCCAGGGCAGGTTTAGACTGGAAGTTAGGAAGAAGTTCTATACTGAGAGAGTGATTGCCCACTGGAATCAGCTGCCTGTGGAAGTGGTGGAGTCACCTTCATTGGAGGTGTTCAAGAAGAGGCTTGATGGGGTGCTTGGAGCCAGGGTTTAGTTTTTTGGTTGTTTAGGTGGGTTGTATTGTACTGTATTGTACTGTATTGTACTCTTTTGTACTGTATTGTACTGTATGGTACTGTGTTGTGTTTTGGGTGGGTTGGATTGGTTGATGGGTTGGGCGTGATGATCTTGAAGGTCTCTTCCAACCTGTTGTATTGTATTGTATTGTATTGTATTGTATTGTATTGTATTGTAAAAAAAACCCCAAATGAAACCAAATCAACCAACCAAACAACCAAGAAACCCCAACACACCCCAACCCAAGTAAAAACAAAAAAGCAAACAACAGAGGGATTATTTTTTTTTTCTGTGTTCCTTTATGAAGCACTCTGACAATACTTTGAATTTATTCATGGCAAAGTGTAACAATCCTGTTAAGAGGAACAAATAATTCTGCTCCTGTTTTTTCATACATACAGGCAGCATCATAGGAATAGCTCTTCTGGACTAAAAAAAGTGAGGGTAATCAGTATTAAAAAACTTTAAATCATCAAAAAATCTACATATTAGGTTGAGTTCTCTCTCTCTTCTAGGGTGAGAAACTCAACCATTCCTCTCATCTTTTGTTTTCATTCTCTCCTCACTAGTATTCTATGCCAGTAAGCCTGCTTATTTTCATTTTAATGAATTTTAAATACCACCAAATGAAAGTTTTAAATGAAGGAATCTACATACCATTTGTGTGGCATGTTGACCTTGCCAGTTGCCCACCCAACTGCTCTCTCACTTTCCCTCCTCAAAAAGACAGAGAAAACAAGATGAGAAAGTTCATGGGTTGTGCTAAAAGCAGGGAGATCTCTTATTAACAGACTGCACAAAACAGACAGTCTCAAAAATATATGGTTTCATTTATTGGCAATTAAAATATATTTGAATAGTGAGAAACAAAGATAAAAGCTAAAATATCCTTCCCCTCATTTTTTTTTAACCAGGCATCACCTTCACGCCTCCATTCCCGATTCCTCTACCACCTCTCCCAGAGAAGGAAAAACAGCACTAAAATATAGAAAACAAGAAAGAAAAAGAAGTTATGAATTCTCATGTTTCTAAAATAATCTCATGAGTTTTGATGCTTGGAGTTGATTGTAGGCTGAACATGAGCCTGCAGTGTGCCCAGGCAGCCAAGAAGGCCAATGACATCCTGGCCTGCATCAGAAACAGTGTGACAAGCAGGAGCAGGGAGGTCATTCTGCCCCTGTACACTGCACTGGTTAGGCCGCACCTTGAGTCCTGTGTCCAGTTCTGGACCCCTCAGTGTAGGAAGGATGTTGACTTGCTGGAGCGTGTCCAGAGAAGGGCAACAAAGTTGGTGAGGGGTTTGGAGCACAAGCCCTATGAGGAAAGGCTGAGGGAGCTGGGGTTGCTTAGCCTGGAGAGGAGGAGACTGAGGGGTGACCACAACTACCTGAAGGGTAGTTGTAGACAGGCCAAGGTTGGTCTCTTCTCCCAGGCACCAGTACCAGAACAAGAGGACACATTCTCAGGCTGCGCCAGGGCAGGTTTAGACTGGATGTTAGGAAGAAGTTCTATACAGAGAGAGTGATTGCCCATTGGAATCGGCTGCCCGTGGAGGTGGTGGAGTCACCTTCATTGGAGGTGTTCAAGAAGAGGCTTGATGGGGTGCTTGGTGCCACGGTTTAGTTGTTTAGTTGTTTAGGTGGGTTGTATTGTATTGTATTGTATTATATTTAGGTGGGTTGGATTGGTTGATAGGTTGGACGCGATGATCTTGAAGGTCTCTTCCAACCTGGTGTATTGTTGTATTATTATTATTATTATTATTATTATTATTATTATTATTATTATCCTTGGAGAATTTTATAATTTGCTTTGACTCCATGAATTGATTGAATGCAATTCCTATGAAATACTGCATTGTCCAGATCCCTTGACCAGAAACTAGACAATATATTTCCTCTGTTACTTCTAAATTACATATGGTTCATATAGTTTCTAATTTTCTCTTCAGTTCTTTGCTACAAGTTTTTTCCATAGAATAGAATAGAATAGAATAGAATAGAATAGAATAGAATAGAATAGAATAGAATAGAATAGAATAGAATAAATCAGGTTGGAAAGGACCTTTGAGATCATCGAGTCCAACCTATCATCCAACACTATCTAATCAACTAAACCATGGCACCAAGCACCCCATCCAGTCTCTTCTCAAACACCTCCAGTGGTGGTGAGTCCACCACCTGCCTGGGCAGCCCATTCCAATGGCCAATTGCTCTTTCTGGGAAGAACTTCTTCCTAACATCCAGCCTAAACCTCCCTTGGTGCAGCTTGAGACTGTGTCCTCTTGTTCTGGTGCTGGTTGCCTGGGAGAAGAGACCAACCCCCACCCAGCTACAACCTCCCTTCAGGTAGTTGTAGAGAGCAAGAAGGTCTCCCCTGAGCCTCCTCTTCTCCAGGCTAAGCAACCCCAGCTCCCTCAGCCTCTCTTCACAGGGCTTGTGCTCCAACCCCCTCACCGACTTTGCTGCACTTCTCTGGACACGTTCCAGCAAGTCAACATCTTTCCTCAACTGAAGGGCCCAGAACTGGACACAGGACGCAGGATGTGGCCTAACCAGTGTTGAGTCCAGGGGCAGAATGACCTCCCTGCTCCTGCTGGCCACACTGTTCCTGATATAGGCCAGGATGCCATTGGCCTTCTTGGCTGCCTGGACACACTGCTGGCTCATGTTCTGCCTACTCTCGACCAGTACCCCCAGGTCCCTTTCTGCCTGGCTGCTCTCCAGCCACTCTGACCATAGCCTATAGCACTGCATGGGGTTATTGTGGCCAATGTGTGGAATGCAGCACTTAGGTGTGTTAAATCTCATCTGCCCATCTGTGCAGCCTGTCAAGGTCCCTCTGCAGAGCTCTTCTACCCTTTAACAGATAAACACCTGCTCCCAACTTGGTGTCATCTGCAAATTTAGTGATGATGGACACAATACCCTCATCCAGATCATCAATAAAGATATTGAACAGGATGGGGCCCAGCACTGATCCCTGGGGGACTCCACTAGTGACTGGCTGCCAGCTGGATGTGGCACCATTCGCCACCACTCTCTGGGCTCAGCCTTCCAGCCAGTTCCTAACCCAACACAGAATGTACCTGTCCAAGCCACTGGCTGACAGCTTGGCCAGGAGTTTGCTATAAGGGACAGTTTCAAAGCCTTGCTTAGGTCCAGGTAGACTACAACCACAGCCTTCCCCACATCCACCAGGTAGGTCACCTGATCATAGGAGGAGATCAATATATGGCAAATATATGACAAATCAAATAAAAGTGATATGCAGCCATTATATGAGAGATACGCCATGTTTAATCTAAAATCAAACAACTGAAAGTAGCTTCCATAGACATTAAAAATGATTCAGTATTGTATCAAAATTACTGCTTTTGTGTGATATGCTTGCTTTGGAAAAGTGTCTAAAAAAGCCCCCAACCAAACAAACCAAAATACAATTAAAAACATTTGTTAGCAGCTTCTCGTTCTCCTTTTCTAAGCAGATAGCGTGGAAATGGCAACATTGACTCAATTAAAACATTCATCTACAAATATATTGATTTCAGAAATACTGTTGTTATATCCAGTGCCTGATACCAAGAAAATAAAAAAGAAGAAAACAACAGCTCAAAACTGTTATGTGAACTGAAACAACATACAGATTTAGCATTAGAGCTTGTCTGCTAAATATTGTAACTTAATAATGTAAGTGCTTCACATAAGTACCCTATTCAAGTTTCTCAGGTCTGCTAAAAGACTAATAAACTTGTAAGGAAGCAGTTACATTTAGGAATAAAGTAAATGTATAGCATACAACTTACTTTCTGAATGGACTGATGGAAATTAGAAAGAGGTTAGCCATTTTTAGTTTTATTTTTAGAAGGCATTTTTCCAGACGCCTGATGTTGAATTTACCTAATCCTGTATTGATTGTTGAAATTAATAATTAATTAATCCTCAGTAACATTAGCAAAAGTTTGATTTCATGAATGTCTTTGGGGAAAAAACAAAACAAAACAAAACAAACAAAATAAAACAAAACACCAAATCAACAACAAACAGAAATCTTAAGCAAATCTTACCCAGTAAAATGGAGCAGGATCAGAAAAGGGCAATAAAGCTGCTGAAGGGTCTGGAGAGCTGGTGAGGACCAGCTGAGGGAACTGGGGTTCTTTAGTCTGGAGAAAAGGAGGCCTTATTGCTGAAAGGAGGTTGGTCTCTTCTCCATAGTGACAAGTGACAGGACAGAAGGAAATGGCCTCAAATTGGATAGTTTTAGGTAGGACATTAGAAGAAACTTTTTCCCTGGAATGGTTGTCAAGCCCTGGAACAGACTCTCCAGGAAAGTGGTGTTCTCCTCCTCCCTGGATGTGTTTCAAAGAGGCAGAGATGTGATGCTGAGCAACATGGTTTAGCATCAGACTTGGTAGAGTTAGAGAATGGCTGGACTTGATGATCTTGATGGTCTTTTCTATCTTAAACAATTCTGGGATTCTGTGAATTTCATGAGGAAAAAAAATCATGGAAAAAAATTAACATTTGTTTATGTTATTTGTGCTTCTTTCCATGAGAGTGATTTATGGATACTGCTCTTAGTTCTGTATCTTATATAATGCTAGAAGTAGAAACATATTTTTTGAGTTTTCAGAACTTCTAAAGCAAGAAGACAGTTATTCTCCTAACAAAGAAATGATTCAGCCTTGAGGGTTAAAATGTTGTCTAATTCATGATAAAAATCTCTGTACTCATCACTGGTTAGGCCACACCTTGAGTCCTGTGTCCAGTTTTGGGCCCCTCAATTAGGAAAGACGATGAATTGCTGGAAGGTGTCCAGAGAAGGGCAACAAAGCTGGGGAGGGGTTTGGAGCACAAGCCCTGGGACGAGAGGCTGAGGGAGCTGGGGTTGCTTAGCCTGGAGAAGAGGAGGCTCAGGGGAGACCTTCTTGCTGTCTACAACTACCTGAAGGGAGATTGTAGACAGGTGGGGGCTGGTCTCTTCTCCCAGGCAACCTGTGACAGAACAAAGAGAGAGTGATTGCCCATTGGAATGGTCTGCCCAGGGAGGTGGTGGAGTCACCATCATTGGAGGTGTTCAGGAGGAGACTTGATGGGGTACTTGGTTCCATGATCTAGTTGTTTAGGTGGGTTGGATTGGTTGATGGGTTGGATTGGTTGATAGGTTGGACACGATGATCTTGAAGGTCTCTTCCAACCTGGATTTATTGTATTGCATTGTATTGTATTGTATTGTATTGTATTGTATTGTATTGTATTGTATTGTAACAAGAGGACACAGTCTCATGCTGCACCAGGGGAGGTTTAGACTGGAAATTAGGAAGAAGCTCTGTACAGAGAGAGTGATTGCCCATTGGAATGGTCTGCCCAGGGACGTGGTGGAGTCACCATCACTGGAGGTGTTTAGGAAGAGACTGGATGGAGTGCTTGGTGCCATGGTTTAGTTGATTAGATAGTGTTGGATGATAGGTTGGACTCAGTGATCTCAAAGGTCTCTTCCAACCTGGTCTATTCTATTCTATTCTATTCTATTCTATTCTATTCTATTCTATTCTATTCTATTCTTAAAATGTTCCCATGATCTTGTTAAGTCACTAGGACCCCAGAAAGTGTATGTCAGGAGAACAACTGAGCTAAGCTTTAATTTAGAAATGTGGTTCTGTTGACAGGCAGTTTACACTCTTGAATGATTATCAGATTTGTATTTGCTAAGTAAGATGTGAAAACTTAAAGCAGTGGAACAATCACATGTGCATATTATACCGAACATTTCATAATGTCTCTGTAAGCTGTGAAAATGCAGTATTGATTTCAGCAATATGTTTCCTCTAGATATTCATAGAATCATAGAATCAATAAGGTTGGAAAAGACCTCAGAGATCATCAAGTCCAACCTGTCACCCAACACCTCATGACTACTAAACCATGGCTTCAAGTGCCACATCCAATCCCTTTTTGAACACCTCCAGGGACGGTGACTCCATCACCTCCCTGGGCAGCCCATTCCAATGGCCAATTCAGTGCATACCAAAGTGTGATTTTAGTTTGAGATACAGTGGACTGTCCAGAAGTCATTTAAGTTGTAACAGAAAGAAGACCTAACTATGTATCACTTATTCATTGTGCTCTGGCAGTAAATGGAAAAACTAACCTATCTATATGGATTCCTTAGTGTAGGAATCAGGACAACAATTATTTTTACCCTCATTTCTGATTTTCTCTTTCTGCAGTAAGCATCTTTACAAGATTTTTTTCTTATCTGTACATAAAAAAAATGAAAAGGTAATGTGTCCTAGTAATTATCTTGATTTACACTCATGATATTTGTACTCTTGCTTTTTTTCCCTTTTTCTTTTTATTTCATCTGTGCAAAGGTAATTCATTAACTCCAAACCATTTTGATAACTCAAATATCTGAAAGACTGCTAATGCATAGGTAAAATGCTTCACTTTTTCTTAGCAGAGTACAATGAAATACAAATATTTGTTAATGAGTCTGTAAAAAAAAGGGGGGGGTGGGGAAGTGCTACTTGGTCCACAAGATATTGATTTTATTATTTTGTTGTTGCTGTTGCTACTAAAAGCTAATGCAATGGCAGTGCAAGATATGCAAATCTGTTACAAGTACTTTGTGGCAGATGGTATAACAATTTAATATGCTTGCTTCCAGTTTACTTTCTAAGGCAAACACATGTTAAAAGATTGGAGGCTGGACAGGGAGGAGGAAAGCTTGTTTGTCTTGGTGTGACTGCTTCACTATGAATTGGGAGGGGCCATCTGGGAGACAGATGAAGAGGGCTTTACTTCTGAAACCTTTTAAGCACAACTAGCCTTGGTGAATCTGGGAATGGATGTCTGGCAGTGCAAAATGCACTCTGAAAAACATTGTACAGTTTGCTATAGATGTGTCTATGGCAGGAAGTTAATTCATCCATGGTGAAGCCTCTGATTTGAAAGAGGGCAGAAGATGTTTTGCACAGGATTTGGTGAAGACACCCTAACCCAGAAAGTACATAGAAGGTATTGGGCCTGTTAGTTCTGGAATAAAATATTTTCCAGACCCAGGAGTTGCCTTTACTCTCAAACCTTCAAACCTTTCACACCAACAGATTGACATACTTTCAACATAAAGTCTAATTGTGGGTTTGTGTACTAGTATTCCAGACGTGCGCTGGTGTGAGAGATAAAAAGACTTCAGCCCTTATGTGTCTCTTGATATTTTCAGTTTAAAGGGGAAAATAAAAAATGAGTAGAAAAAGGGAGCAGTTACACTCTGAAGGCCGAGTGGACTTGGGCCCCAGCCAGAAAACTTCCAGACTTTTGCTTTCCATTAGCAAAATTTGGAGTAGAAGATAGCTAACTGCATCACAGAAGTCATGAAGCCAAAACTGACTGCAAACAAAATGTGGCCTCATTCTGTTCTTATCCACATGAGAATTTGCACTAATATCATCATAATCTTTTAATTGGAGAGGATAAACCAACCTGTTTGTCTTTCTTTTGTAGACTTTACTGCTTAAATACGAATGGGTTTCATGAAGATGCCTTGAGGCTTTAGAATCTGTGAAATCTACCATATACAATACAATACAATACAATACACCAGGTTGGAAGAGACCTTCAAGATCATCGCGTCCAACCCATCAACCAATCCAACCCACCTAAATACAATACAGTACAATACAGTACAATACAGTACAACACAACCTCACCTAAACAACTAAAAAACTAAACCGTGGCACCAAGCACCCCATCAAGCCTCTTCTTGAACACCTCCAATGAAGGTGACTCAATAAGAAAGCAAAAATCAGCAGTGTGGATTTCAGGTACAAATATAACAATTCCTTTAACTCAGAGGAGGTAAACCTCACACAGGTAAACACAGAAACAGCTTTCCAAGTGTACATCCTTAGCTCTTGTACAAATATGTTGGAGAATTGATAGGGTGCTTGGTTGCATGGTTTAGTTGATTAGGTGGGTTGGATAATATGTTGGACGCGAGGATCTTGAAGGTCTGTTCCAACCTGGTCTATTCTATTCTATTCTATTCTATTCTATTCTATTCTATTCTATTCTATTCTATTCTATTCTATTCTATTCCTTTAGGAAATTTTCTCAGCAAACTGCTGGAGAAGCCATATTTTTTGCTAAGGAGGAAATAGAAGATTTACAAAGTAAATGAAAACTTCTCAGAGTGAAGCGTTAAGAAAGAAAGTGTATGTTTGCCTTTAAGAGGACGAAAAAGTATTTGTATCGGAGACGACAATTCAGACTTTGTCAGTTCATTTGATATTTAAGTACTGAGCCTTATGCACAATCTTACCTCTTAAATAAACTGGGAATGTAATTATTGTTTTCATATGTGGAATTGTTTTAAGAGAAATGAACATATTTTCTTTGTTAGAAATAGAATAAACCAGGTTGGAAGAGACCTTCGAGATCATTGTGTCCAACCTATCACCCAACACCATCTAATCAACTAAACCATGGCACCAACCACCCATCAAGTCTCCTCCTAAACTCCTCCAGGGATGGTGACTCCACCACCTCCCCAGGCAACCCATTCCAATGGGCAATCACTCTTTCTGGGAAGAATTTCTTCCTAACATCCAGCCTAAACCTCCCCTAGCACAGCTTGAGACTGTGTCCTCTTGTTCTGGTGCTGGTTGCCTGGGAGAAGAGACCAACCCCACCCAGCTACAACCTCCCTTCAGGTAGTTGTAGACAGCAAGAAGGTCTCCTCTGAGCCTCCTCTTCTCCAGGCTAAGCAACCCCAATGTATTTACCCAGTGTAATTAATTTTCAGGAAATGTTCACCCTTTCTGCTCCACTTTTTTCTTTTTTTTCTTTTTTTTCTTCCTCCCCCTCTTTTTTTTAAATGCCCACAAATCAGACTGAGGGGATCTTCTCAATGGTGCCCAATGACAAGACAAGGGGCAATGGATGGAAATTGAGGCATAGGAAGTTTCGTGTTGTCTTGGCTTGGAAAGGGCTAAGGCGGCTTCTCTTCTCTTTTGTGCTCCAGCCTGAGGTTCTCAGAGCTTTGAATGGCTTGCCGTCTGTGGTGTCTGGCTTCTCTCCTCTTGGGTGCTGAAGCTGTGGAGAGGTCTTGGGTTTTCTTTCTCAGACTGATTCTTACTGCAACTTGGATTTTTTTTGGTCTCATGTGAGTGGTTTCTCCAGTGCGGGGCTTTTGTAGCATTTGCTGCTTCAGGCCGCAGCAGTGCAGCTCTTCCAGGATTTGGTTCTCCCAGGGCTTTTTCCCATTCTGCTCAGCAAGATCTCTCCTGCTTGCCAGAGGGGCTTGGCTCTTCCTTCATTTCAGGTACAAGGCACAGGTATAATTTGCCTGCTAAGACAAGCTTTTCATCTGAAACTTGGGCAGCATGTCAGCTCTTGTCGCTTTCTCAGTAAAAACAAGACAAATTGCCTGCCTTCTCGGTTGGTTTAAAAACTGAAGACAATGAATGCCATATGGTAACAGAGAAACCTGATAGCTGAACCTATAGGATGGGGCATATCCAAACATGGCCAGGAGCACACACAGTTCACAGCTGTGTTACAAGGTTAATTACATGTGCTACATGTTTATCTGGACCATCTGGACTCCAGGAAGTGTCCAGGTTTGCACATTCACTGGTGCTTAACCCATTGTCTGTGTTAGGGCATGTTTTGGGGTTTGACCTTTCAGGAAGACATGCTGCAATGTGTCCTCAGAAGGGCCATGAGGGTGATCAGAGGGCTGGAGCACCTCTCCTATGAGGACAGGCTGAGAGAATTGGGGTTGTTCTGTTTGAAGAACAGAAGGCTCTGAGGAGACCTTATTGTGGCCTTCCAATATCTGAAGGGGGCCTGTAAGAAATCTGCTGAGGGACTTTTTAGGGTGTCAGGGAGGGAGAGGGAATGGATCCAAGCTAGAGGCCGGGAGATTTAGAATAGATGCTAGGAAGATATTCTTCACCACAAGGGTGGTGAGACACTGGAACAAAGATTTGGTGGAAGCCCCATTCCTGGATGTTTTTCAGGCCGGGCTGGTTGTGACTCTGGGCAACCTCAATCTAGTGGAAGGTATCACTGCCCATGGCAGGGGGGTTGGAACTAGATGATCTCTCACAATTCTGTGATTCTGTGAATTTATTTTAAAGAAGGGAAGAGAAGAGAAGAGAAGAGAAGAGAAGAGAAGAGAAGAGAAGAGAAGAGAAGAGAAGAAGAGAAGAGAAGAGAAGAGAAGAGAAGAGAAGAGACCTTCACGATCATCCTGTCCAACCAATCATCCAACACCACCTAATCAACTAAACCATGCAAACACACACCCCATCAAGTCTCCTCCTAAACACCTCCCATGATGGTGACTCTACCACCTTCCCGGGCAGCCCATTCCAATGGGCAATCACTCTGTCTATGAAGAACTTCTTCCTAACATCCAGTCTAAACCTCCTATATAGATAAAGAAGGCAAATTTACAAGTGCAATAACACATTTTGTTACAGAATAACACCAGTTTTTCTCACACTAGTTATATCTTTGTGCAATTAAGTTCCTCAAAGCTTTCATCATAAACCATGATTTTCAGGGATTTAGAAGTATTGTTCTAAATTGTTGCAGTCTTAAATTTCAGAGGTTTCTGAGGTGTAACTCAAAGGTTAAAAAAATCCCTGTGATGGCTGAGTAATGGAGGATTGCTACCCTTTATTCTGACATCATCTGGAATAGAATAGAATAGAATAGAATAGAATAGAATAGAATAGAATAGAATAGAATAGAAAAGGTTGGAAGAGACCTTTAAGATCATCATGTCCAACCTATCAACCAATCCAACCCACCTAAATAACTAGATCATGGCACCAAGTACCCCATCAAGTCTCCTCCTGAACACCTCCAATGATGGTGACTCCACCATGTCCCCGGGCAGTCCATTCCAATGGGCAATCACTCTCTCTGTATAGAACTTCTTCCTAACATCCAGCTTAAACCTGCCCTGGCACAGTCTGAGACTGTGTCCTCTTGTTCTGGTGCTGACTGCTTGGGAGAAGAGACCAACCTCTGCCTGTCTACAACCTCCCTTCAGATAGTTGTAGACAGCAATAAGGTTACCCCTCAGTCTCCTTTTCTCCAGGCTAAGCAACCCCAGCTCCCTCAGCCTCCCCTCATAGGACTTGAGGACAACAGCTTTTTGAGTCATACAGAGAATTTACTATCTCAAGCAATTTAAACCAAATTGTCTGGGATGATTAGGAGTAAAAAGATGAAAAATCTGAAGTCACAATTGCTCAGTCTGGAGAGGATGAGCTTAGAATTTGTTGAAGTTGAAATTCCATGCTGTAGACTGACCCATGACTACTGTCCCACAGTACAATCCAGAGTTAGTGAGGAGCTCTACTGAGATATTGAGAATCACATGGGAGCACACAGTCACTGCTGGCCATTGCCATGGCTTATAAAAAGTTTGATAGCAGTTGTGGCCCCAAGATTGAGGCAAAATATGCTACTCCATCCTCTGAACATCATTTGGATGGGGAAAACATCTTCAGTTTTTACAGCTGAAGGGTCTTTGGAAGTTCTGGTTATAGATGACAGAAGTTCACCAGGATTTTCTTGCAATTTTTACCCAGTTCTTTCTTACTTTTGTTTTCAGGTCTAAACCAGTCCTATCATCATATTTTTATAGTCCTATTATATAGCATCTACTAACAAACACCAATATCTTCTAATATTAATCATAATTCAGTGATTTTGCAGCGAATATTTATTTTTTAAAGCTCATAAACCTCCTAGTTTCACAGAAGTTGTAATCATAAAAAGAAAAAGGAAGTGAGGGAAATGTAATTGACTAATAAAAACAATAACTAGGTAGGAAGTGAGACAGAAAAAAATCCCAAACACCCACGTGCATTTTGTCAGAGAACTATGCAACTCTTTTAAATGAAATTAAGCACACATGAAGAGACTTATCCTGAAACTTTGATCATAACCAAATTATTTTTCAATTAGCAAAAATAAAACAGTGACATTTTACCACAAGATAGATAATTAAGAGAAATACATATATCTGTGATTTCTTACTTCTATATTCCCTATTGAGGTTAGTAGGATTTGTAGTTCTCCTGATTTGGGGGCCATTGGGTGATGAGTGGAACCCCATTGCTATTTAACAATGAGATTCCAGAAATGCAGAGAGCAGAGAATCTCAGAAGTCTGCTCAGAAGTCCTTTATTATAGCATTGTGGAATCCTTAGCATTTCAGGGTCCTGCTTGCAGAAGAAGTCCCAGAAGCCCTTAACAGATGAAGCAGCATCCCTAAACCAAAGCCCTTGCCAGAGGTAGCTAACAGAAGCAGAAGTCCCTATAAGCCCTAAGCCCCACAAGCCGTTCCTAACCTAAGTCCCTAACCCCAGAGCTAACCAAAGACCCTAACTGAAGTGACTGCTGCTCAGAGTGGCTGTTTTTTACACTTTGTCATCAATTTTTAAATTCTAAGTGCCTTTTCCAGGGTGACAGTACATGTAATTCAAATGAACTGCGAAATACTCTGCAAAACATCTTTATCAATTCAAATTCCATATGTTTTTCATTTAAAACCAAACCAAACTCAGAAATGAGCTACTTAAGCAACTAAAATTCATACTTGAAAATTCCATCTTATTTTTCCCTTTCCCAGGCACATATGTTTGTTCTCTACTTTAAGATAAATAGAAACTATGGAAAGCATAACTAATGCATTGTCTGAAGAGCCACAAATATCTGGCAGTAACGGGAAAATTAAATATTTCCATTTACTGCTTAGCAATTTCATTATTTCAATAATTTAGTTTAGATCATCCACAGTGCTTTACTTTATAAGGAAAACCAATTATTTATTTTTAAAATTGCTCCATGCTGAAGCAAACATGTCTTTAGTACTATTGGTTTTGAAATTGCACACAAATTAGTAGCATTGGAGCTCTTCCTTTCTGTCAGGTCTCATTCAGTTCAGCTCTTGGCTTCGTGTGAAGTACTTTTATAAAATTATTAAAATTATAAAATCATTACTGATTGCTTTACAAGGTTAACTGGAGCACCTTGAGTATTGTGTCCAGTTCTGGGCCCCTCAGTTTAGGAAGGATGTTGACTTGCTGGAGTGTGTCCAGAGAAGGGCAACAAAGTTGGTGAGGGGTTTGGAACACAAGCCCTATGAGGAGAGACTGAGGGAGCTGGGGTTGCTTAGCCTGGAGAAGAGGAGGCACAGGGGAGACCTTCTTGCTCTCTACAACTACCTGAAGGGAGGTTGTAGACAGGTGGGGGCCAGTCTCTTCTTCCAAGCAACCAGCACCAGAACAAGAGGACACAGTCTCAAGCTGTGCCAGGAGATGTTTAGACTGGATGTTAGGAAGAAATTCTTCACAGAGACAGTGATTGCCCATTGGAATGGGCTGCCCGGGGAGGTGGTGGAGTCACCACATCATTGGAGGTGTTTAGGAGGAGACTTGATAGGGTGCTTGTTGCATGGTTTAGTTGATTAGGTGGTGTTGGGTGATGGGTTGCACGCGATGATCTTGAAGGTCTCTTCCAACCTGGTCTATTCTATTCTATTCTATTCTATTCTATTCTATTCTATTCTATTCTATTCTATTCCATTCCATTCCATTCCATTCCATTCCATTCCATTCTATGGTCTCCTTCAGTTCAGCTCTTGGCTTTGTGTAAAGTACTTTTATCAATGACTGAAAAGAAATTATAAAATCATTACTGATTGCTTTGCAAGGTTATCTGGAGCATTTGACAAGCTGAACACTAGCAAACAATATCTGCTTCATTGTGACCAAAAGGGAAGTCATGCTTTTAGATGCAAATAAATGAATTTGTATTCACAAAATGGGAAACTCCAGCCTGCAAAACAGTGCCAACTGAGCTAAGATCTAGTCAACCTAACTGGAGATGAATGCTACCGATTCAACCTGAACAGAATGAATCATCAAGTGAATACATGACCAGGTAAAACATCTACTTTAAAATTGTGCCTACTGTGCAGATATAGAAACTAAGCCTGCTTCTATAGCTCCCTTATGGAGGGGTGCCTGGTTTTTTTCCATAACAGCCCTCTCACCAGAGTACTCAGAACTGCAAACTTCATTTTAGGCACTTTGTATTCCAAGGGAGCTTGAAGCCATGAACCTGACCAAGAAGTTACAAAGCATCCTAGATGGGTGTAAGAATTGTGATTAAGGAATGAGATTTGAAATAATATTAGACAAGAAGGCTATCCTTAGTGAAAATGGAAGAACTGGTCTTCTGGTTCCTGATCTCAGGATTTTCTCTCTATTTTATACAAAATGTGAAATGCATTGAGCTTAGAACAGTAGAATTTCAAGTCCAGCATTTATGTTTTGAGGAGAAAGATGGAACATTTTGTGTCTTTTTTCTCACTGACACTTGGGAAAATGGTCAAGGGCATAGGTGACTGTGTGTTTTTCCCTCTGATTTTGTCAGTGAGGCTTGAGAAAGAGTGAACATACCCTGTGCACCAACCTCTGTCTGTTGGGCTGGTGCGAGTAACTGGGGGTGGCTTTTGCAATCACAGACCCCTCTTTGAGGAGCAAGAACTGCTTAGAAGGTGTGAGCTGCACTTGACAGGAGTGTAAAGGGTCTTCCAAATTAACAGACAAAGACACAATAAAAGGGAGAAGGGCTATTGATCATTGTTTGCCCTTTAGGAAAAATCAGCCCTTTGAAAAAGGACTGATTGTGGAAAGTGAGCTGGTCCTGTTGTACAGCAAGTCTCACAACACAGCAAAGTGCTGCCTTCCCTTCTCAGAAGTTGTTCACTCTATAAATCTTTCCCTGTGGTTTTCTAAGACAGCTTCAGATTCATGAGTTGCATGAATTGATTTAAAAAATGAGCTTGCATGAACTCATTTTGGCAAACTGTGTGCCGGGTTCTGCACATTGGCCACAGCAACCCCATGCAGTGCTACAGGCTGGGGTCAGAATGGTTGGAGAGCGGCCAGGCAGAGAGGCACCTGGGGGTGCTGGTTGATGGGAGGCTGAACATGAGCCTGCAGTGTGCCCAGGCAGCCAAGAGGGCCAATGGCATCCTGGCCTGCATCAGGAACAGTGTGGCCAGTAGGAGCAGGGAGGTCATTCTGCCCCTGTACACTGCACTGGTTAGGTCACACCTAGAGTCCTGTGTCTAGTTCTGGGCCCCTCAGTTTAGGAAGGATGTTGACTTGCTGGAACATTTCCAGAGAAGGGCAATGAAGTTGGTGAGGGGTTTGGAACAGAAGCCCTATCAGGAGAGGCTGAGGGAGCTGGGGTTGCTTAGCCTGGAGAAGAGGAGACTGAGGGGTGACCTTCTTGCTCTCTACAACTACCTGAAGGGTGATTGTGGCCAGGCAGAGGTTGGTCTCTTTTCCCAGGCAGGCAACACCAGAACAAGAGGACACAGTCTCAGGCTGCGCCAGGGGAGGTTTAGACTGGATGTTAGGAGGAAGTTCTATACAGAGAGAGTGATTGCCCATTGGAATGGGCTGCCCAGGGAGGTGGTGGAGTCACCATCATTGGAGGTGTTCAGGAGGAGACTTCATGGGGGTACTTGGTGCCATGGTTTAGTTGTTTAGGTGGGTTGGATTGGTTGATAGGTTGGACATGATGATCTTGAAGGTCTCTTCCAACCTGGATTTATTGTATTGTATTGTATTATTGTATTATCTACATCTGTGGGAGTTGGTGTTTTCCAGAGAATGGCAAACCCAGAGTGAATTTGTCACTGAAGCACTTTTGAAGGCCTCTCTTTCAGTGTGAATATATATAAATAGCTATGAAATATTTTCAATAGCTTAAGAATATTATATATATATATATTAGAAATTCATGTTTGAAACTAAATAATAAAAAAGAACCAAAACAAGCCAAAAACAATCAATTGTTTTACAAACTTCCTAACAGGAAGACATCAAAGACATTTTCAAATGTTTTTAAGAGAGTTATAACTGTGAGCTGATTATTAAATGATTTTACTAGCTGACAGAGGAAGTCTGGAGATTTGGTCTTACCTAGCCTCCAAATCAATCTTCTGGTTGAATTCTAGTAGATTAATTTAATCCTTACATTTTATTATAATCTTTTCACATGAGTAATTAGAACCTAAAATAGGATATTTATATTAAACAGAACAAATTCAAAACAGGTGTTGGTAAACTCAATAGTTTACATTTTGTCTGAAGTCAGGACACTTCAGATAATATATTCTGAAATAAAAAGTCATTATTTCAGATGGAAAAGGATCATTCATTTTGTCAGTCAGCACTGCATGTTAATGAAGATCAAACTAATATTCCTATGCCCTATTTGTTAATCCCTCTGAAAAAAAGAAAAAACTAAATTCTTTTATGATTTTTTATACTATCTGATTACCTGTGGTGGCATTAAGGTCAATTTAAACAAATAAAAGGACAGTAAAATCTCCTTGTTTACATCAGACACAGAAGTGTATGAATCCCTTACTTATCAGAAAGTCTGGACATGAGGAGGAAGTTCTTCACCATGAGAGTGGTGAAGCCCTGGAATGGGTTGCTCAGGGAGGTGGTTGAGGCCCCATCCCCGGAGGTGTTTAGGAGCAGGCTGGATGAGGCTCTGGCCAGCCTGATCTAGTGTGAGGTGTCCCTGCCCATGGCAGGGGGGTTGGAACTAGATGATCCTTGTGGTCCTTTCCAACCCTGACTGATACTATGATACTAAGTACCTTAAATATTCTTTTACCTACCCTCAAGATTTAGTGATGACATACAATAGTGAAAAAAAAAATATTTTATAAAGGATTGGAGCAAAAAGTTCTTACTGCTGTCCCTGCAATTAGCATTGACTATGCTACATACTGTGTAGGTTTATATAAAGCTGAAAATAATCTAAATATTGAGATTACTTTTATTGTGCTTCATTTGTAAATAATGGTGCACTGCTTTTCAGTTCTGTAAGCTAATGAATCATCATAGCTTTTAGCACTTTTCTGTTTTTTTTTCTGTCTTGGACTCTGGTCTTTGTTATATGTGGGATTCCATAAAGTTCCTTCTTTTCTTTTTTGTTCATGTGTAGTATAGTACCACATCTTTTGTTTTCTGCCCTTGGCAGCTTTTCATGCTTTTCTATTTTTTGGTTTACTTTTTTAATACAATGCATTTAAAAAAGAAAAAGAAAATCTTTCCCCCCAAGTAATTTTTAAGTAGTTGGTTTTGTGAGATACAAAAGATATAAGTAGAAACCTACTGTGTTTTTTCATGGCCCTAACTAGCTATGGTACACAAGGGGAACTGTTCAATCTATTCAGTCTACAATAAACCACCGTAATCTCCATGAAGTTGTCATACTCCTTTGGATTTAAGTATTGAGCCTGCTTGAGAGTTGTGTTTATTTCATATTACTTAATTTAAAAAAGAATAAATTGTTATAACAATTCAGATTTTCCCTCTACTTTCCTTATCCCAAAGTTCTTTTCCAACCTGCTTAATTCTATTCTATTCTATTCTATTCTATTCTATTCTATTCTATTCCATCCTATCCTATCCTATCCTATCCTATCCTATCCTATCCTATCCTATCCTATCCTATCCTACCCTATCATATTCTTTTTTGTTTATTTGTTTTATTTGTTTGCTTTGTTTGTTTGTTGCAGGTATGGGGCATTGGAAGTTGAGGGTGAGGCAAATGAGAATGTAGAAGAGACACCATGGGGGGCTGGCCTAAAGAAAATCAGTCGTCCCCTGGCATTAGGACTTGTACCCTTAAAAAAAGAGGAGGCTAGTTGTTATTGGTGATTCCCTTCTGAGGGGATCAGAGGGCCCTATATGTCAGCCAGATCCTTCCCACAGGGATGTCTGCTGCCTCCCTAGGCCCAGGGTCAGAGATGTTACCAGAAGGCTGCCTAGTATAGTACAGCCTTTTGATTACTATGCTTTTCTAGTTAAGCAGGTGGGAAGCAATGAGGTCAAAACTAGAAGTCCAAAAAAAATCAAAAGAGACTTCAAGGCACTGGGGAGTCTTGTTGAAGGATCAGGGGCATGGGTAATTTTTTTCATCAGTACCCTTAGTGGCAAGAAGGAACACTGAAAGAAACAGGAAATTATGCATGACTAATAAGTATCTCAGAGGCTGGTGACACCAACAGAATGTTGGGGTTTTTTTTTTGATCCACCAGGTCTGCTAGCAACAGATGGAGTGCATCTGTCTCAGAGGGGTGAAAAGATCCTGGCAGGCCTAGTTGAAAGGGCTTTAAACTGGGCTCGAAGGAGGCAGGGTGGGGTAAAACCAGGAGCACTAGAGATGAGCCTAAGGACAGCCTTCAGTCTGTCATTTCACTTGAGGTGGGAGATGGTGACAATAATACAAAAATTGTCTGTGGCAAGTGGCAGAGGCACACACCAGCATTGGAAAGATGGGGTGATAATAAAAGCCTTCAACCTATTGCCCTGAAGCATTCTGTAAACACTGCAGCAAAGGCAAGGTCTTACAGAGCTGAGCCAGGGGCCTCTGAGGTAATAGGGGACAGGAGGGTAGCTCCCATGAAATCCCTTGGGGGGACAATGGGGAGCCCCTCTAAGAAGGTGACATGGCTGGCATCCCATCTGAAGAGCCTCTACATCAAAGCACAGCAGCATGGAAGCTACCCTGCTACCGGAAAGCTGTGACATAGAGGCAGTTATAGAAATTGTTGGGATGAATCCTGTAACTGGAGTGTGGCTATCGATGGCTGCAAGCTGTTCAGAAGGGACAGGACAGGAAGAAGGGGTGGAGGTGCTGCCCTCTATGTAAAGAAGTGGATAGAGTGTGAAGAGTTGGCAATAAAGAATAGCCATGAGCAGGTTGTGCACCTGGGCCAGAACAATCCTCACTATCAGTACAGACAGGGGAATGAGGTGATAGAAAGCTGCCCTGTGGAAAAGGACTTGAAGGTTTTGATGGACAAGAAGCTAGATATGAGCAGACAGTGTGCACTTGCAGCCCAGAAGGTCAATCACATCCTGGGCTGCATCAAAAGATGTAATGCCAGCAGACCCAGAGAGGTGATTCTGCCACTGCTCTGGTGAGACCTCACCTGGAGTACTGTGTCCAGGCCCAGAGCACTCAATATAGGAAGGACATAGACCTGATGGAGAGGGTTCAGAGGAAGGCCACAAAAATTATCAGGGGATTGGAGCACCTCTGCTATGAGATCAGGCTGAGGGAGCTGGGGTTGTACAGCCTGGGAAAGAAGAGGCTCTGCGGAGACCTAATAGCAGCCTTCCTGTACCTGAAGGGTTTACAGTACCTGACTGTTTACAAGGGGTGATAGTGATAGGATGAAGGGCAATGGCTTTAAGCTAAAGAGTAGATTTAGATTGGATGTTAGGAACAGATTCTTTTCTATTAGGGTGGTGGAACACTGTAACAGGTTGCCCAGGGGGCAGCTGGTAGTTGGGGCCCCAACCCTGGAGATATTCAAAGTGAGACTTGACATGGCTGTGGGCAGCCTGATCTAGTTGAGGATGCCTGTGCTTGCTGCAGAAGAGGTCCTTTCCAACCTAGACCATTCTATGATTCTATGATTTACTAGAATTTCTTTTTTGTTATCTTGAAAATAAAAAAATATACTTCAGATTTATCTACATTTGAGGAAAAAAAAATATCAAGTAGTTTATTTTACAGGTCTTCAATTAGCCTGAGCACTGAATTGTGAAAGAATCCATTGTTCAGACCAATCTCTCCTGAAATCCAAATATTAACTCTCAGACTTCTTGTTTCTCATGGAGCTTTATTACATACTATTTTCTTTGCTATACTCATGCTGCCTTTCATTTTACTAAGATTTATAGGAAGATTTCATTTTTAAGTATTCACAAATACTGCTGTTGTAATCACACCTGATTAGTTAGTTGAGTGCCAGCTACTTTATGTAGGAACAACTGTATAATGTGAGAGCAATTATGTGATTAGTTTATTCCTTATAAGCTTGAGCATTATCAAGAGACAGAAAATTGCAGGCTATAAAGTGATTGTTTTTTTTTACAGCAGCTTTCTGTGTTTCTGCCATGTGATATTAACTATTTTACCTGGTCATTAATAAATTGTTCTGGATTCTGGAATAGGAAGATAATTTTTACAGTGGGATCTTTTTCTCCCCCCCCCCCCCCCCATGTGTGCTGGCCTTAGGGTAAATCCTATACTGTCTATACTGCAAGTGTTGCAGAGATTTCCCAGTTTCTCAGGGAATGTGCTGTAGACCTGTAATAAGAATATTCATTTTAATAGAGCTGCAACAAGCTAATTGCTCCTACCTTTGACATTATTTCTTACGATGCTGTATAAAGCTGACACTCAATGATGTTTCAGGATCTCAGATACCATCTCCCTACGTGACAGTGTGTCACTCCAGATAGAGGTTGAAGCTTGCTGAGAACTAGTTTGGGGATCTCATGAACTGTCTCATTACACAGTGTATTCATGGCCAGAAATGATGCTTTATCAGTTGGATTAGTATTTTATATTGGTAGTATGAAGCACTGTTGTCAGTGAAAGTTTTGATAAAGACTACCTAAATACTGACTATAGACTTTATGATATGGTAATTTATTTTCCCCCCTAGCTAGCTCAAATTTACCAGTTTAATTTTTGCTGACCATTTCTAAAAGCCTGAAACACTTTACGTTACTTGCTGATTGGTTGAGACACTTCTTCCAGTCGAAGAAACACCACAACAAGTTTTCTGTTCAGATTTAGTGTCAAACATGCACTTGAAGTCTAGTACCAGACTGAGAATGTCTTACCGTTCTGAATTAACAAGGCTCACACTATTTCCCCAGAATTTATAAATAGACAGGAATACTCTTTTGGGTCAATATAGAAATGATTTTGGTACAGTAAAAGATACAGCTACCAGTCATAATGTGCTGCTCTACTTTCATTCCTGTGATTTTCTATCCACATTGCTGACATGAGCAATTTCACCAGAAGCATCTGAGCAAACTTTCATGAAATTTATTGACAGAATGAGGAAGCAATTTTTATCTTAAGTTTGTAACACTGAAAGCACAAAAAGGAGACAGCCACAAAACATGACTCCCCCTGTCTCTGAGAACTCCACGGAAAAGATTAAAAAGCTGACTTGAAAAAATTAAAAATATGAAATGTTATTTGATAGTGTTTCCCTCACTAATGCTTTTGAAACATTTTGGCAATTACCTTGCAAAGAACAGATCTGAATCTGCGCAGGGTTCAGTAAAATAAGATTCGTAGATGCTGAGAGCCAAGGAAAACAAATCTATGGCAGTGGCCCTATAAAACACCGATCACATAATTTTACCCAGTACCCCAATAACATTTTAAAGAGCATAAATCAGCATAGGGTACACTAAAGATTCATCTCAGCTTTTGACTAGTCTGTAATATTTGCAGTTATTTGTGTAGTCTGTTTATTTCCTTTTCTCTATATCGACATTAGTCATAATCATAGAATCATAGAATAGATAAGGTTGGAAAAGACCTCAAAGATCATCAGGTCCAACCTGTCACCCAAGACCTCATGACTACTGAACCATGGCACCAAGTGCCACGTCCAATCCCCTCTTGAACATAATAAATGGATTTAAAATCATCACTGCTAATAAAACTGTGTACCTCTGAGTGATTCATCTTCTCCATTTCTGGGGTTCAAAGTTTGTAACTAAAAAGGAGTTATTCATCTGAGAAGATAATTATAACTTATGAAAGGGAATACATTCATTGATTTTAAGATAGGGGTCTAAAAACAAACTTCCTTTTCCTTTGACTATAATTTTTACCATATACTTGCAAGATTAAAGGAAAGGATACCTAGAATGTTTACCTATTCACATAAATACCTATTTTATGCAGATTTGATGGAGCCTAGACTAGACTGACAGCAAACAAAAGTGAACACGGACTAAGAATGTTGATAAAATATTATCAAAGATAGGAAGATAAAGCAATTTCATAAATAGTCATTTTTATCATTAGTTTAAAATTATTTGAGATGTTCCACTGTGTTCCATTCCAGAGTTATGAATTATAATAAGGAAAAAGTCTATATTTAATTGACCAAGATGATCTGAAAGATCATTTGTGTATCTCTGAGAAATCTACAAAGCTGTTGTCTTACCTTGGCTCTGGCCAGCCTGATCTAGTGTGAGGTGTCCCAGCCCATGGCGGGGGGGTTGGAACTAGATGATCCTTGTGGTCCCTTCCAACCCTGACTGATTCTATGATTCTATGATTCTACCTTAAAAGACAGATTTCATAATTACTTCATGAGAAATTATAGCATTCCCAACAAAGTTAGGATTCAAAGAATTTCAAGTTAGATCATTTCACTGGCTTTTAAGTTTTAAGTCAATTTATATGAATAAACCTTCAGATTCTTCTTTAATTTTTTTTTAATTTTTATTCAAGTGACAAATATGTATATATACAGATAAGATCTTTGCAGGTATTCATGCTCTTCACAGACAAATAGAGCCAGGATTTTATTCAAAATAGAATAGAATAGAATAGAATAGAATAGAATAGAATAGAATAGAATAGGTTGGAAGACACCTTCAAGATCATCACGTCCAACCCATCATCCCACACTATCTAATCAACTAAAACATGGCACCAAGTGCCCCATCCAGTCTCCTCCTATAAACCTCCAGTAATGGTGACTCCACCACCTCCCTGGGCAGCCCATTCCAATGGCCAATCATTCTTTCTGTGAAGAACTTCTTCCTAACATCTAGCCTACACCTCCCCTGGTGCAGCTTGAGACTGTGTCCTCCTGTTCTGGTGCTGGTTGCCTGGGAGAAGAGATCAACCCCCACCTGGCTACAACCTCCCTTCAGGTAGTTGTAGAGAGCAAGAAGGTCTCCCCTGAGTCTCCTCTTCTCCAGGCTAAGCAACCCCAGCTCCTGCAGCCTTTCCTCACAGGGCTTGCGCTCCAAATCTCTCCCCAGCTTTATTGCCCTTCTCTGGACACGTTCCAGCAAGTCAACATCTTTCCTAAACTGAGGGGCCCAGAACTGGACACAGGACTTGAGGTGTGGCCTAACCAGTGCTGAGTACAGGGGCACAATGACTTCTCTGCTCCTGCTGGCCACACTATTTTTGATGCAGGCCAGGATGCCATTGGCCTTCTTGGCCACCTGGGCACACTGCTGGCTCATGTTCAGCCTACTATTTACCTGTACCCCCAGGTCCCTCTCTGCCTGGCTGCTCTCCTATCAATAGGCCACTTTCCTATCAATATTAAACACCATAAATCACGTTGCAACAGAGCTCGAAGTTTAATTAATTAATGTGATTTCCAAGCAATTGTATGTAAATTCAATTAATTTGAGAGTTCTAGCACATCCCAAAGTCACAAGCTTGTCTAAGCAACAATTTTTATTTTTGTTTATTCTTTTAACATATTCCAGTGGTTTCTTCCCTTTGACTTTTGAAATCTTTGTGTACAGATATATTTTCTCTTGCTTGCTTTCCCAATCAGTGCTTTCTAGACTTCATAAGAATTCAAGATGAAGTGAAAGTATAATGAGAATAGAAATGTAAAAAAACAACACCAAACCCCAAATATTCAGAATTTCTTTCCAGTTAACTCAGGCTGCACAGAAAGGAGAAAGGAAGGGTACTCCTGGTAGTGAAAAAATGGCAAAAATATTTCTGCCTTTGGATTTTGCACTGCCTCTTATCTCTTCTAAGTCTCTTGGTAATGTACCCAGAAGATACAGCGTATGTATAACAAGAGTTGGGGTTGGGTCCTGTCTATTATATCTCTAAGACAGAGGCAAACCAGGTACTCACCAGTTACTGGTGCTTTTCTCAAGCAGAGCTGAAATTCAGCAGCATTCCATCACTTTTTATCAACAGTCAAAAGAATGTTAATATTGACATTTGGTAACAGAGATTCTGAGGGGAAAAAATATAATCACACAACCTTTAGTTTACACTAAGTCATGTTCTTTATTTCTACTATGAGTATATGTAATTGTTTCAAATAATTTGAAAACCTGTAAAGGGAGAAAATTCCACCCAAGCTATCTAAAATGCATAAACTGTATCTGAAAGCTGTAGCCATGACATATTCACAGCTATACAATGCTGTCTTATCAAAGTCACAGTGAATCAGCGAGAATAGTTCAGTAACCAAAGGCATTACACTGATGCTTGGCAAAATCCCAAGAAGAGCTTCTCATGCCTCTAACTCCTACACCTATTCTACATATCAGCTGAAGACAAGCAGTAAGCTTGATATAAATTTAATAAATACATGCTATTGCATTCATTCTATATTACATTTTCAGTGCAGCAGAGATAAGCCAGAAGCATGAAACAATTTAATGCAAATGTGTGGCCAGTCAGGTTTATAATAAAGGACTAAATCAAATGGTCTTTCATTGTACTTTCCCCTAGTAACTTTAATGCAAAAATCTATAAATAACATAAGGACTAACAAACTTCAACCATACTTGATCTTGAATTAAGAGATATTGCCACCACTCTAGAACAGTATCAAAAAGATAATGGTTGTCTGCTACCAAATACTGTAAGCACTGAGGTGAAGTCAAGACATTCATTTTCTAAGTTACTGATCTTATGACAAAATTCTATTACAATGACTTTATTTCTAATATGTTAAATGATAGATATATATTTAATAACTCTATGTGATGGATGTTGATGCAGTAAATTGAGAGCAGCTTGCACTGCTATTTTTACCTAGGTAGGGATTGGCTACAACCCCAAGAACAGGTACATTGTACCCTTTAGAAATTTAAAGACCAATTTAGAATGGAATGGAATGGAATGGAATGGAATGGAATGGAATGGAATGGAATGGAATGGAATGGAACAGAATAGAATAGAATAGAATAGAATAGAATAGAATAGAATAGAATAGAATAGACCAGACCAGGTTGGAAGAGACCTCCAAGATCATCGCGTCCAACCCATCAACCAATCCAACCCACCTAAACAACTAAACCATGGCACCAAGCACCAAGCAAGGTCTCCTCCTGAACACCTCCAATGATGGTGACTCCACCACCTCAACGGGCAGCCCATTCAATATCCATTATATTCAATATAATATTCAATATCCGTTCATATGGATTGGCTACAACTCAAAGAACAGGTACATTGTACCCTTCAGACATTTAAAGACAGAATTAGAATAGATAGAATAGAGTAGAATAGAATAGAATAGAATAGAATAGAATAGAATAGAATAGAATAGAATAGAATAGAATAGAATAGAATAGAATAGGTTGGAAGAGACCTTTGAGAGTTTTATTCCTATTATTATTACTGAGCTTGAAAAAAAACACATTTTCTTCTGTTAGGTGAAATAATTGTCACAAGGTAATATTTCTGCTGTACATTTTGATGGTATAGATTAACCAGCTATCTGATATAAGTATCTTCAGTCTTTGCAGACTGTTCAAATAACTGAACACAGTGTAAGAAGGTGGGGAAAGCACAAACTGCAGCGCTCCTTTTTTGGACTAAATAAACAGGCAAAGAAGAGAGGAAAATAATCTCAGTAGATCCTGACTCTTCATTGTATGTCTTTTTCTACAAGATGGCTGACAAGGAAGAAATTTATTTCTTTGCATTACCAGTGTACCTGAGAGCAAACTGTGATTTGGAGAGTAACAATTTCTTTTTTGTTTTTCTTGCCGTTAGGTTATTAGACTAGTGTGTAGTTTAATAGTAGAGTAAAAATGTACTTTCATGTGCAATTTTCACTGATTTTAGTGACCATTTGCACTGGAGAAGAGGAGACTCAAGGGTGACCTCATTGCTCTCTACAACTACCTGAAGGGAGGTTGTAGACAGGCAGAGGTTGGTCTCTTCTCCCAGGCAGCCAGTACCAGAACAAGAGGACACAGTCTCAGGCTGTGCCAGGGGAAGATTAGGCTGGAGGTTAGGAGGAAGTTCTACAGAGAGAGAGGAATGGGCTGCCTGGGGAGATGGAGGAGTCACCATCACTGGAAGTGCTCAGGAGGAGACTTGATAGGGTGCTTGGTTGCATGGTTTAGTTGATTAGGTGGTGTTGGATGATAGGTTGGACACGATGATCTTGAAGGTCTCTTCCAACCTGGTTTATTCTATTATCTCTTCTATTCTCTTCATGAAAAAATCCCAAAACACCTGGATTTGATGTTTTAGATCAAGTTTTACATTAATTACATCTTTTAAATCCTGTAGAATACTATGAAATGGCATAGAATGTGATGGTAGAATGCTGGATGACAATAATTTATAACAAATTATTTTTCAGAGAAATATGATGTTGTTTATCAAATACACATTCTAATTTGAACAGGAAAGATTCAGGGTAGACAACACTGAAACAGTATAAAAAATTCAGAGTTATGAGGATTCTATTAAACACCTTTTGAGTTATCAATGGTACTTAAAACAATATCCAGTCTCCTCTCTGGCACTAATTAATTTATGCTCATCACATTCTGTAAAGATAAACTTTTGCACATCTTCAATAAAAGGAAATGAAGCTGAATTATTAATATCATTTAATTTTACCCTTCTTCAGGTTATGATTAAGATAAAGCTGTCAATACAGAGAGAAGTACCAGCAAGGCTCAATCGTTACAGTTTCTAAATAGGTAATTTAAACACAATTTTGTTCAGAATGAGTATCATGGCACTTGGTTTCTCATAATCAAAATCCCCTCCACAGGCTCTGATTCTGCACTTGGACATTGGACTTACCCAGTAAAGGAGAAACTAAGATACAGTTCCTTGAGGTGGTTCACATACGCAGTTCCAGCCTTCCAGATTAGTTGAATGTCAAAGAGTGAGACAAGGCAACCTCTTGTAACCATGCTGATGCTAGGCCTCACTGCAGAAAGGGTTCAAAAATGCAATCACTGAATTTTGAAATCACCATCCAATACAGCCCACTGAAAGTCTTGCTATTTTGTGGAAGCTAAAATGGGCAGACAGTAGCAGGCACCTCCAGTTTCTTCAGAGAAAACTCCAATGTTACTTATTGATGTCTGATTGATTATTATTCTTCAATAGCTGAAGTGTGCCAGGGGAGGTCTAGGCTGGATGTTAGGAAGAAGTTCTATACAGAGAGAGTGATTGTCCATTGGAATGGGCTGCCTGTGGAGGTGGTGGAGTCACCACCATTGGAGGTGTTTGGGAGAAGACTTGATGGGGTGCTTGGTGCCATGGTTTAGTTGTTTAGATGGGTTGGATTGGTTGATGGGTTGGACGCAATGATCTTGAAGGTCTCTTCCAACCTGGTTTATTCTATTCTATTCTAGTCTAGTCTAGTCCTAGTCTAGTCTAGTCTAGTGTTTTTTACCTGAAGGCATTAACTGAGCAAATTCTCTTGTGTGTCTCTGCACTTATAAATAGTGACAGTATTCTGCTATATTTTTTTCCTCTTCTTATTTCTATATGTAGCCTTTAGTGTTTGTTCTTAGGTAGTTTTTAAACTGGACTGAACCAGACCAGCTTCGTGGAATTGTGTCTGTGGAATTCTAATTACTTCTATGAAATGTTCATTTAATGGACAACATTAAGTATGACAGGAAGATGTAATCTTCTCACTGATATACATAATGTATGGTCTGGATGTGGGAAATTCCTCTATGGGGCATCTGATTGTTTAGTTCCTGTATCTTATTGTTTGCACTTTGAATATGCTGAATGTAACAAAGACACTTAAAGCCAGTGGGATTACCTCATTAAAAGAAATGTAAAGAAATAAAGGCCAACTTAAAGGGATCAACTTGCAGTCTTTGCAGAATACAAAGCTCCCACTGCAACTTCAGCAGATGCTTTCTGAGTTCAATAGCTAGATGATCAGAATCATAGATTTTGTTCTGACCTGTTTTTCCTTCAACTATAACAGTAGATGTTTAAAACTCAGTGTTTCCTGCCTTGTGGCATTTTCTATAGTTTTTATTTGCACTGTATCCTATACTTAGGACTTCCAAAACAAGTATTATAAGCAGTAAGTAGTTTCCACTTCTTCAAATTATATATATATATATATATATATATATATATATATAACATCTAAAACCAAGAAAGGTGTTTTTAATAGATTAATTTTGAGTCCAGAATATTTGCCACCATAATCATCTGTGAGCATTTGTAGACACAGACTAGAAGACTGAATTCTAGGAAAATCTGACTGCCTGTTTAGTACTCCCATTTTCACATATACACAAACACCCTTCAACACAGAAGATGCAGTTAAAATTGGTTTATATGTTTCAAGCAGAGAATAGATCAAGCAAACTTTTATGCAGAGGGTGGCAGGGAAATGCACAGAAGGGAAGTTACTGTGAGTATTGTGGTATGAGAGTGTACAGATGAAAAGAAAAAAAACCAAGTTTTGGGATTCACTGGGGAAATGGTGGGATCAGAAGCTGAATGAGGTTGTGCATAATAGCATGGCTGGGAACACTCTTAGCTTCCTATAGATCTGAGTAGCTGGATCCACATGCTAATAATGACCAAAACAACCACCACTGCATTCAGTGAATGCAGGGATAAGTGTCATGACAAAGAGCAAAATCTTTTTCACCCGCTTTGGCTGTAATAAGTCCAGATCAACCAGGTAGCACACAAGGAGACCTGCTTGATCTTTAAAAGCTAAAAATGTATAAGCAAAAATTCACAGCTCAGTAGTTTATCTTCTGCAGTAATTCCTAGCTCCATCCTGGTAGACAATTTGAACAAAACAATGACAAGGGTACTAAAATTTTAGAGGGAATGCTACTCTTGAATGAACACATATTCATATGCAGTCTTCTATATTCAGTACTTGTCAGCCTATATGCAATTCTCTTTTGCTACTGTCATTGTTCACCAGGAGTAACAGAATTTGCAGAATGATATGGGAAGCCTGTGTAAGGACACAAAAAGAATTATCTATAAGTTGCCTTTGCAAGGTGGAGTTTTATTTCAAGTCCCAAATGCGGCAGAGTGTGCTGATTTAACACAGTCTTTTCCTACAACATGTAAGTGAGGGAAAGTAACACACACACAAAACTCTAGGCTGAGGTTGTGATAACATAATGCACAATTACCTCAGCCTATTTGCAGAAAAAGCACAGCAGAAAGCAGCAGAAAGCAGCAGCAATCAGAAGCCAGGGAGCTAAAATCGCAAGCCAGGGAGCTACCTTCCCATCCCTCTCTATCCGACTGCCATCCCAGTGGAAGAGACCCAACACCCCAAACACAGAACCCAAAAGCAGCAATCAGAACAGGAAGCCTTTCACGTTACAATTTATTTCAAACCCCATAACACTTTGCTCCAGCCAGCACTTCCCTTTTGAAGCTGGCATGAAGCAGGATGGTTTTGAATAACAAGCAGCAGACCTAACCCACGACACAGAGAAATACATTTAGTTAACCATATACTGACTGCTTGCCGTTTTGGACCCAAACCTTCAGAAGGAGCATGTGAGATTTGAAAACAAAGATTCTAAAACCACAGTCTCCCAGTATAACAATTAATGCACCATTCAGTGTCTCATCTAAAACTAAAGACATGACAATAAAGAATCAGAAAAAGAACAGAATAGAATTAGAATAGAATTAATCAGGTTGGAAAAGACCTTTGAGATCATTGAGTCCAACCTATCACCCAACACTATCTAATCAACTAAACCATGGCCACAAGAGTCCCATCCAGTCTCTTCTTAAACACCTCCAGGAAAGAATAACACAGAAATAACAGTAATTCAATATATGTCTTGTCATTCATTTTATCTGTAGTTTTGTTTTGTCTTAAACATATTTCATACCTAAAAAATAGGTACTTTAAAACACACATATATGGTAGGGCTGCTATAATAACTGATTTCATTCACAAGAACTACCTTATCACTTTGAAATATTCAAAAGATTGTATACATTTAAAACACATATTGGAGATGAACCTCAGCCATGACTACAGATGGGTATGCTCAGTCTTTGAGCTAGATTGAAAATGCAAGGCACTAGCCCTGTAAAAGGATTTAGCTATACCATAAACCTGATAGTAAGTAGAATTTAAAAGATTTTAAAAAGGGAAAAAATCAAAGTAAAAGTAGATTTTATTTTAATTAAAGGAAAAGAATGAGTTATGAGTATGGAATGTGTGTAGTATTTATTACATCACATTTCATATTTACACTGGACTAACTTACAAAGTTGAAGGACTGTTTGTGAAAAGCAAGTCTAAAGCATGGAACAAAATGGTGTTTCCAAAGCTTTTAATTGTGGTTGGCCCTCAGAACAGGTGAGGACTTCTGGTTTTAACCAATATTCCTTAATGGCAGGTAAGGCTGAAAAAATAACAGAGCTTTCAGTTATATAGCTGAAAACAGAAAAGAATATCTGAATGCCAAATTTATTAATTGCATTCTTTTCTGTACAACTGAAAAGTAATTCACTCTCCACATAGAATTTTACATATCAGCCACATTGGCTACTTAGGGTTAATTGAGGGGGAAAAGAAATTATATATTAATTTTTTCTAATATTATAATTTTGTTCATAATACTTTGGAATATAGACTTAGCTGCAGACAGTCATTATAGAATCATAGAATCAATAAGGTTGGAAAAGACCTCAATGATTATCAAATCTAACCTGTCACACAAGAACTCATGACTAATAAACCATGGCACCAAGTGCCACGTCCTCTTGAACACCTCCAGGGACAGTGACTCCACCACCTCCCTGGGCAGCCAATCCCAATGGCTAACAGCTCTCTCTGTGAAGAACTTCCTCCTCACCTCGAGCCTAAATTTCCCCTGCTGCAGCTTGAGACTGTGTCCTCTTGTTCTGGTGCTGGTTTCCTGGGAGAAAAGACCAACTCCCGCCTGGCTACAACCTCCCTTCAGGTAGTTGTAGAGAGCAATAAGGTCTCCCCTAAGAGTCCTCTTCTCCAGGCTAAACAATCCCAGTTCCCTCAGCCTCTCATAGGGCTTGTGCTCAAGGCCTCTCACCAGCCTCGTTGCCCTTCTCTGGACACCTTCAAGTGTCTCAATGTCCTCCTTAAATTGAGGGGCCCAGACCTGGACACAATACTCAAGGTGTGGCCTAAGCAGTGTTGAGTCCAGGGGTACAATGACTTCCCTGCTCCTGCTGGCCACACTGTTCCTGATACAGGCCAGGATGCCATTGGCATTCTTGGCTGCCTGGGCACATTGCTGGCTCATGTTTGTCTGGCTGTCAATCAGTACCCCCAGGTCCCTTTCTGCCTGGCCGCTCTCCAGCCTCTCTCACCCCAGCCTGTAGCACTGTGTGGGGTTGTTGTGGCCAAAATACAGCACCCAACACTTGGACTTGTTAAATGCCATCATGTTGGAGTCTGCCCATCTGTCCAGGTTTTTTATTAAGTCCATCTCTTTCTCATCAAAACCACATACTGGGTATTGAGTATATCTCTTTTTTGGTAAAGAAAGAGAAAAAGTGAACCCTTTGAAATCAAGACACTGCTGTGATTTCTGTGGTATTTCACTTTTTTTTATGAATTGGTACATTTAGTTTACAAAGAGTCAACACTTTTTTCCCCTATTCCCCCTCTCCCCCCTCTTTTAGGTGAGGGTATGAACCTTCAAGCTAAAGAGTAATTCCCACAAGCTTGCTCTCTGGATAAATTACTATTTCAGTATTTATAATGTATGAAGCAAAGCAGGTCTGTCATGAAGAAACAGTAACTCAAAATGCCCTTTACTATGGTACTGAGACAACTTTACTGCAGGTTGAGAATCCTAAAACTTAAATGAACTCTTCAGCTGTACCAAGGGCAAAAATTAGCTTGCATTGCCTCAGACCTCTGGAAAAGTCCTTTAACATTTTATAGTATACTCTGGAAATAGCCTGAACTGTTGGACAAAAGGAGTAGATCAGTACTTTCTTCTTTCAGCTCTGTGAATCCATTTTTGGGTAGGACCAGAGGAAACCCAGTCTAAGAAAACTAAGCCTATTGAATTGGAATTAGACAACAGTTTAAAGACTGTACACAGAATGGCAATTTCTACACATATTTGGAGTCTGGCTTTGGTGGACCTTGTTTGCCCTTTACAATCCTGCTTCCTTTTGCTGAAATGTCAATGACAGCCTTTTGAAAGGCCCATGACTTAAGCATGCTCATGAAACTAAACTCTCAGATTAAAGTGCATTTCTTTTACAGGGTCAGCTGAAAATACTATCTCTTGACGTTACACAGCACTGCATATTATTAAGTCATAATTTTTCTCCTTTCCTTAAAAGTATACAGCTAGACTGCTGTTGAAACAGCTTGTATATAAAATGCAACAGTAACAAAACAAAAAGGTGACCCCTGCAGTAAGAAAATAAAAACCCCAGATGTTTTCCCATAAAGAAAAAAAAAAAGCCACAAAATAGTACAAATCATTGCTTTTATTGCTTGTACTCTACTTATTGTAGTGTAGAAGTACATATAGTTATTTAAAATATCAGTATTGAACCAATTTTAATTAAAGTTCTTGTTGAACAAAGCATCAAACAATAGCTCTTTTACTTCACAAGCATTAAATTAGTTTCTGAGGGAATTACCAAGGTGTTTGGCATTTAAAGTTGATTTCAGTTTACTGTGTACTGTGTATCTGTTCACTACAAGTATAAGTTGGTTTTATTCCTCTGTAATGGAAATCTTCTTAGGCTGCATTTTGTTTTAATTAGAAAAAAAAAATAATGAAAGAATTGCTCAACATAGACTGTCCCAGAAAACAAGTAAAGTTGCAACTTTTAGATAATTCTTTACATCCTTTGCAGGGTTTCATTTCCTTTGAAGTCTATTCAGTTCAAGTTTTGCTGCTGACAGTTAAAACATGGTACAGCTCTGATCAGGACAGATTAACAGTCAGGTTTTCATATTCTGTTTCTCTTATTATCTTGATGTGTGTCACCATGTTTTTCCATATCCTTTTCACAGCCTATTCTCACAGTATCACAGTATCACCAAGGCTGGAAAAGACCTAAAAGATCATGGAGTCCAACCTGTCACCACAGACCTCATGACTAGACCATGGCACCAAGTGCCACGTCCAATCCCCTCTTAAACACCTCCAGGGATGGTGACTCCACCCTGAGCAGCACATTCCAATAACGAATGACTCTCTCGGTGAAGAACTTCCTCCTCACCTCGAGCCTAAACTTCCCCTGGCACAGCTTGAGACTGTGTCCTCTTGTTCTGGTGCTGGTTGCTAGAGAGAAGAGACCAACCTCTTCCTGGCTACAACCACCTTTCAGGTAGTTGTAGAGAGCAATGAGGTCTCCCTGGATCCTCCTTTTCTCCAGGCTAAACAATCCCAGTTCCCTCAGCCTCTCCTCATAGGGCTTGTGCTCAAGGCCTCTCCCCAGCCTTGTTGCCCTTCTCTGGACACGTTCAAGTGTCTCAATGTCCACCTTAAATGGAGGGGCCCAGAACTGGACACAGGACTCAAGGTGTGGCCTAAGCAATGCAGAGTACAGGGGCACAATGACCTCCCTGCTCCTGCTGGCCCCACTATTCCTAATACAGGCCGGGATGCCATTGGCTTCTTGGCCACCTGTGCACACTGCTGGCTCATGTTTAGGTGGCTGCAACTAGCCACCTAAACCAGCAACCCCATGTTCCTCTCTGTTTGAGAGCTCTCCAGCCACTCTGACCCCAGCCTGTAGCTCTGCATGGGGTTGTTGTGGCCAAAGTGCAGCCATGCACATTGTTACATCACCGTGCTTCATTCAACAGACCTGCTGTGCTAGTTTGACCCTCAAAGGGAAAATAATGGTACTAACATCTATGTCCATTTGGTTAAGCCATTAACCTTTTTCCGTGGTTTACAGAAGAGATGAAAGCCAGGGAAAAGTAGCATTAAGATGGAATAGACAAATGTCCTTGCACTGTGACGGACCTTCAAAGGAAGGCTACAATCCTGAAGGATTATTTTGTTGATTACAACATACTCCAAGTGTCATTGTGTAATGCCTCTAGTCACTTAGTACTTTACACCCATCAAAGTGATAAAAATATCTTATAATAAAGGATTAGATAAAAGCACAGCGAGTAAAACACTCTACTATTTTATTAGGTTTATTAAGTTTACCTTCCCTAGAAGCTTTAAAAAAAAAAAAAAAACAACCAAAAGCCACAAAACTTTTCATAAAGGCTTATTAGTCCTCAGTCCCCATCCTCTCTTTCATTATGAGGAACAATGTCTCTTTGGAGAAAGGCATGAAAAAATTATTGTTCCTAGCAGTGCACTGATTCATCCAATCTCACTGTATGCAAGGGATAATGAAGAGGAGAGAAAATAATGATTGCATGGGCCTAAATTTATATGTGAATAAGTAAAGGGCAGCAGTGTGACTTATACTTACAAACCTCAGAAAACACAATATTTTGTTGCTGTAATACTGGTAAAAATATAAGTTTCAATAAAACAATATTACTTTTAAAGGAACTTTATTATAGAAAAACTGAGAGGAGAAGTAATATCTGCTTACTGTCTTCTGGAAGTGAGCAAATAATTTCCTGAGAAATTAGGATCTCTTTACTTATATATATATAAAAAAGTCTTTACACTGTAAAATAAGGGATTAAAATGGTAAGGTTAGAGTAAGAAGAGGTGCTTTCTGTTTTATAGATCCGTATTTACACCAGCATTTCAAGATTTAAAATGAAAAAAAGGAGTAAATATAGGACTCTGTTGCCATTGGGTTAGATCTGATACCCACCTGAAGAGCAATATAAAAATGTTTTTTTTTAACTGGAAAAAATAAGCCTAAAATCACTGTATCTGCACCCTGCTAAAAAAATTTGTTTCAGAACAACATTAATAGATGAGGGGCGAGCAACTGATGACGTTTACCTGGACCTGAGCAAAGCCTTTGACACTGTCCCGCACCACATCCTGGTCTCCAAGCTGGTGACTCGTGGGTTTGATGGATGGACCACTAGATAGATAAAGAACTGGCTTGATGGCCTCACCCAAAGACTGGCTGTCAATGGGTCCATGTCCCAGTGGAGGCCAGTGACAAGCGGAGTCCTGCAGGGATCCGTCCTGGGACCAGTCTTGTTCAACATCTTTGTGGGTGCCATGGACAGTGGCATCGAGTGCACCCTCAGCAAGTTTGCTGATGACACCAAGCTGTGTGGTGCAGCAGACATGCTGGAGAGGAGGGATGCCATCTAGAGGGACCTTGACAGGCTGGAGAGGTGGGCACAAGCCAACCTCATGAGCTTCAACAAGACCAAGTGCAGGGTCCTGCATCTGGGTCGAGGCAATCCCAGGCACAAATACAGGCTGGGCAGGGACTGGCTGGAGAGCAGCCCTGAGGACAGAGACCTGGGGGAGCTGGTGGACGAGAAGCTCAACATGAGCTCTCAATGTGCACTTGCAGCCTGGAAAGCCAATCAGATCCTGGGCTACATCAAGAGAAGTGTGGTCAGCAGATCAAGGGAGGTGATTCTATCCCTCTACTCAGCCCTGGTGAGACCCCACCTGGAGTACTGTGTCCAGTTCTGGAGTCCCTATTACAGGAGGGATGTGGAGGTGCTGGGACGTGTCCAGAGAAGGGCCACGAGGATGATCAGAGGGCTGGAGCACCTCTCCTATGAGGACAGACTGAAGGAGCTGGGGATGTTCAGTCTGGAGAAGAGAAGGCTCTGAGGTGACCTCATTGTGGCCTTCCAGTATCTGAAGGGGGCCTAAAAGAAGGCTGGGGAGGGACTTCTCAAGATATCAGGTAGTGATAGGACTAAGGGGAATGGAATGAAGCTGGAGGTGGGGAGATTCAGGCTAGATGTGAGGAGGAAGTTCTTCACCATGAGAGTGGTGAAGCCCTGGAATGAGTTGTCCAGGGAGGTGGTTGAGGCCCTGTCCCTGGAGGTGTTTAAGACCAGGCTGGATGAGGCTCTGGCCAGCCTGATGTAGTGTGAGGTGTCCCTGCCCATGGCAGGGGGTTGGAACTAGATGATCCTTGTGGTCCCTTCCAACCCTGACTGATACTATGATAGAAACCAGTTTACTTGAACATTTATAAAATCTACAATAAAATCTAATTGTGGAAAAGGAAGCTTCTGAGCTTCCAAAATATGTATTTTTCATTCCTGAAATGTATAAGCTCTCTCTTCCAGTAGCAGTTTTAAATTCTGGCTTTCAGACAGTGCCTCAGAAAACAAACGGAAAAACCCACAAGGCATGCAAACAGAAAAACAACCAAACAACAAACATGTTTTAGTGCTTTCAACTGTCTGCTTTGTTTTCTCTGTTCAGCCCTGTTTTTCCTGCTCAGTTGCTCAGTGACAAAGTATCCATTAACACCAAGTACTGATGGGCTCATGTCAGGTCTTCTAGTTAGGTTTGTCTGCTACAATTTGCTATCATGCAAATATGCCTAAACACATGTAGAGATATATGCAACAAATACACACTGGAACACAGGAGGTTCCACCTCAACAAGGGGAGATACTTCTTTATGGCGATGGAGCACTGGAATAGGCTGCCCAGAGAGGCTGTGGAGTTGTCTTCTTTGTAGACCTTCAAATTCCACCTTAATGCATTCCTGTGTGGCCCGCCCTAGGCCATCCAGCTTTGACACTGGGGTTGGACTCCACGTTTTCTGGAGGTCCCTTCTAGTCCCTAACACTCTGTGATTATCTGTCTGAGCAGTGTAACTCTCTAAATTTGCAGAATAACTCACTTTCTCCATGAGTATTTCATTCCTTTAAAATTGGGTTGTTGTTTTCTGAGGTACATGCAATATGGTATAATCTCATATTCAAAATTCTAAATCACTGGGCATATGCTTTTGCTTCTGAGAAATCAAGACTGGTGATGGGGTCTTGAACACAAGTTCTATGAGGAAGCTGGGGGTGTTCAGCCTGGAGAAGAGGAGGTTGAGGGGAGACTTCGTCACTCTCTACAACTATCTGAAGGGAGGTTGTAGAGAGGTAGGGGCTGGCTGCTTCTCCCAGGTAACAAGTGATAGGGTGAGGAAATGGCCTCAGGTTGCACCATGGCTGATTTAGATTGGATGCTAGGAAAAATTACTTAACAGAAAGGATCATCATGCACTGGGACAGGCTCTCCAGGGAACCGGTGGAGTCCCTATTCCTGGAGTCATTTAAAAACCATTTGGATGAGGTGCTCAGAGACATGGTCTCACAGTTGTGTCCAGGGAGATGTTAAGTTATGGCTGGACTCGATCTTAAGGTTTTTATCTAACCAGGCAATTCTATGATTAAGGGAATAAGCAAACACTGGAAGGGTTTTGTTCAAGATATTGAATGTTTCAAGACAAGTACAGCCAAAATTTTTGTGGAGTGCAAACCTCTAAGAGTAATGCTTTTAGGCTGCTGGAGATTTTTGTTTGTTTTCTTCTCCTCTCACTCCTTGAATGCATCTTGCTAGTTAGTAAAGAGTTAATGGCAATTATAGATTACAGCTTAATCTTTACAGGTTTGCTAATAAGACCACTGGTCTCCAGTCTGTTCAATGTGGCACATCATGAAGTGTTATCCATCCAGAGAAATACTGTAATTTGTTTCAGGTGTGTATCATCTCAAATACACCTTCCTGCCCTGCAGTCTCCATGGAAACATTGTCCTTCAAGCAAAGCACATGATTAATCAATAAGATTATATCAAAGTAAAAGCTAAATTAAGTACTGTGAAGACTTGCAATAAGATATAAAGATAAAATAAATGTGTGCATTTCTCCTGTCTGTGAAGGATAACTGTAAGCAGTAACTTCAGGGTTTGTCAATCTGCCAAAATCACTTCTGGCTTTGTCATGTTTTTTGTTAGAGCTTTATTTCTTCATAGAATCAATGAGTGTGAAATAAAACAGTGTGTGTCTTATGGGCTGAATTAAAAAAATGTGTTCACTCCTATGCATACTTTAAAGAAAATGAGCTTGAGAAGAGTTGCCTCTCAATGTCAAGGTATTATTGAACATGTATGCTTTTTGAATCATCTAAATATATAATCATTTAGGATACAAAAGACCTTTGAGATCATTGTATCCAATGTTAATGTAGCACTACCAAGGCAACCACTAAACAACATTTCTAATGAAACTTGGATTTTAAATACCAAGAATGGTGATTCAACCACTTCCCTGTGCAGCCTGTGACAACACTTGATAATTTATGTGGAGAAAGTTTTCCTAATACTAGATCTAAACATCCTGTGAAGCAACCTGAATCCATTTTCTCTTGTCCTATAACTCATACTTTCATAGTATCATAGTATCATAGTATCAGTCAGGGTTGGAAGGGACCACAAGGATCATCTAGTTCCAACCCCCCTGCCATGGGCAGGGACACCTCACACTACATCAGGCTGGCCAGAGCCTCATCCAGCCTGCTCTTATACACTTCCAGGGATGGGGCCTCAACCACCTCCCTGAGCAACCCATTCCAGGGCTTCACCACTCTCATGGTGAAGAACTTCCTCCTCACATCCAGCCTGAATCTCCCCACCTCCAGCTTCATTCCATTCCCCCTAGTCCTATCACTACCTGATGTCTTGAGAAGTCCCTCCCCAGCCTTCTTGGAGGCCCCTGTAAGATACTGGAAGGCCACAATGAGGTCACCTGGGAGCCTTCTCTTCTCCAGACTGAACAGCCCCAGCTCCTTCAGTCTGTCCTTATAGGAGAGGTACTGCAGCCCTCTGATCATCCTCGTGGCCCTTCTCTGGACACCTTCCAGCACCTCCATATCCCTCTTGTAATAGGGACTCCAGAACTGGACATAGCACTCCAGGTAGGGTCTCAGCAGAGCTTTTTAGAGGGGGAGAATCCCCTCCCTTGACCTGCTGGCCACACTTCTCTTGATGCAGCTCAGGATCTGATTGGCCTTCTGCACTGCAAGTGCACATTGAGAGCTCATGTTGAGTCTCTTGTCCACCAGCCCCCCCAAGTCTCTCTCCTCCAGGCTGCTCTCCAGCCAGTCACTGCCCAGCCTGTATTTGTGCCTGGGATTACTTCGACCCAGAGAGGGATGAGAGAGACCAACTCTTACGTCTCCCCAATGTCCTTTCAGGTTGCTGCAGAGAGCAAGAAGGTCTCCTCTGAGCCTCCTTTTCTCCAGGATAAACAATCCCAGTTTTCTCAACCACTCCTCATAAGATGTGTGCTCTAGACCCCTCACAAGATTTGTTGCCTTTCTTTGGACATGCCCCAGAACTTCAATGTCTTTGTCGTAATGAGGTGTCCAAAACTGTGCATGGTATTCAAGTTACTGAATTAATTCATGGTGAATCATGAATTCTTGTGGCAGAATACTGCCTAAGAAGAGAAACATGTCACAAATATTTGGTTTAGATTTTGACTTACCAGATATGACCTGAACATCAGGAAAAAAGTACTGCTTCTTAATGCACTGATTCTCACATGAAATCTTTCTATTTTTCTTCTAAGTATTAAGTGACACATTTTCCCTTGGGCTTTACCCTAACTGATTAAAGGTAATAACCATGGAGTACCAAGAAACACATATTCATAACTGAATCCAGTGAAGATGAGAATATGACATTACTGAGATTTAGAGCTAACTTGCTTTGTACTATTGACACTGCAATCGAGTAACTACTTAGACACTGCTGTGCATAAGCAGCATTTCTTTATTCAGCCCTGGGCTTTATGGATGATCACTCCATAACCCAACAGCCTTGATGAAAAGTACCTAATACAATTATTTTTTCCTATGTACGACATATTCATGGGATGTGATGCAGCAAAATATTTGTGCCGCGATTAAGAGACGGGACTCAGCCTGATTCAGGCCAGGTGTCAACTTTATTGTACATAATCCTTTCTTTATGAAAGCAAACATAACAAAGAAGCAGTTTGTGATTGGTTATTAAACTTGTTCAAGCAACAGTTGTAAACTTAGGATTGGTTACAGAAAATGCATCAGACTAATATCAATATCTTATCAAGGTTTTAGCAAGCATCAAAGAAAAATTAAGAGATCAGGGACTCTGTTACAACAATCTATGATATGTGTGAAGTCTTACACTTTCAGGTCATAATAACTGTTTGTAGTCAGGTATCTGTGCTCTTTCAACTACACTGCTGCATTGTGTTCCCATGGTTTGAGCCATCGAGCCATCAAGGCTAACACTATCTCCTCTTATCAGTCTAGCAGTGCTTGGAACTCTGCTCTACAAGTTTAACCCTTCACCTGTGCTGGTGCAAGTGGTCTGGGGTCTCCCAAATCCCCACCTCAAATTACCATTTATGTCACCAAGGCTACCCTTGATGTCCTTGATGTTTTTCTCACCCACCTTTACTTTCTGACAAATGAGTTGTACAATAAACTTTCTTTCTTAACTGTGAGTGCTTTATATACTTGAACGCTCTATATTGATTAGGAAGTAAGGGAAAGTAAAAATAATAATCACATCAAAAAAATCTACAGGTATTTTCCAAAACAAGTGGCAAAACACACAAAAAACCATCTTGTGACTAGCTGATGTAATGAGAAACTCAAGGTACTTTGGAAAACAAAGGAAAGGAGTAAAAAAATAAGGTTAAAATCTTGCCTAAGATCTGGCTTTTGGAGTGGGAGTTGAAGATGACACTATATTAAAAATGATCATTTCTCTCCACCCATCTGCTACTTAGTCACTCAATAATGTCTAGATTTCCTAACCTTAAGACATGGAATATATGAAAGCCAAATTTTAAAATGAATAATTATTAGGGAGAATTAATTTACTAAAATGTAAATAAGGACTAATTGTGAAATATATAAACTGGACTGATCTTTTCTGATTGCTAGAGGCACGTCAAGCTGCTCTCACTAGCCCTCAAATAACAAAATATGATTAAAAAAACCCAACAACAAGAAAAACCCCAAACAAATCTTGAGTTGAGACAAAGATGGAGAGATCACCATATCAGATACCATGGCTGGCAAAACAACCTCCACCTAGGCAAAATTAATTAATTATGACTTAAAATGGTGAGAAACTGAATCAAGTTAAAACAACAACTTCCACTTCCTCCCCTTTTCCTCAGGCTCTGATTTTAGTCCCAATTCTCTTTCACCCACTCCCACAGAGTGATGAAAGGAGCATGGGAAATGGAAGGCATATAAATTAATATTCATACAAATTAATATGAGTTTATAAGTGAACTGTGGTCAGTTCTCTTCCTCTTCTCTCCTCACACTGTCTGCTCCAGTATTGGTCCTTCCCAAGGGCCATAGTTCCCTCAACCTTCTCCCATGGGGTTAGTATCAAGATTAATGTTATTCTGGGCTTCATTAGGCAAAGTATTACCAGCAGATTGAGGGATGTGATGTGTCTCCTCTACTAAGCACTGTATAGGTTCTGGGCTCCCCAGTACAAGAGAGATATGGACATATTGGACAGAACCCAAAGAAAGGCCACATATATGATTAAGTGTCTGGAGCAGTATCACAGTATCACTAAGGTTGGAAGAGACCTCGAAGATCATTGAGTCCAACCTGTCACCACAGACCCCATGACTAGACCATGGCACCAAGTGCCACGTCCAACCCCCTCTTGAACACCTCCAGGGACAGCGACTCCACCACCTCCCTGGGCAGCCCATTCCAATGGCAAACGACTCTCTCATGAGAGCAGCTCACATGAGAAAAATCTGGGCTGTTTAACTTGAAGAAAAGAAGGCTTCACTAGGATCTTATCAATGTATATAAATACCTGCAGAAAGGGTGGAAAGAATATCTATCCAGACTGTTTAAAGTAATGTCTAGTGACAAAACCAAAAGCAATGGGCATAAAATGAAACAGGACAGGTTCTGTCTGAAGGTCAGGAAACTTTTCTTGTGAGGGTGACTGAACCCTAGTACTGATTACTCAGTGAGATTCTGGTCTTCTACCTTGGAGATATTCTGAAAGTTATATGGACATAACCCTGTATAACTGGCCCTGCTCAAGAAGAGGTCTTGGACATGATGACATCCTGTGGTTTCTAGACTCAACCTGTCTCTGTGAAAGTACCAAATCAACATTGTTCTCCACTGACAGTGAAGACAATTACTATTTTCACCTGCGTGATGTTAGTGTTTAGCATCTGATACCAACAAGGCAACAAGGCTGGTGAGAGGCCTTGAGCACAAGCCCTATGAGGAGAGGCTGAGGGAGCTGGGTTAGCCTGGAGAAGAGGAGGCTCAGGGGTGACCTCATTGCTCTCTACAACTACCTGAAAAGTGGTTGTAGCCAGGAAGGGGTTGGTCTCTTCTTTAGCAACCAGCACCAGAACAAGAGGACACAGTCTCAAGCTGCACCAGGGGAAGTTTAGGCTCGAGGTGAGGAGAAAATTCTTCACATAGAGAGTCATTCATCATTGGAATGGGCTGCCCAGAAGGCCAATGGCATCCTGGCCTGCATCAAGGAACAGTGTGGCCAGCAGGAGCAGGAAGGTCATTCTGTTCCTGTACACTGCAATGGTTAGGCCACACCTTGAGTCCTGTGTCCAGTTCTGGGCCCCTCAGTTTAGGAAGGATTTTGTCTTGCTGGAACGGGTCCAGAGAAGGGCAACGAAGTTGGTGAGGGGTTTGGAACACAAGCCCTATGAGGAAAGGCTGAGGGAGCTGGGGTTGCTTAGCCTGGAGAAGATGAGACTGAGGGGGTGCTTGGCTGCATGGTTTAGTTGTTTAGGAGGGTTGGATTGGTTGATGGGTTGGACGCAATGATCTTCAAGGTCTCTTCCAACCTGGTGTATTGTATTGTGGTGTATTGTATTGTATTGTATTGTATTGTATTGTATTGTATTGTATTGTATTGTGGTGGAATCACCAACCCTGGAGGTGTTCAAGAGAGGATTGGACGTGGCACTTGGTGCCATGGTCTAGTCATGAGGTCTGTGGTGACACGTTGGACTCGATGATCTTTGAGGTCTCCTCCAACCTTAATGATTCTGTGTGATTCTGTGAATCCCTTGATAAAAAGCAAGCAAGCAAACAAACAAACAAAAAACCACCAAAAACCCAATCAATTAATCAAGTCTATTTCTAACTCTTCAAGCCATCCCTGTCATATGTGAAGGAGGTGTGAGAAATTAAAATTCAGTAATCTAAAAAAATCCAACAGTCTGACTTTATTCCTTCCTTTGCTGGATGGGAATAGTTGTCAAGGATTCACAGTAGTAGTCACTATGTGGGTGATTTCTGTGATGGGTTTCTCTGATCTCAACCCAAGCTGTATCCTAAAATTAAAACACAGGCTGGATTTAGAGGTTTCTATGCCAAGAATTTTCTGAGTCAGACATACCAAGTAAGGTCAAGCAATTTTTATGAGTCATTTATGTTTCCAGTATTATTTTTATTTGAAGATTTTGGGAGACTAGATTCTAAGCATCTGCACTAAACTAACTAGAAGGTGCTTGTGATTGTACTTGAATTAGTTTCTCCCTTGCTGTGATATCTGGACTTGGACAAATGCAGAATCTGAGAATGACCATAGGACAAATCATAATATGTTACCATCCCTCTACCAAAGAATGTGTAATCTCATTTCAGTCAGTGTGTCAGTTTGTATTACAAGAACAAAACAGGGATGTCTGAGCATATGACAAACATGCGTTCCTGCTTGTGGGAACAGGGTGGTTTAGCTTAGTGTTCCATTTATGTTTAAGTATATGTACAAAAAGTTATTTGGTCTTAACAGACTCTTACAGAACAGTTTTGATAGATATTAGTAATTAATTGTAGGCTGGATGTTAGGAAGAAGTTCTTCAAAGAAAGAGTGATTGGCCATGGAATGGGCTGCCCAGGGAGCTGGTGGAGTCACTGTCAATTAAGGTATTTAGGAAGAGACTGGATGGGGTGCTTGGTGCCATGGTTTAGATGATTAGATAGTGTTGCATGATAGGTTGGACTTGATGATCTCAAAGGTATTTTCCAACCTGGTTAATTCTATTCTATTCTATTCTATTCTATTCTATTCTATTCTATTCTATTCTATTCTATTCTATTCTATTCTATTCTCCTTCAATTTAATTGATTGTACAAATTCAGCATTCAATCACAATTGGAGAAGAGTCTCTAAAATTATGCAATATGTTAGCATACTCATAGCTCCTACCATATCTGTGATACAAGTTGAAGATATGTCTCAGGTATAGAGGTCCCATTTCAATTATAAATGGTTGATTATTTAACTTCATTCATTCCAAGCCAGCTGTCAAAAAGAGAGATTGCTGAAGTCAGTTCAGAAATATCTTGGTTCTCTCAGCCATGTTGAATGTCAGCTGTTCTCCAGAGCCATGAAATTAATACAAAATGATTGTGTGGTAGAGTCAAGCAATGCGATAAGCTCAAGATGTCCTCTTAACTAATCATTCAGTGTCAAAAAGACAAAGGCTTGCTTCCTTGGGCATCTGTGTTCCAGTAATCTCTGCTTATGTAACCTGTACTTAACTAGTTTGGTTGGTTGGTTCTTGAAATCTTTGTGCAGGGTATCTTTTCCAACAAAATAGTTCTTCATAAAGCTAGCCATAATGATAATTAACAATAACCCCCATTTTTTACTGAACATAATTGCATTAAATTATTAAACTAAATTAAGTTTGCTTTTGCTGCCAGATGTTTTGTGTGAAAGATTAATGTCATTTTCAGCCTTTCACAGAAACACCACTACTTCAGACTTAACTAATCCTTTTAAATATGAGGGGAATAATTAGTTTTGGAAGCAGAATCATAGAAACATAGAATTGCTAGGGTTGGAAGGGACCTCAAGGATCATCTAGTTCCAACCCCCCTGCCATGGGCAGGGACACCTCACACTAGAGCAGGTTGCTCAGAGCCACATCCACCCTGCCCTTAAAAGCCTCCAGAGGTAGGGCTTCTACCACCTCCCTGGGCAACCTGTTCTAGTGTCTCATCACCCTCATGATGAAGCATTTCTTCCTAACATCCAATCATTATTTTTTTCAATTCCCCCTAATCCTCATTGCTACCTGACACCCTAAAAAGCCTCTCACTAGCTTTCTTGGAGGCCCCTGTAAGATACTGGAAGGCCACAATAAGGTCTCCTCAGAGCCTTCTCTTCTCCAGACTGAATAGCCCCAACTCTCTCAGTCTGTCCTCATAGGAGAGGTGCTCCAGTCCTTTGATCATCCTCGGGGCCCTTCTCTGGACATGCTCCAGCACATCCAGATCCTTCCTGTAATAGGGGTTCTAGAACTGGATGCAGTTCTCCAGGTGGGATCTCAGCAGAGTGGAGTAGATGGGAAGAATCACCTCCCTCAACCTGCTGGCTATGCTTCTCTTGATGCAGCCCAGGATGTGATTGGCTTTCTGGGCTGCAAGTGTACACTGGTGGCTCATGTTGAGCTTCTCATCTACCAGCACCCCCAGGTCCTTTTCTTCAGGCCTGCTCTCATACCAGTCTATATTGGTGTTTAGGATTGCCCTCACCCAGATGCGGGACCTTGCATTTGGTCTTGTTGAACCTCATGAGGTTGTCATGGGCCAAGCTCTCCAGCCTGTCAAAGTCCCTCTGGATGGATCCCTTCCCTCCAGTGTGTCTGCTGCACCACACAGCTTGGTGTTGTCAGCAAACCTGCTGATGGTGCACTCAATGCCACTGTCCAACAAAGATGTTAAATAAGACTGGTCCAGCACTGATCCCTGGGGGACTCCACTTGTCACTGGCCTCCAGTTGGACATGGACACATTGACAGTCACTCTTTGGGTGCAGTGATCAACCCATCCCTGTTACAGTCCTTTAAATACTCTTGTTTCCACATTTCTTGCATGATAGGTTGGACTCAATGATCTCAAAGGCCTTTTCCAACAGCTCCAGGGATGGTGACTACACCACCACCCTCTGGCAGACTATTCCAGTGTTTGATAACCCTTTCAGTGAAAAAAATATTTCCTAGTATCCAGTCTAAGCCTCCCCTGCCACAGCTTGTATTCATTTCTTCTAATCCTGGGATAAAGAGTATTGTTAATGTCTATTCTTCTAGGACTTCATTAGGAAAAAAAACCAAACAAAACAACAAACAACCAAAACCCAACAAACAACCCCCCAAAACCATCCCACATTCTTTCTTAAAAGTAGACTATATCATATGATCTAGAGACAAGTGAGAAATTTCTAAAAAAAACCCTAGCAGTCTGACCTGCTAGCAACACTTCGCCTAATGCTGCCCACAATGCCATTTGCATTCTTTACGTCAAGGTCACATTGCTCTCCCCTGTTCAGCTTGTTGTTTAATAGAATCTGCCAAAGATCTTTCCATCACCCTTTGAATGCAGCCATTCATAGAGTTTTGAATCCACTTAACTGTTTGCTCATCCAGCCCATACATCACAGTATCACTAAGGTTGGAAGAGACCTCGAAGATCATCAAGTCCAACCTGTCACCACAGACCCCATGACTAGACCATGGCACCAAGTGCCACGTCCAGTCCCCTCTCGAACACCTCCAGGGAAGGTGACTCCACCACCTCCCCAGGCAGCCCATTCCAATGGCGAATGACTCTCTCGGTGAAGAACTTTCTCCTCACCTCGAGCCTAAACTTCCCCTGTTGCAGCTTGAGACTGTGTCCTTGTTCTGGTGCTGGTTGCTAGAGAGCAGAGGCCAACCCCTTCCTTCAACAACTTTTCTACTGAAGATCTTATGTGAGAGTGTCGAAGGCTTTTACTTTAATACGCTGGTCAAACGAGACTTGCCCTTGGTGAATCCAGGATCAGCTGCTCCAAAAAATTAATGGAATTTTACCTCCTTAATATCTTCTCACAAACACTCTCTGCTTGGATATTTTTGCTCTGGTTTGAGGACCCTTATGGATTGAAGACTTAAGTGCGGTACTGCATGCCCTAAATGGCAATGGTCTTTCTCTTCCAGTATCCTATCTTTGTTACTGGTAAACAGCAAGGTCCTGGGTGAGAGGTTGGACTTGATGATCCTTGAGGTCTTTTCCAAACTTATTGATTCTATGATTCTAAGGAGCTGAGACACATACATTTTCTTCTTCCACGTTTGGATTCCAATCACAGAATCACAGAATCACCAAGGTTGGAAGAGGCATCAAAGATCGTCAAGTCCAACCTGTCCACAGACCTCATGATTACTAGACCATGGCACTAAGTGCCACGTCCAATTCCCTCTTGAACACCTCCAGGGATGGTGACTCCACCACCTCCCTGGGAAGCACATTCCAATGGCTAACAACTCTCCCTGTGAAGAACTTTCTCCTCACCTTGAGCCTAAACTTCCCCTGGTGCAGCTTGCGACTGTGTCCTCTTGTTCTGGTGCTGGTTGCCTGGGAGAAGAGACCAACCCCCTCCAGGCTACAACCACCCTTCAGGTAGTTGTAGACAGCAATAAGGTCTCCCCTGAGCCTCCTCTTCTCCAGGCTAAACAATCCCAGCTGCCTCAGCCTCTCCTCATAGGGCTTGTGCTCGAGGCCTCTCCTGAGCCTCATTGGCCTTTGAGTAATGATTAGAATAGAATATAGAATAGAATAGAATAGAATAGAATAGAATAGAATAGAATAGAATAGAATAGAATAGAATAGAATAGAATAGAATTTCATTATATGGAAAATGTTCTGGAGCAAAAGTTTTTCATTACCACCCATGAAATTGATAGTGATGCTTTTTAATTTCTTAGGCACTTTTGAACTATTAGTGCAGAATGTGGAACATTTGCTACCTGTCTGTGAATGAATACTGATAAACAGAAAGAGACTGTTAATATTGCAGATAATATCTGCAACATTATTGAGGTGTTTCTTCAGAAGAAAAAAAAAATCAATATTTTTTTTTCCACATACATCAGTATGTAGTTGTTGATTTAGTTTCAGGGTACAAAATGTAGGGAGATTTTTGTTTAAGTTTTTAAGATTAGCTGAAGACAGCTGAAGACTTCCTAATACCCATCTTTTATATGTTTTTCCTCTTTATTTATTTTTATTTTCTGCTGCTTTCATATGAAAAGTGAATCTACAGCTCTCGTGCTCTTTGAATGAACTTTACATAATATGTGAGGGCAGAACTGGAATGCAAACAAGTGAATTGAATTAAATGACAATAATGTTGAATTTCTGACAGAAAGTTGGTAATGACAATTTGAATTCAAACCAGGCTTTTCAGTTCACCAGACTGCATAACCTTGCAGAAGCACGTTGTGCCTTGCAATGGTGTTGAGAACTCACAGTATCAGTGTACTTGAATGAGTAAGATACTCCTAAATTAACACAGAGATCTGCACAGAAAATATGGTAAAACATTCCTTTATTCAGTTGTTTTATTGCTGAAAATAAGCACAGAAGGGGAAAATGTTTTAATTAAACTGAAAGAGTTTGATGTTTAAAATAATGACACACAGACCTATGAATTTAGCCATCCTAATTCTAGGTTTAATTATATTTATTATTTTATTAGAGGTATTTAGCGATTCATTAAATGTTTAATACAGATCTAAAGAAATAATCTGTTTTCAACTGAAATGTTAGTAGCCTTGAAAGTATAACCAATGTGTTGACAACTTGCTGAAGTACCATTTAAATTTTCATCTCAACCAAAATTAAATGTTTGATTTTTGGCTCCTGAATATGTGCAATGTACATAAAACATTCCATTGACACCAAACCCTACCCTCAGTTGCTCTGCAAATTTGATGGGTTTTTCACTAGAGCTGTACTGCTATGCACTTTAATGGAATAACTTCCCATCAAACCAGTACCTCAGTGAAGAGAATGGGCCAGTTTAAACAATCCTAAAATATTCTAGTCTGCCCTAACAATCCACTTTTTCAAAACAGCCTTCTTGGCAGAATATTCCTAAATAATTTTTACACAAGAACCTAATCTGCCAGGTTGTCCAGGGAGGTGGTTGAGGCCCTGTCCCTGGAGGTGTTTAAGACCAGGCTGGATGAGGCTCTGGCCAGCCTGATCTAGTGTGGGGTGTCCTTGCCCATGGAAGGAGGGTTGGAACTAGATGGTCCTTGTGGTTCCTTCCAACCCTTACTGATACTATGATAAAACTTAGGACACAGATTTAAAGATTGGGTGTCATACTTGTGTCATATATTTGCTTTGTCTATGCTTGCTTGCTTGTTTGTACAAGAAAGGTAAGCCCCAGAAGAGAGTTAGGAATGGTTCAGTTACTAAGGCGTAGGCCATTCATAGACATCTGGTACAATTTCAAACACTTTTGATGTCTCAGATACTTATTCATACAGAGGTATTAAGCTTTAGAGGAACTCCACATCTGGAGCAGATTTTGGAGGCCAGACCTGAGTGGAAATCACATAGCATCAGTGTCTTTTGTGGGGGCTCCTGATTCCAGGCATGTTTGAAGAGGAAATCAGACTTTATGCACATCCTTCTTATAGAATTACTTTCAGCCCCACTTTAATTACTATTCTCAGCATACAGAAGCAGATGTCTTCAAAAAAAAAGAAAAGATTACTTTTTCTTTATTTTTTTCCCCCTCTGCAGTTTTGAGCACAGACAACCAACATAAAGACCAAGATGCATTTTTCTTTTCCATTGTCAGCTACTATTTGCTGTTTCGATTCTTAGCATGCATGCCCTTTATTTTTCCTACCCATATGTGAGAACAAAACTTTAATCTTTCCAGAAATCAGGCATTATTTTGGTGCCTGTGGTATTTTTCTCTACTCTATATCTTCGTCTCTGTACTTACTGGAAAGTGTGTAGTCTTTATATTATTTCTGCTATACAAGACAGTGAAAGGCCAGAGCCCCCAGTGAATAAAATGTTGCAAGACCTTGAATGTCAGCATGTGTAATCTACAAGAACATCACTGTATTCTTTCATCTCTTTTGCAGGCATGTCACTTTATGCAGGGGAGAAAGCTTATTAATAAGGATATACAAGAAAGTAAATGAGACAAGAAAATAAATGAGTATTTACCAATGAGGGCGGGGAACAGTACAATCCTTGCTAATTGGTTATGATTGAAGTTTAATAGGCCATTCAAATGACTACATGCCTTGGATTTGCCTTGTCAGTTGAGCTCTAGAAGTTGAGTGAATGTTCAATTCCCAAGCTGGACTAATGCTTAAAATGCAGTAGAATTGCCTGAAAATTTATAAACTTCATTATTGGAACATAAGTGCAACATGGCAGATAAGCTATTATGAAGTACACTAAATGCATTAATTCATTATAATTATTTTAACATTTAAAAATCATCATGCAAATTCTCAACCAACCCTTTAAATAGTATCATAGTATCATAGTATCAGTCAGGGTTGGAAGGGACCACAAGGATCATCTAGTTCCAACCCCCTGCCATGGGCAGGGACAACCCACACTAGAGCAGGCTGGCCAGAGCCTCATCCAGCCTGGGCTTAAACACCTCCAGGGATGGGGCCTCAACCACCTCCCTGGACAGCCCCTTCCAGGGCTTCACCACTCTCATGGTGAAGAACCTCCTCCTCATGTCCAGCCTTAATCTCCCCACCTCCAGCTTCATTCCATTCCCCCTAGTCCTATCACTACCTGATGGCCTGAAAAGTCCCTCCCCAGCCTTCCTGTAGGCCCCTTCAGATACTGAAGGCCACAATGAGGTCATCTTGGAGCCTTCTCTTCTCCAAACTGAACAGCCCCAACTCTTTCAGGCTGCCCTCACAGGAGAGGTGCTCCAGTCCTCTGATCATCCTTGTGGCCCTTCTCTGGACATGTTCCAGCACCTCCAGATCCCTCTTGTAATAGGGGCTCCAGAACTGGACGCAGTAAATAGCTGGAGTGAAGTAAGTATGTCTGGCACAAAAGCTTAACACTCTACAAGAATGCTTCCACTCCTCTGTTTATTCTGAGATTTAGTAAAAAAGAGCATGAATGATAGCACCAAGAAATGGGAGAAGATATATTTCCTTTCTTCAGCTTCATAAGCTGTAAGGCCTCCCTGAGTCAGCATGTGTCCTGTGCACAGCTTACCTTTTCAATATGCACAAAACAGTGTTGTTCACTGCATACTGTTAGTTCATGGAATCTTAAATTTGACACCATTATTGGGAGAGTTTCTAGCTTAGTGCAACGTGGCACCATTATCCCTTGTACCTTTTTATTCTAGCCAAGATTTTGAAAAGTAATGTGCTAGTGCCACATACAGAGGAACAATCACCTTGCTCCTGCTGGCCATGCTGTTTTTGATACAAGCTAGGATATCACTAGTTGTCTTGGCCTCCTGAGCACGCATCCTCCACCCTCCTAGGATATGAGTAAACCAGTAATAACTATTTCTTCAAAGTGAGTTTTAAATGGATAATTATACCTTAACTGCATTTTCTTACCTTGTTTATGAGAAATTTCTTGCATGACAGTGTCAAAATTCTTAATAAATTTGAATTGTAACAAACCCACTGCTTCTTTATTCACTTGGCCTGTTAGCCTGTCACGGAAAGAAATTGCATTAGATTGACATGATCAGTTCTTGACAAACTCATGCTGTCCATTTTTATCACCTTATTATCTCTGAGTTACTTTCAAATTGATTTCTTAGTAATTTTTTAGAGATACTTGCCAGAAATTTGAATTAGGGTCACACTGCTATAATATTCTCTGTTCCCTTTCCCCCCCCCCCCCTTCCTTTTTTTCTTTTATTGTTTTTCCAACCTCTTTTATGAACTTAGATATTAAGAATATTCCTGTTAAAACTCTGGATCCCATAATTTCTTGAAAATTATTTTTTCAGAGGACTAGATGTTTTGTATTGTGCAGTCAAAATGTACAACAAAAATTTGCTGACCCTACTTTGTGTGATTTCTATATTCTGCTCTGTACTTCATAATACTTCATAAAGTTTATTTCTTCATATATTTGGTTAAAACATCAGGAGAGGAAGGGCTTGTTTATTTGTTTGGTTTTTAAGGAAGAGAATACATTGTTTGTCTCAGTCCTTGCCTAATTCAATGTTTCTTATTTACCCTTGCTTCTTTGTTATCTTATTACTAATAGAAATTCATTTTGCACTTTAGTCTCTCTGATTTTGTTCCAATATATATTTTCTCTCTGTTAGGTACATTGTTAGACATTTAGTCATTTGCATTCTTTATTCATTTATCTAATATTTATTTTCCGGTTCCTGAAGGCTTCTGATTCGATATTTTTCTGTTAATATACCCCCTATTTTCTCCTGTGCAATGGAATATTTTGCCATTATGAAAGGCTGGAGAGTGGCCAGGCAGAAAGGGACCTAGGGGTGTTGGTCGATGGTAGGCTGAACATGAGCCTGCAGTGTGCCCAGGCAGCCAGGAGGGCCAATGGCATCCTGGCCTGCATCAGGAACAATGTGGCCAACAGGAGCAGGGAGGTCATGCTGCCCCTGTACACTGCACTGGTTAGGCCACACCTTGAGTACTGTGTCCAGTTCTGGGCCCCTCAGTTTAGGAAGGATGTTGACTTGCTGGAACGTGTCCAGAGAAGGGCAACAAAGTTGGTGAGGGCCTTGGAACCCAAGCCCTATGAGGAGAGACTGAGGGAGCTGGGATTGCTTAGCCTGGAGAAGAGGAGACTGAGGGGTGACCTTCTTGCTCTCTACAACTACCTGAAGGGAGGTTGTAGACAGGCAGAGATTGGTCTCTTCTCCCAGTCAACCAGCACCAGAACAAGAGGACACAGTCTCAGGCTGCACCAGGGGAGGTTTAAGCTGGAGGTTTAGGAGGAAGTTCTACACAGAGAGAGCGATTGCCCATTGGAATGGGCTGCCTGAGGAGATGGTGGAGTCACTGTCACTGGAGGTTTTCAGGAGAAGACTTGATGGGGTGCTTGGTGCCATGGTTCAGTTGATTCCTTGGTGTTGGATGATAGGTTGGACATGATGATCTTGAAGGTCTCTTCCAACCTATCCTATCCTATCCTATCCTATCCTATCCTATCCTATCCTATCCTATCCTATCCTATCCTATCCTATCTCTAATATAATCTCAGCTTTTCTTGTACTGCCAGATCTCTCACATTCCTTCATAGCTTAAACTCTCTCTCTGAAGCCCTTTGTCTCTGGTTCCCTGAGTTGCCATGTCGGCTTTTCTGCATTGTGTTATATTTACTCTTCCTCTTTTTTTTCTACCATCAGTTCCGTAGAAAAGTCATCATTGTTCACTTTTAAGTAATTTTTATTCAACTGTTGTCATATGTATAGATTGTCAGCATTTCTATATAGTTAAAACAAATTTAAGCATATTTCCTATTTGTTCCTTTGCTTTATAAAGCCAAATATAGTTTTCATAGAATCATAGAATCAGCCAGGGTTGGAAGGGACCACAAGGATCAACTAGTTCCAAACCCCCTTCTATGGGCAGGGACACCTCACACTAGATCAGGGTAGCCAGGTTTTAGCAGAATACTATTATGACCAAGAAATCTGAAACTGTTAGCACTGCCTTTTGCAAAAGTACATTTGCTCCCTGCCCATTAGTATCTGCCTGAACCTAAACTTTGAGCTGAGAGATATAACAGCAGCCAAGCACTGATATTCCTTCCCTTATTACCCGAGGTGTTAAGGTACCTTTTGATTTGACTGTGGTAGTACCTGGTGCATTGCCAATACCCACATGGAAAAACAGCAGGAAAACTGTCAGGCATTTGGATGAGGCTCTCACACCTCTATGTAAGCCCAGATTTTGTCCCTGGAAAAGAATATGTGAGTTAGTACTTTCATGTCATATGAAATCTTCCAAAAGACAAGACACTGTTTTATGTCCCAGGAAACAGGAGCTATTAGGTTCCCTAGACTGGGATTCAAATAACCTTTTTTTTCCCCATAATTACTGGTATAACAACTGCCATCCAGATAACTACTGGTATAACAACTGCCATCCAGTATGTATTAGCAAAAAGGTAACATTTCAGCATTCATCTGACTCTGCTCTATTTTGGATCCAAAATCACTAGACACTTTCTCAGTTTCTCTCAGCATTCACTGGAGATTTGGTGCAAGAAGGTCAGATTACCACAAGATAAAACTGATGCTTGCCATATGGTGGCAAAATCTGATTAGAGAAGCTCAGAAAGATTTGGCATCAGTGAACCCCAAATTCAAATATAAACACCATTTGGATCTGAGTACTATCTCCTTACACATCTTCAATATGTAAGCCTTGTTAATATGTGAGAGAGCAAGTTTGCTGTGACATTTCCTAATGTGATGTTCCCAGAGAATAATTTTGTAACTTCATATGGCGATCTCAGTGAGTCAGCTTGGATTTGTACTTGAGGACAGACTGCTTTAGAATGAACACACAGCTATTATCTCATAAATGTCTGTGGTAAAATTGCAAAAAATTAAAAAAAAAAAAAAAGAAGAAAAGAAAAAAATTACAAATGCAACTGAAATGAGCAGGGAATCAATTATGAGCCACAGAAGTTCTTTCAGTGTCTCTCTCTAATTATATTAATTATGAACAAATGCAAAATGCAAAAAATGCCATTTCCAATAATGAAATAAGGCCTTCATTTCATTCTTTTTCCCCCCCTTTTTTTCTTTTTGCCTTTTTAAGTGTTTTTTTTTTCTTTTTCCTGTAAGAAAGTTACACATTAACCCTTTCTAAGCAGTTAGTTATACAGTCAGAGCTCAAACACAAACTTCACTTGGTGACTGCTGCTCAATTCTACTTGTTTCTTCATTATTCATAGCTATAGAATTTTATTTGATGAATGCAAATCTATTACAAGGAGATATTTAGCTTGGAGAGGAAGAGGCTTGGGGGTGACTTCATTGCTGTCTACAACTACCTGAAGGGTGGTTGTAGCCAGGTGGGGGGTCGGTTTCTTCTCCCAGGCAACCAGCAACGGAACGAGGGGACTCAGTCTCAAGTTGTGCTACAGGAGGTACAGGCTAGGTGTTAGGAAGAAGTTCTTCACAGAGAGAGTGATTTTCCATTGGAATAGGCTGCCCAGGGTGGTGGTGGAGTCACCATCACCGGAGATCTTCAAGAAAAGACTGGATGAGGCACTTAGTGCCATGCTCTAGTTGATTGGATAGGGCTGGGTGATAGGTTGGACTGGATGATCTTGGAGGTCTCTTCCAACCTGTCTGATTCTATGGTTCTCTGGGGGAATGGAATGAAGCTGGAGGTGGGGAGATTCAGGCTGGACACGAGGAGGAAGTTCTTCACCATGAGAGTGGTGAAGCCCTGGAATGGGTTGTCCAGGGAGGTGGTTGAGGCCCCATCCCTGGAGGTGTTTAAGCCCAGGCTAGATGAGGCTCTGGCCAGCCTGATCCAGTGTGGGGTGACCCTGCCCATGGCAGGGGATTGGAACTAGATGATCCTTGTGGTCCCTTCCAACCCTGACTTATACTATGATACTATGAACTTCTTATGAACACAACCATGTGTCCATGAGCACATAGAAAGTTAGGCTTCCACACTAAAAAGAAAAAAAGCCCTTAGTTCTGAGGTGAATGTGATCATATAAAACACTTGCCTCTAGAACCTAGATGAGGATTTCATGCCCCTGTTCTCACAAATTTATGTTGTAATTTCATGTTAATTTTTAGCTCATGTGACAGAAGCTCTTTGCACTTCTATAGTAATACAATGATCCACAGAATGCTCTTAGTCTACCTAGTAATGTAAACATATGAATGTGCATGTAAAATGAATGTTAAATGGTTTAATTAATTTTGCTCATGTATTTGTTTGAAATGCCTGTCAAAACAATTAATGTATTATCTTTTTGTTTGTGACATACAAATGGTTTGTGATTTTTGTGTGAACTCTTAAAAATATGGTGAATTTCTTTCACCACATCAATAACCTCTTTAAAATATAAAAAGACAATAAAAAAAGACAAAAGTTAAAACTTGAAATAAAAGGAAAGACTCTTAGAAATGTGAGCATCGGTGTTACCCAGTATACAGAGAGATTGTGTCCATAGTGTGGTTCAAACAGACCTAAAAATTCAATCCCTCTTTCACTGTCAATGGAGTTGAATCAGATCTGAAGAGAGCACTGTTGGTTAATGCAGGACATCATACTCATTCTGCATCAAAACCAGTACCATTTCAACTTGCAAGGCTACCACTGAGTTTGACAGTAACCAATAGATCTATTTTCTGATGGCTGACAGCATAAAGATTCAGCAGTAAATATGGATCAGCTGAATTTTCAATCAGTAGAGACCACTTTGTGTAAATCTTCTGTCTGTAGGTAGTCTGTGTACATATATATTCTGGATCACAACTGCTTTGCAGACCCTCTGCTGAGAAACAAAAAAGGCAATTGCACAGCCAAAGACTGAAAGAGTTTTAAGCAGATTATACAGGAGCATGAAATTTTTGAAGTTTATCACTGAAAGTTACCAGAAAAATACGTATTTTGATGATATTAATTCACTTTACATTGAATGAAGAGTGTGTGTCTGAACAGAAATTATTCATGTAAGTTACATCATATTTTGCAGAATTTACCAAAGAAATTCAAAGCATCTGCTTGCCAAATAATAGTTCTGTGGGCAACAACTTTTAAACAAATAGAGAGATTGTACACAATTACAAGAGACAGCAAAATCACTTGTCAGTTATGTCATGGATAATTTAGGTCAGGTGGTTTTGCAGAGTATGTTTATATCACTTTGTAAAAGTAAAAAAAAAAAACAAAAACCCTTTCACTCTTTCACTCACAGTGAAGTTATTAACTTGGAGAGAGAAAAAAGTATCTTTACATCGACATGCAATTATAACTGCAGTTGTTGACTGCATAAAAATGATTACCTCTACAAAGTATACAATATTGAAAATAATTCAGTGAAGAATTTGGGGTGCCATTTAATATATTGGTCCTTAGTTACTTTCTCATGGTATAACTTAACTACTGGGGGAAAACCAAAATAATCTCCCCAAACCCACAACTAACATTTGTTACATAAAAATATACATGTATTGTGTAGATATGCATTCACAGTTGTACATATATGTGTGTTTGAATGAATGCATACATTATCATAGAATCATAGAATCAACAAGGTTGGAAAAGACCTCAAAGATTATCAAGTCCAGCCTGTCACCCAAGACCTCATGACTACTAGACCATGGCACCAAGTGTCACATCCAATCCCTTCTTGAACACCTCCAGGGACAGCAACTGCAACACCTCCCTGGGCAGCCCATTCCAATGGCTAACAGCTCTCTCTGTGAAGAACTTTCTCCTCACCTTGAGTTTAAATTTCCCCTGGTGCAGTTTGAGACTGCATCCTCTTGTTCTGGTGTTGGTTGCCTGGGAGAAGAGACCGGCTCCCACCTGGCTACAACCTCCCTTCAGGTAGTTGTAAATGGCAATAAGGTCTCCCCTGAGCCTCCTCTTCTCCAGGCTAAACAATCCCAGCTCCCTCAGCCTCTCCCCATAGGGCTTATGCTCAAGGCCTCTCACCAGCCTCATTGTCCCTCTCTGGACACATTCAAGAGTCTCAGTATCCTTAAATGGAGGGGCCCAGAACTGGACACAGGACTCCAGGTGTGGCCAAACCAGTGCTGAGTACAGGATCACAATGACCTCCCTGCTCCTGCTGGCCACACTATTCTTGATGCAGGCCAGGATGCCATTGGCCTTCTTGGCCACCTGGGCACACTGCTGGCTCAGTAACCTCTCAGGAAGTTTTCCTGTAGAAACAGAATTTCGCATAAAAACACAGATGTGCTGACACAGACTTTCTTTCTGTACAAATATATTCATGGAAGATAAAATGCATAACAGGGAATAAACCAAAACCCTTCAATATTTACATTTAGTTTGGGTTCTATTTCTCTGCTGGCATACACTGCCCCCCTTGCCAGTATCAAATCCCTTACAAGATTATTTTCAGATAGTTCATTAGGAACACAAGTGTGTAAAACAAACTAAAACATTCAACACTGAAAAGCTGTGTGGATTAGGTTTATGAGGAGCAGTTGAAGTGGAATTGTTTAGCCTGGAAATAACAAGGCTGAGAGGAGAACTTACTGCTTTCTACTCTCTGTTGTGTGGTGGGTTGAGATTTCCCCCCAACATTAACTTTGCCAGAGCAGCTCAGTTGGAAACAAATGGAAGCTGTATTTACAGACAAAACTACACTCTACAGTGGAATGCAATGAATATGTACAAAATACCATAGTATTTACAGTATTTTACAGATATTTAACAGAATAGAATAGAATAGAATAGAATAGAATAGAATAGAATAGAATAGAATAGAATAGAATAGAATAGAATAGAATAGAATAGAATAGAAAAAAATGGTTGGAAAATACCTTTGAGATCAAGTCCAACCTATCATCCAACACTATCTAATCAACTAACCCATGGCACCAAGCACCCCATCAAGTCTCTTCCTACAAACCTCCAGTGACGGTGACTCCACCACCACCCTGGGCAGCACATTCTAATGGCCAACACTTTTTCTATGAAGAACTTCTTCCTAACATCCAGCTGAAACCTCCCCTGGTGCAGCTTGAGACTGTGTCCTCTTATTGTGGTGCTGGTTGCCTGGGAGAGGAGACCAACCCCCACCTGGCTACAACCTCCCTTCAGGGAGTTGTAGAGAGCAATAAGGTCTCACCTGAGCCTCCTCTTCTCCAGGGTAAGCAATCGCAGCTCCCTCAGACTCTCCTCATAGGGCTTGTGCTCCAAACCCCTCACCAACTTTGTTGCCCTTCTCTGGACACGTTCCAGCAACTCAACATCTTTCCTAAACTGAGGGACCCAGAACTGGACACAGGACTCCAGGTGTGGCCTAACCAGTGCTGAGTACAGGATCACAATGACCTCCCTGCTCCTGCTGGCCACACTATTCTTGATGCAGGCCAGGATGCCATTGGCCTTCTTGGCTGCCTGGGCACACTGCAGGCTCATGTTCAGCCTACTATCAATCAGTACCCCTAGGTCCCTTTCTGCCTGGCTGCTCTTCAGCCACTCTGACCCCAGCCTGTAGCACTGCATGGGGGTGTTGTGGCCAAAAAAGTAAAAGCAATTATAGTAGTTATTATTCTTATAGAATAATTGTATGTCAAATTTAATTTGAAAAACATGTCATTTTACCTCATGTAATGACATAGTTTTAAAATCCCAACACTGTCTTTTATTAAGTTTGATTTGTTGAGGCTTTTCTTTTTTTTTCATCAAAAGTAGTGATATTTTCCAAACCTATTATTCTTTTACATCTGAATACACAGTATCAACTTTCAAAATTAAGAATAGAATAGAATAGAATAGAATAGAATAGAATAGAATAGAGCAGGTTGGAAGAGACCTTCAAGATCATTGCGTCCAACCTATCATCCAACCCGCCTAATCAACTTAACCATGGCACCAAGTACCCTATCAAGTCTCCTCCTAAACACCTCCAATGATGGTGACTCCACCACCTCCCTGGGAAGCCCATTCCAGTGGGCAATCACTCTCTCTGTGTAGAATTTCATCCTAACATCCAGTCTGAACCTCCCCTGGCACAGCCTGTGACTGTGTCCTCTTGTTCTGGTGCTGGTTGCCTGGGAGAAGAGATCACCCCCAACCTGACTACAACCTCCCTTCAGGTACTTGTAGAGAGCAAGAAGGTCTCCCCTGAGCCACCTCTTCTCCAGGCTAATCAACCCCAGCTCCCTCAGCCTCTCCTCATCAGGCTTGTGCTCCAAACCCCTCACCAACTTTGTTGCCTTTCTCTGGACATGCTCCAGCAAGTCAACATCTTTCCTAAACTGAGGGGCCCAGAACTGGACACAGGACTCAAGGTGTGGCCTAACCAGTCTTGAGAAATTTAGATATTTAAAATATGTCACTTGCAATTCCTGTTTTTCCTATGGAGGTACCTTTTTGTACCCATGCTAGAAGTGTTTGGTTTTTTTTCCTGACTGGAAGAATGGAATGCACAACAGTGTCAATAATATATATGGTATTATCTGTGAGATAGCTGATAGGAGATATTCAAAATCTGTACAATGGAGACCTACTCACACACTTTTCTCTTCCAGAAATAACAGGTTTATGTCTGTGGACTGCCTAAAGTGCAAGAAATGGGAACACTATCAATCTGCCATATGGCTGTGTTGCAGAATGTTGCTACACCAAGATGTTTTCAGTTCCCTTTATTCTTTTAAGAATTGCCACCTGTTAATGTATTTTGTGTGTAATTGAATGTTGTTTATGCTCTTCTCCATCTTCACTCTGTTAAGAAAAAAAAGAAGAAACATCAAACTGATTTACAATGATTAATGATGGTGGAATTTGCCTTCCTTGTTTTCTTCTTGAGTAAGAATTTGTGTTATTAATCTGGAGGGGTATAGGAAGGAAAGCAGCAATGCCTAGAAAAATGTGGGGGCTGTGATCTGTATCTTGAAACATCAACATTTGTTTGATGGGAATATGCACATTCTCATATCCAAAAATTATTTCCTTTTTTGTTGCCTATGTTTTCATAACTGCTACTCAATGTAGTGCCTATGTTAAGGGTGTTTAAATTAAGAGTAGAATTAACACCCTTCTTGCAGATACCTCAGTACTTTCTCTCAGTGTAACTTTGTACAAGTTCTTTAGAGGCATGCTTTAGGAGCTTAAAAATTAATTACTCAAACATCATCTTAATGATTTTCAATTTGTTGATAGATTGTGTCCTGAAATATTTAATTCCTGGAGCCAATAATTTTTAAAACTATTTTTATTCTCCCTATCCAAGTGCTTTCACTACTGTATGTCATAGGTTGAGTTTAGTCAGAAGCTGGCTGCTTGTTTTGTCCTCTGCCCACTGGGATTGGGGAGAGGAATGAAACAGAAAAGTACAGAAATACGTGGGCCAAGATTAAGGCATCTTAACAGGTGAAGCAAAGTTACACAGTCATTCAGAGCAAAATAAGGAACTAAGTCACTGCTTCCCATCAGCGGACAGAAGCTTAGCCATTTGCTAGAAAGCACAGCCTTAAAACACATATTGGTTAATCCAGAAGACAAATGCTGTAAGCAAAACATCCCACCTACCACCTTCTGGGGGCAGGTGTTGATCTGCTGGAGGGTAGAGAGGATTTGCAGAGGGACCTTGACAGGCTGGACAGATGGGCAGAATCCAACGGCATGAGATTTAACACATCCAAGTGCTGGGTTCTGCACATTGGTCATAGCAACCCCATGCAGTGCTACAGACTGGGATCAGACTGGCTGGAGAGCAGCCAGGCAGAGAGGGACCTGGGGGTACTGGCTGATGATAGGCTGAACATGAGCCTCCAGTGTGCCCAAGTGGCCAAGAGGGTCAATGGCATCCTGGCCTGTATCAGGAACAATACGGCCAGCAGGAGCAGGGAGGTCATTCTGCCCCTGTACACTGCTCAGGTTAGACCACACCTAGAGTACTGTGTCCAGTTCTGGGCCCCTCAGTTTAGGAAGGATGTTGACTTGCTGGAATGTGTCCAGAGAAGGGCAATGAAGTTGGTGAGGGGTTTGGAGCACAAGCCTGATGAGGAAAGGTTGAGGGAACTGGGGTTTCTTAGTCTGGAGAAGAGGAGGCTCAAGGGAGACCTTCTTGCTCTCTACAACTACCTGAAGGGAGGTTGTAGACAGGTAGGGATTGGTCTCTTCTCCCAGGCAACCAGCACCAGAACAAGAGGACAAAGTCTCAGGCTGTGCCAGGGGAGTTTCAGACTGGATGTTAGGATGAAATTCTGCCCAGAGAGAGTGATTACCCATTGGAATGGGCTGCCTGGGGAGGTGGAGTCCCCATCATTGGAGGTGTTTAGGAGGAGACTGGATGGGGTGCTTGGTTGCATGGTTTAGTTGATTAGGTGGTGTTGGATAATGGGTTGGATGCGACGATCTTGAAGGGCTTTTCCAACCTGCTCTATTCTATTCTATTCTATTCTATTCTATTCTATTCTATTCTATTCTATTCTATTCTATTCTATTCTATTCTACTACATGGGAAAAAGCTAAATAAAAAAGAAAACTAATGGAGTGATCTATTCCATTTTAAGAAAGATACTGAACTGCTGTGTGAAATTTAATATTTGTATTTGGAAAAGCCTGTAATTTCGCATCACTTATGGCAATGGACAAATATGTCAACATTCCTCTTGAGATGCATTATTAATCAGAATTTCACATCAATGTCTCAGAAGTTAATGGCTTAGTAGGTAATTTATTCTTAGTAGTAAGAAAGCACGACTCCACAGATTATATATTCCTGATATTATCATTGACACAGATTGATTGGATTGCACAGCTAAATGTGTCAAAAAATCTGCATAGTAGGAGTCAAGAATCTATATGTTAAACCTATATTTTCTTATCATGCTTCAGGAGTAGGAGCTGAAATGTTTGGAGGACGTGTAAAATGATGGCTGCAATAAACTCTACCACTGAGTCTGCAATACATAGAATAAACACTATCTATCAAGAAATTGATATAAAAAGACCATAAATGCCACACAGGGCTATTAAATCCTAAGAGTGAAAGTCATTGGCAGTATACACTATGAAAGTCCAAGAAGGGCTTTTTACAGTACACTCCGTAAAAACAAAATCATACAATTCATACCATGACAGAATTAGAATTGCCTCTCTCCTTTGAATTCTCATTTTGGCTCATCATTTAGAAGATCTTTAACATGGTTTTATTTTTTTCAGATTAATCCACATGATTATAGAATAGCAAAATACTTTATTTGAATTCTGATAACATTGTGACTATTTTGGCTTTTTCTTTTTTTTTAGTAGTCAATGCAACATTTCCATATGATAATTATTAAAATTATAGATATAGTTATATATAGGCACAATATATTTTTATGTTGTGTTATGGTATATGTAACATTATCACAATTATTAATATTTTATATTATTAGATCTAATTGTGTGTGTGTAGAATTATAAATAAATATTTTACATAATATCAATAGTACATAATGTCTTGCACTGAAGTAGGAAGTTTTCCCTGTATGGAAATCTGTTCCTTTGTTATACTTTCTTGCAAGCTTTACAATTCACTGTTCTTAATTAAGGCTCTTGGATCACTTTTCCCCATTCAAAGTATAAAGCTAAAGATAAGGGCAGGACTGAATACCTCCTTTTATTGCTGTTTTGTCAAGTGGCAAGAAATTTGCAGGTTTCATTAGAGCTGTAAATTTGATTAGGGAACTGGAAGGGGACTATAGTATCTCTCTTACAAGGAAAGGCTGAGACCTGGGTCTCTATACTGGAGAAAACTGAGAGAAAAGTTTAACAAAGTTTATAAATATCTAAAGGACAAGCGTGAAGAAGATGGGGCCAAAGTCTTTCAGTGGTGATCAGCACCAGGATAAGAGGCAATGGATACAAAGTGGAACACAGGAAGCTCCATGTGACCATAAGGAAAGACTTCTTTACTCTGAAGACAACAGAACACTGGAACAGGCTGCCCAGAGGTTGTGGACTCTTCTCTGAAGAGAATCAAAACCTGTCTGGATGCAATCCTGTGCAACCTGCTCTAGGTGAACCTGCTTTGTCAGGGGGATTGAAGTAGATGATCTCCAGAGGTCCCTTCAGCTTTTATGTATTCTAGAAACAAGATAGCACATAAACCAAATCCAAAGCAAAGTGTATTCCCATTTCATTTTCAGAAGATAAAACAGTTCTGTGGAATTGTACTTGAGAAACTCTTCTTAGGACTCATGTCCATAATCAAGACTGCAATAGTTTTAGCTTCTAGCGTCATGAAAATAAAGGATAATGATATTTAGAGCCTTCACATCTAGTTGAAAAGGAGTAAAGCTTTCAACAGAGTTGCAAGCCTGGCTATAGGTTCTGATCCCATTGACCTGGAGTAACATACTTTAAATTAGCTGTTATTCCTTTAAAAATATTGGAGTCTATGTAGATATGAAATTATGTGCATGATCAGTGGATCAATCTCCAAAATTTTCTATTCTGTACTCAGCAGAGACAATATAAACCTAAATAAATAAATAATGATACAATACAAATCTTGAGTACTGTATTCCTTTCTGTTTATTTCAGCTCAATGCACGTAGCTGGATTATAAATTCTCAGAGAAAGTAAATACAATACAATACCCCAGGTTGAAAGAGACCTTCAAGATCATCGCGTCCAACCCATCAACCAATCCAACCCACCTAAACAACTAAACCATGGCACCAAGCACCCTATCAAGTCTCCTCCTGAACACCTCCAATGAAGGTGACTCCACCACCTTCATGGGTAGCTGATTCCAATGGGCAATCACTCTCTCTTCCTAACATTCCTAACTTCTTCCTAACATTCCTAACTTCTTCCTAACATCCAGCCTAATCAGATGGGCAGTCTTCCAGAATCCATGAATGCTGTGATTTTGGTGTGGTCTTTCATCCCACTGAGACCAACTTTCTGTCAGTTCTAATTACACCCATCACTTAAAGCATTGATGATAGACACTGTCTTCCCATGTTTGGACGTTGGGGGTTGCTTAGCCTGGAGAAGCAGAGGCTCAGGGAAGACCTTATTGCTGTTTACAACTTCCTGAAGGGAGGTTGTAGCCATGTGGGGATTGGTCTGTTCTCCCAGGCAACCACCAACAGAACAAGAGGACACAGCCTCAAGCGGCACCAGGGGAGATTTAGGCTGGATGTTAGGAAGAAATTCTTCATAGAGAGAGTGATTGCCCATTGGAATGGGCTGCCCAGGTAGGTGGCAGAGTCACCATCACTGGAGGTTTTTAAGAAGAGACTGGATGGAGTGCTTGGCACCATGGTTTAGTTGATTAGATGGTGTCAGATGATAGGTTGGACCTGATGATATCAAAGGTCTTTTCCAACCTGTTTAATTCTATTCTATTCTATTCTATTCTATTCTATTCTATTCTATTCTATTCTATTCTATTCTATTCTATTCTATTCTCTGCATTTAAAAATAAAAAAGACACAGTAGCCTAGATACTATCCCATCTGAGAAAGGTATGACTAAGGGGAGTGATGAACATCATGAATGATGTGGTACAGGAGAAGTAATGAGGGATAATTATTTAGTATATGTTATTAGAGAAAACAGAAAAAAGGAGCTAGAGAATGACCAGTCATAGGAATGTTCAAAAGTTTTGAAACAATGTAGAATTGAATTATAGACCCCACTGCAAGAGTATTGAAGTGTTTAAGATAAATAAGTTTGAAAAGAAAATTCATACAAAATAGCTGTGAAATATCATGGCCCCAACCCAAATGCCCAGAGACAAATACGTTTTTAATGTTATACTCAGATATGCCTAAATACGATCTCCACTGTAGCTTATTTATAAGCAGTGTATTTCCCAAGGGTGTTTCAGACAAATGTAATACAGAATAAGTTAAATTCAAAATCAATCCAGCACAAGCTCCAGTATAAAAATGAATGTACAAAACCACATACTCAATTTAATTTTCAAAGAATTACAGTATCTCTAGGTTTTAAATTGGAAAGAGATTCCGTTTTGGTTTAGTTTTTCTTTTCCTTTCCTTTTTCTTTTTTCTCTTTTCCTTTTCCTCCTTCTCCTTCTCCTTCTCCTTCTCCTTCTCCTTCTCCTTCTCCTTCTCCTTCTCCTTCTCCTTCTCCTTCTCCTTCTCCTTCTCCCTTTCCCTTTTCCTTTCCCCTTCCCTTTCCCTTTCCTTTTCCTTTTCCTTTTCCTTTTCCTTTTCCTTTTCCTTTTCCTTTTCCTTTTCCTTTTCTTTTCTCTCCGTTGTTTTGGGTTTTTTTTGGTTAAACGTGTTGCCTTTGTTTTGAATAGTTCTTACTGCAAAGTATTACCATGGTTCAGTTGATTAGATAGTGTTGGGTGATAGGTTGGACTCAATGATCTCAAAGGTCTTTTCCAACCTGGTCTATTCTATTCTATTCTATTCTATTCTATTCTATTCTATTCTATTCTATTCTATTCTATTCTATTCTATTCTATTCTATTCTATTCTACTCCTATTCTATTCTACTCCTATTCTATTCTACTCTACTGCTATTCTATTCTATTCTATTCTGTTCTATTCTACTGCTATTCTATTCTATTCTATTCTATTCTATTCTATTCTATTCTATTCTATTCTATTCTATTCTATCCTATCCTATCCTATCCTATTCTATTCTAGTTTGCAGTCCTTCCTATTAGCAGAATCCCAAACTCATGGAATGATCTTTCAGTTCTATCTGCTACTACTGATAATTTTGTGTTATGCCTCAATGAATGAATAAATTATATTTCCTCAAACAGGAAAAGTACTTGGCATGCACCTAAGGGTAGAAACAGATACAGTCAGATGTTGAGGATGCAAATAAAACAGAAAATATACACAAACATTAATTTAACGACCCTGGTTAATGTTTATTCAAGTTGCAAAAATATTTGTCATTCAGAAACAATATAAAAGTAAAGAAGAGGAAAAAGGTGTTTAAATATTAATTACATGCTGAATCGGATGTAGAGAGCTAGTTCACAGAAACTGGTTGCTTAGTACACGGTACATTAATTTTCCAGAAAACTTTACACATACCAATAAAATAGTAATAGCCATCACAATGGTACATACCTTAAGAGATTATTTTTTTCCTCTCACCTTATAATAGCAATAGCAACCTTCAGGGTCTATACCATAAGCATTTCTAAGATGCTTATCATCCTGAAGTGCATGCATCTGTTATTCGACCTTGTCACGAACCATTCAGAAGTGTGTAGAAAATAATAAAATAACCAGAACAATTTCCTGGGACTAATGACTAGCTCCATTATTTCCTTCCTTGTGATCAATGAGTCCTGAGAAGTGGCAGAAATGAAGTAACTGACTCCTGCCAAGATGCTGATGTATTAGGGGGCAGCTGTTGCATCAAGTGGCTGCTGTTGCATCAAGTGGCTGCATTTAATCTTAACAGAGACTTGAGAAAGATTCTGGGTTTGGTCCTGGACAATTAGTATCAGATCATGATCCACCCTCTCTACCTGATTAATTAACACATCCAGGCCTTGTCCTGCCTCCAATATATCCTGTAGATAAAGGACTCATCCTCCAACATCATAGTATCATAGTATCATATTATCAGTCAGGGTTGGAAGGGACCACAACGATCATCTAGTTCCAACACCCCTGCCATGGGCAGGGACACCCAACACTAGAGCAGGTTGGCCACAGCCTCATCCAGCCTGGTCTTAAACACCTCCAGGGAAGGGGCCTCAACCACCTCCCTGGATAACCCATTCCAGGGCTTCACCACTCTCATGGTGAAGAACTTCCTCCTCACATCCAGCCTGAATCTCCCCACCTCCAGCTTCATTCCATTCCCCCTAGTCCTATCACTACCTTCTTGTAGGCCCCCTTCAGATACTGGAAGGCCACAAATAGGTCACCTCAGAGCCTTCCCTTCTCCAGACTGAAGTTCTGAACATCTTAGCCCTCTAGCTTGCTGAGCAGATGTCTGTCCTTATGTTAGGTCATAACATGATGCAATGCAGTGGATTTGGCAGAATTTTTACAGAAATGTTACCTGTGGTGATTTCTCTTCAGTTGATGCTTTGTATGTCAACAGGAATGCTGGGTGCATAGAGGACGTATTGGTACTCAGGAGATCCACAAGTGTACGTGTGCTTGTGAATCTTTAGTGTGATGTGTGCTGCACGAGTGGCCTTCTGCTTGTGCAAGTCCAAGAGAAGGAGCACAAGTGGCTCCCTATGCCTGTGTCTGATGTGAGTCCTGAATGTGGGTATTGATGGAAGCAGTGCCTTGTTTGTGGCTGCCTGTGTGACTGGTTGTGTCAGTGTCCTCTGAGCTTGTGTCAGCTTCACTGCTGGTTGAAGGGTCAACAATAGCCACATTGCTCAACCTGGGCAGAGAACGCAGGTCTCTGAGCATTAAGATGAGCAGGAGTCCTTGGTCTGAAGATGCTGTAGGTGGTAACTACTTATTCCTTATCACTGAGATGGTGGCTTTTGAAAGATAGGCTGTTACAAATATATTTGCTGGGACAGAATCACAGGCCAGCCATGGGCTGCAGGCCATCAGCAGCTCTGAGTCAGTGAGAACAGCTGACCTGAATTAGCTCACAGGAGTATCCCATGCTATGATCATCACACTCCATACAAAGAAAGAAGTTTGATATAGAGAGGGACGCCTTCTGCTAGAGCTTTACATGTGAGCTCCTGTTTCTGAGGACTGCCTTCCTGGATATTGTGACTGCTGCACTTCTGCTGCACTGAGCATAAGTTTTTATACGGTGTATTAACATTGGTATCAGTCTGCTATTTCATTAAATCCATATTAATTTCAGCCTGTCTTCTCTCTTTTCCCTGATTATTCTTATCTGCTGAGGAGGGGCCATCGGGTGATAGAGTAACTGCTATAGCTTAGCCCCAGATATGGCCTAAACATAGGCAGGGTGAGTCCTAGTTGAATTTACACTAACTTTTGCACTGCAATCATCTATGATGAACGACTGGAAAAAGATAAGCCATTCCAGAGGATGTTCCAATCACCTGAATCAATTGAGTTAAGCTTAACTGAAATGTAACATAAATACTATGATTATAGTTGTTGCTAGCAGTACTAATGATAGAGACTGAGATCTTATTTATGCAAATCGCTGCCATGTATTAATTGATGAATTAATAAATTAAGAGTAATAAATTACATGTTAATATTTGAATATAAATGCTTGTAAACATATAAATTAATTGGATCTTGAGTTTGAGTGTTCTTATAGATGCTATTTGCAAATAGATCTCTCTGTAGATCAATATATACCACCAGTGCAACATATTCTAAGCCATTAAGTAAAGTGTTTAAACACTGTAACAATGCAGAGACAAAAAACTCTGAAACATTTTAAGTTAAGCTTCATGGGCATATTTTCTTCAAATGTACAGCAGAATATAAATCCACAAATAATTTGTCACTGGGATTTCTGAAAAGAACAAGTTTGGTCTGTTTCAATTGCTTATTTAATGCTTAGATATGGCAAAGCAGTTTAAAAGCAAATTAACATTGTGTCATTTCTGTTTCACAAAACTTGAGTCAAGCAAATTGCCCTCCAGGTGTGTCCTGAATAACATGGTGACTGATTCGCTTCCAAAGAAAATTAGTGATCTACACTGCTTGAGAAAATTATTTACAATATGATGAAATCTTTTCAGACAGATACTGATTTGAACATCAAAATGAGCAGTCACCATTCACAATAGCTATTGTTTTTTACCCACGTCCAAGGGAATTATGATGTAACTCTATTCATTTTCAGAGTTAGTACGAAAAACAATTTCTAAACTTTTTCTTTTTTTTTATTTCCTTCCTCACAGCTCATGCTTTTGTTGAAATCCACAGTTTTTCAGGATTGAATTGTTTGGCTTGCTTTATGTACTTCAGTTGTAACAAACTACACGAGAACAATGTATAATTCTGGTGTGTTTGTCCTGGACGAGGCATTAGCAAGACAACTAAATCTGTTTTGAGCCGCTGCCCCTCTCTCCTCCCTCTCCGTTACAGGGTCCGGATTGAGGTCGAGGAGCCTAATAGGCAGGCGCCGTTAAGGCTGCCTGGAGGGGAGTGAAAGCTGAACCCGATCCCCAAGCCTCACTTTTCAGAGAGGTGACTGCACGTGTCAGAAGCCGTGAGAGAAGGCCTGTGCAGTTTACTCGCCACATAAGCATTTTGAATTGATTGGCAGGATTTGAATGGTGGGCTGATCAGTTTTCGAAAAGGGAATTTATAGGGAAGACCTCCTATACGTTTTGCTCGATACACTCATAGCTTGCATGCTCGTTACTCTCTTATCTCTCTCCCCCCATTCATTAATGCGATTCAAGACGGTGACAAGCACCCTATTTGCTCCTTTCTTCAGGGCAATTAGCTTCTTTTGTTTTAGTGGCATTGTGCTCAAGTTGGGCCTCCACTACAGCAGCGTGCTCTCTCAATTCCTCTAAATTTGTGGATACTGCCCTTTGGACTATAACTACAAACCCAAAACATCTCCTCATCCAGCGAAGGTTTTGGTAGTCAGCAGCTCGTCGGTTCATGAGTAAAATGCGCTATTTTACCTGGTTATTTCTGAGGTTTATAGCTTGTTACCTCTTAGTTAGCTCCGTTGTGAACTCAAGGTGCTCTGTCTACTCCACCCGAGGCAGTATTGCTGTTTGGTTTTGCGAGCATAGGGAGATTCCCGTTAGTGGCAGGGTGAGTGAGTTCTCCCACACACACACAAAGAGAGTGCAGCTAACTCAGTCGGAGAGGCAAATGAAATAAGCTGTATTTACAAGCAGGGATGGAATGCAGATGGATATGTACAAAAATATACAATATTTACAATATATACAGAAATATACAGCAATGGACATAATACAGAAGACCTTTTTCCCTCCAGCCGGCCAGGGGGGTTCCCCCCTGTACTCCCCACTCCCTCCCTACCTCCCTTTTTTCCCACAAAGGGTTAGAGAGAGAGAGAAAGGCAATTAAGGAGAAAAATTCCGTTAGCTCAAAGCGTGTGCAAGAACTAGTTTTCTTATCTGGTTAGCTTTGTTAATTCAAGGTCGCTCTGTCCAGCAGCTGTTGCTTCAGCGAGAGAGAAGCTGACAAGCCCACAGGAAAAGAGAGAACAGACTGAACTAAACCAGACTGAGCTAAAACTTAAGAGTTGCATTCTACCAATCTACCAATGAAATTTGTTTAGACCTTATCTTTGTTTTCGTTATTATCCCAAAACATTCAGCCGTAGTGTTCCAGGAAGGAAGGCATACACCATCAGAGAAATAGAGGAGCTAGCTGTTTTCACTACTGGCTACAATTCCCCCCACTTTTTGTCATGCCTCATTTGCAACAAGATAAACACTGCAGAACCTGCATAAAGGTGATTGCAACATAATACATATGGTGTAATTCCAAGTGAATTATTTCTCAAAAAAAAAAAAGACACATATCTGAGTAGGTTTACAGAATCACACAATCACCAAGGTTGGAAGAGACCTTAAAGATCATCAAGTCCAACCTGTCACCACAGACCTCATGACTAAATCATGGCACCAAGTGCCACATCCAATCCCCTCCAGGGATGGTGACTCCACCACCTCTCTGGGCAGCCCATTCCAATGGCCAACAACCCTCTCAGTGAAGAACTTTCTCCTCGCCTCAAGCCCAAAATTCCCCCAGTGCAGCCCGAGACTGCATCCTCCCACTCCAGTGTGGTCCCTTCCAACCCTGACTGATACTATGATATGGTTGCCTGGGAGAAGAGACTAACCCCTTCCTGGCCACAACCACCCCTCAGGTAGTTGCAGACAGCAACAAGGTCTCCCCTCAGCTTCCCCTTCTCCAGGCTAAACAATCCCAGCTCCCTCAACCTCTCTTCATAGGGCTTGTGCTCGTGGCCTCTCCCCAGCCTTGTTGCCCTTCTCTGGACACATTCAAGTGTCTCAATGTCCTTAAACTAAGGGCCCCAGAGCTGGACACAACACTCAAGGTGTGGCCTAAATTGCCCTAATTGCCCTTTCTAGGTGCCTGCTTCCCCTCCATTGATAATAACCCCCCAGTTAGATTAACTACTTTTTTTTCCCCTAAAAAAAAAAAAAAAAGAAACACTCAACAAAGAGAAGAAAAAGGAATTATTTTAGTTTCAAGTGAAGTCAGTTGTATTAGTACCACAAAATACATCTGTATCTTCCAGAATAAGTATAGGTATCTTTTCCAATAACAAATCAAGGCTGAAAAATTCACTAGTTATGATATTAATTTAAAAAATAATTCTTTTAGGTCCATTTGTGGATGTGCTGGTAGCATAAAATCAATGTCATCAGATGAAATTTGTCTGTACACATTTAAGAATCTGAGTAGGAGTGTGAAGGATGAAAGTCATATAATAGTAGAGAAATGCACACTTCAAAAACAGCATTTTAATAGCATAAGGCAGTATAAAGAAAATTCCTCTTTGGAGGAATACACTTCATAACTAGTGCAGGTGCAGCAGGACATTGGCTTTGATGTACAAAGCACAGCTAGCTCTAAGTTCTCCTTCCCATAGTGATGTGAATGATTACTCAGCCTCAATATCTGACAAATGTTTGCTGTTTCAGGTAAATTCAGGCAATTTCAGAGAAAGCCATTAGAATTACACCAAGTGCACGGTCCAAGACCACGTGCAGGGTACTGCATCTAGGTTGGGGCAATCCCAAGCACTCATATAGGCTGGGCAGTGACTGGCTTGGGAGTGGCCCTGAAAAGGGCTTGGGGGTGCTGGTGGATGAGAAGCTCAATGTAAGATGCCAGCGTACACTTGCAGCCCAGAAAGCCAACTGTATCCTGTGCTGCATCAAGAAAAATGTGGCCAACAAGTCAAGGGAGGTGACTCCCCCTCTGCACCACTCTTGTGAGACCCTACCTGGAGTACTAAGTCCAGTTCTGGAGCCCTGTGGCAGTTTAGGCTGGGTCCCTCCTGTTCCTGCCCCATAATTTACACCTCCAGTGTCCTGAGTCCAACCCAGAAAATAGCAATTTTCATACCCCTAATATCCTGCGCTCTATAAATCCATCTGCAAAGTCATTCTCTTCCTTTTTCTTCCCTCTCTGCTCCTGTGGGAGATGCTCCCTATCGGGTAATGGTGGGGGAAATTATTTCAAGGCCAGGAGTAGAAGGGAGAAGAGGTGGTCTCACACCTGGCCAGCTGAGACTAGCCTAGCAGTGGGGGGGAAGAAAGAGCCCTGGGGGTTTTGTGTATATCCTCAGCTGGGGAAAAGGGAAGTTTTGGGAGGCCTTTGGGTGTGCTATAAGGGACTCTGTACACTTTGGGGTGTCTTTGTCACTGTGCTTGTAGCTTCTGTAAAACATTTACTGCTTTTCCATTTAAAATTTCCATCACTTGTGCAATCCATTTGTGCGAGTGTCATTCTTTTGCCCCTCTCAGGGGCAAGAGAGGATCTGCCTGGTGTCAAATGAGGACAAGCCCCTTTTACAAGAAAGATATGGATGCGCTGGAACATGTCCAGAGAAGGGCCACAAAGATGATCAGAACGCTGGATGACCTCTCCTTTGAAGACAAGCTGAGAGAGTTGGAATTGTCCAGTCTGGAGAATAGAAGTCTCTGTGGAGAACTTATTGTGGCCTTCCAGTATCTGAAGGGGGCCTACATGACAGCTCATGAGGGACTTTTTAGGATGTGATAGGGCTAGAGGTGTTGCAGACACTGTTCTGAGGGCTGGATGTGTGCAGAGTGCATGATTCCTTAGCTGACTGAGTCCTTAGCACACTGCGTAGCGCAAAACAATAACATTCCATGTGTGCCAAGAACAACATCCTCACATTGGCACCCTTTAATTGGAACATGCTGCAGAAGCCACCTCCTTGACATGCTGGCATCTCTCATTGGGAAAAGATTTTAGCTTATATATATGGTTGTAATTTACTGGCTAAGGGATTGATAACAATGAGTATAAAAGACAGACACTGAGCAATAGTTACTCTCGCACTCTGACTCTTGGGTTAGGGACTTAGGTAGGAGGAGCTTTGTTTAGGGACTTTTGTTTCTCTTAGTTTGCTACTTTGACAAGGGCTTCAGTGGAGGGATGCTGTGAGGGATATGCTCAACACTTCTGATAGCTGCTTCGTCTGTTAAGGGCTTCTGGGACTTCTTCTGTAAGTAGGACTGAGACTCTAATGCTGGGGATTCTACAACACAGCAATAAAGGGCTTTTGGGGGTATCTTCTGAGATTCTCTGCTCTCTGTATTTCTGGAATCTTGCTGCTATATGGCAATGGGGTTTGTGCCTTTATTCATCACCCAATGGTGCCCTGAACTGGGGGCAGAAAAACAACATAGGCGGAATGGATCCAGGCTAGAGGAGCAGAGATTTAGATTAGATGTTAGGAAGTTCTTCACCATAAGGGTGGTGAGACACTGGAACAAGTTGCCCAGAGGTGGTGGAAGCCCCATCTGTGGAATCTTTTAAGGCCAGTCTGGATGTGGCTATGGGCAACATGATTGAGTGGAAAGCTGTGGCAGCTGCTGTTTCTGCAAACAAAAGCTTCTAAGATTAACGCAGAAGACACGGAATTGAGAAACATTTCCTAATTGAAGAACTACAAGCTGTGGACTTGTTTGTGAAGTACAAAACAAAACATTGTGTGTGTGCCAAAAGAAAACAATATTCTGCAAAAGCTGGACCTTCAGGTGTGCTGAGACCTCTCTTTATAGGGAAATCTTTTTAGTGCTTTATACAGGGGAATATTTTTAGCTTGTGTATGGGGCTGAATTCTGTTGGTTAAATGGGTTAATGTGCAAGATAAGATAAAGTATATATAATCAGCTTCTTCAGGCAAGAGGGGACTTCTGGACTTCTGTTAGGAACACTGAGACTCTGGGATTCTGCAATGCTATAATAAAGCACTTCTGAGATTCTCTACACTCTACATTTCTGGAATTCTGTTATAGAGCAGCAAAGAGGTTTGTCCTTTATCATTAATCACTAATGGCCCCTGAATCAGGGATTACAACAGAAAGTGTCCTTGCCCATGGCAGGGGAGTTGGAACTAGATGATCTTTGAGGTCCCCTCCAACCCTGACAATTCTATGATTAATCTAATTTTGAAGGTATTTCCACACAATATCACTTTATTTATTAGTAGCATTTTCATATAAGAACTTTGCTTATCACTTGTTAAATAATTTGATAACTGAAGGGCAATGCATGCTTTTTTAATGGAAGTGTCTGTATCAATTGCTCACACAGACTAGAAAGAAAGAAATTGCTTTAGCCTACTGTCAAGGGTTAGGCATGGACTGGGCACTAAAGTGACAGATAACAGAATCACATATGCACTCTATTAACCTCTCTCCCTTCCCAAAGGGAATGAACATACTTTAATTGAAGTAATAACAGTACAATTAATCATATAGAAATGTATGCAAAAGCAATACTGAACCAAACCCTCCTGATGACAATTCTGTCACCATCACCACTGATGGCCATTTGTAAAGTCCTGGCCTGGGCTCAGTGGCAAACAGGAACTGAATTCAGCAGCTCGATTCTGGAACTGAATTCAGGAGTGCACAGACTGGGATCAAAGGCAGGATGAGGATCCTCCTCAGGTGCCAACTATTGAAGAAGAGAGCTTGACACTTGCAACCTCTCAGCTTTATACAGAATATGACATATACAAAATGGAATATCTGCTTGGTCAGTTTAGGTTCACCTGTCCTGTCCAATTCTCCCTGCAGCTGCAGCTTTGTACTCTGGATCATGAAAGTAGTACACAAGATTTACCAATGGCCTTTGCTTGCACACCAATCATTGGTACTAACTGGAAACACTGACTGCTATCACTAGTAGAAGCAGACTACGTCTGTAGAAATACATCCTTAATTTTAGAAAATATTGCTACTTAGAGACTTATCTGAAAAGTAAAATCACTGAATAGAATTAGTCCTGTTCTAAGTCAAAGCAGGACATTGTTATGATTGTATGGTGGGTATTAATACTTAATAGGGAGAATGATTAATAAAAATATTACTAACTTTATTAATTAAAAACCCCCACAAATTATTTTAAAAACCTATTTACTGGTTTGAAATATTTGGTTGTGGAACAGATCTGAAGGGGGCCTACAAGAAGGCTGGGGAGGGACTTCTCAAGATATCAAGTAGTGATAGGACTAGGGGGAATGGAATGAAGCTGGAGGTGGGGAGATTCAGGCTGGACATGAGGAGGAAGTTCTTCACCATGAGAGTGGTGAAGCCCTGGAATGGGTTGTCCAGGGAGGTGGTTGAGGCCCTGTCCCTGGAGGTTTTTAAGACCAGGCTGGATGAGCCTGATCTAGTGTAGGGTGTCCCTGCCCATGGCAGGGGGGTTGTAACTAGATGATCCTTGTGGTCCCTTCCCACCCTGACTGATACTATGATACCTCACCAGCAGGAACGTGTATCGATTTAAACAATATGAGCAAAAATCCAGAAACAACAAACAGCAGTTTAAACTGTAAAGAAAAAAGAGAACAATGTCAGCAACATGCTGGCTTTGCCCACAAGAGGTGGGGAACTCTAGAATTCTCTAGGGCAACAGACCTTTTAACAGATGCTTATAAAAATTAAATGTTGTAATTACTCACTGCAAATCCCTTTAGCCCAGAACATTCAGTTGCAACATTTATAATCCACAGATAGTGGTACCATGCAGCACATGTGGGAGTTTAAACAAAACCAAAAAGGCATCAAACATGTGAAAGATAGTATCATAGTATCGTAATATCAGTCAGGATTGGAAGAGACCACAAGGATCATCTAGTTCCAACCCCCCTGCCATGGGCAGGGACACCCCATGCTAGATCAGGCTGGCCAGAGCATCACCCAGCCTGGTCTTAAACACCTCAAGGGACGGGGCCTCAACCACCTCCCTGGATGACCCATTCCAGGCCTTCACCACTCTCATGGTGAAGAACTTCCTCCTCACATCCAGCCTGAATCTCCCTACTTCCAGCTACATTCCATTCCCCCTAGTCCTATCACTACCTGATGTCCTGAGAAGCCCCTCCCCAGCCTTCCTGTAGGCCCCCTTCAGATACTGGAAGGCCACAATGAGGTCACCTTGGAGCCTTCTCTTCTCCAGACTCAACAGCCCCAACTCCTTCAGTCTGTCCTCATAGGAGAGGTGCTCCAGCCCTCTGATCATCCTCGTGGCCCTTCTCTGGACACCTTCCAGCACCTCCAGATCCCTCTTGTAATAGGGGCTCCAGAACTGGAGGCAGTAGTCCAGGTGGGGTCTCACCAGAGCTGAGTAGAGGGGGAGAATCACCTCCCTTGACCTGCTGGCCACACTTCTCTTGATGCAGCCCAGGATCTGATTGGCTTTCTGGGCTGCAAGTGCACATTGAGAGCTCCTGTTGAGCTTCTTGTCCACCAGCACCCCCAAGATGCAGGAACACAGTTTCACTTCCTGTTGGCTTCTGCAGCCTGTTGCTGTAGCATATACGTGGTTTATCTCTGAAGGCTTTAGAGCTGAAAGCTTTGTAGAAAAGAGGTTGCTGCCGAGGCTTGCAGGGCTTGTCAGCTTTGTAGCTTTGCCTGGTTTGGAGAGGTTCTTTAACTGCAATCTTTGCAGCAATACTTGTTGTTTCTTCCAATAAAACAAAACTGTCCTGGGGTCTTAGCTCCTCTGGGGTTCATCTCTCAGCCCAGCAAGACATATCTGTTGGCTCCCAGGCTTCACAATGCTTTTCAGTGAGGGGTCTTGCAGTCTTTCTGGGTAAACCGAAGCACAGCTCAGATTCCAAACTGCGAGGCAAGCAAGGGTTGGCTTCTAGGACTTGCAGGGTTATGGCTTGTGACTTCTCCCAGATCCTGGACAACTGCACGGCCAGGCACTCACTCTTGGGGCTAGTATTTATAGATTTTGTGAGACAATGATGGCAACAAAGATCAAGATGGAGAAACCTGACTTTAACCTACAGAATGAGTTTTCTCCAAGCATGGCCAAGGACACACACACCTGGCCCACCTGGACCCCAGGGCATGTTCAGACAAGCCTGGGCAATGTGGGCAATCTCCTGAAAATTCAGACCTCCTGGCTCCTGCCCCATTGTCTGATTCAGAGCATTTTGGGGGCTTTTATCCCTTCAGGACAGACACCTACACAGATTAAACCTCTTGTAACTTGATTAACTACCAAAACAAATTTATTTGCAAAACTTTTAACCTTGTAGCAATAAATAGGTGAAAAATAGACTGGTAGAGAATGTAATTGGTACTTAGTGAAGCCTCATAAGGAAATTTAAAAGTTATGGAAATTAATCCCATTAGTACAGATTTGCTTTATACAAAATTAATTGATTTCAGTTAACTAAACAAACTAAAAATCTCTGTATCAATTTTAGGCTGTGGAAAAGCAAGAGTATATGTCAGATGAACATAAAATAGCAGAAAAGGAATATTAGCATTGAAAATGTTAACAGTTTAGGAAGGAGGCAAGAGTTGTGATTAGTAATCTTGTAACTCTCTAAAAGGCAGATAATACTCTTTTCCACCTCAAATTATTGTGTAAAGAAAAATCACCTGTTCAGTTCAAATGGGATTCTACATTAAGTGCAAGTTGATTTTAAAAGTCTTTTGGTTTGTGATCTATGATTAGATGTGATTTTTATCATAGAGTGACAGAATGGCTTTGGTTGGAAGCGACCTTAGTGATAATCTATTCCAACTTCCCTGCCATGGACAGGGATGCCTCACAACTAGATTTGGCTGCTCAAGGTCTCATTTTTATGATATTTATCATCTAGTTTTGCATATGCAGAACATTTTGTGAATGTTTCAATACCCAACATGACTTTCCTACACTGTGACTTCTAACAGCAATCAGCAATAACATAACATAGACAACAAAAAAATTACATTGACACACAGTATACAGCCTTCTAGTGTAAGCTAATAGCAGGTATAAATGTTGTCATTGCCATTTTTACACCTAAATGAATATTAGAACTACTTGCTACCTCCAGCAGCAATGGGTCTGGGAATTCCTCCTGCCCAGCCACTACGCCCAGCCCCAAGACATTGGAGTCTCAGTCCAAGCCCAATGGACACAGCTGCTACTTTCCTGTTTGCTGGTGAAACCAGCAATAAGGCTAAATATGGATCCCACAAGCACACAGAGGCCACAGACATGGCTAGTCACAGATGGCTACAGATTAAGTGCTGCCTCCAGCAGCACTCATAGTCAGGACTCACACCAAAGACAGGCATGGACAGCCATGACCCTTTCTTGGGCTGACAGAGGCAGAAGGTCATTCATACAGCATACACACCACACTTTAGATTCACAAGCACACATACACTTGTGTGGATCCCCCTGAGCACCAACATGGCCCCTTTGTCTGCCCATCACCCCTTCCTGGACCTTGACCCCTCAGCTACACCATGTATCCCTGTCTTGCCAACTGGTCCAGCTAGGTGCTCCCTGCACACATGCAGCACTCACACACTCATCCCACAGCACCCCACAGTCACAGGTTCCCTCAAATACCAGCACAGAATCTCCACCCACATGATACCCTGGCCCAGACCTGGGACATCTTTCTCCCCAGATCCTTCAGCTTGTAGTTTGCCAGCAAATTCACAAACACATCTGCCTTGAGCAAGGTATGGAGACTTGTAGCCAGCAGACAGCACGTGGTCTGTGACCTGCAATCCTGTTCCAGTTGCCTGCATTGAGCCCCACTTGCCTCAGTCATGCCCACCCCCTAACAGTTGTTTTTTGGGACTCATGCTGCTCTCACCCAGGTGTTTGGAGGTTAAAGACCCCACTGGCCACAGTAGCTGACACTACAAACATGGGACGCTCAGAATCAGACTGGGGTGCTGACTCCAAAAGCTGGCACTGCTCTCACAGCAGTCTCTCCAGAAGCTGGCACTGAGCCCTTGCATCACTGATGCACATGGGATAGAGAATGAGATTACTCAGAGAGGTCATTAAAAGAAAATTTAATTAGACAGAACACACTACAGCAATCAGGTGGAGGGCTCCTTCCAAAAAACATGCTGATAGCCATGCTTTACACCTGCCCTGCCCTCTGTCTAATTCTGCCATTTTTTTCTCCTTAATCTCCTTCCCCTAAACCCTTTTTAATAGATTTTTCATAGTTCCAGAACAACTTCCTGGGCTATCACAGTTCCTCGTGCTCCTGATGCTTGTTTCAGTTCTTCAGGCCAGGATGGCTTCTCCAGAGATGTGCCTGTTGTTTCTTTCTGTCTCATCGGTTAGTGATGGGAAACTTTGGGAGTTTTGCCTTGTTAGCTTTTGGATTGCCTTTAGGTGATGTTCCCCATTTCTCTCTATCCCTAGGTGGAGAACTGAACTAAGGTATCTATCTCAAGATTGTTCTGTGATGGCTGGACAGGATGTCTCCTCCTAAACTTTGGGGTTTGTCTACAGCAATTGATAATGTAACAAACCTGCGAGTTGTTGCAATACGAGCTAGAGCTTATTGCATAAACCTGTGACTTCTGTGTTCAAAAGCATTGTAATTCAAGCTGGATCTTACTGTGCAACTGCAACCAGGAGTTATAACAAGGGTCAACAGTCTTTAAGGTGTCTTCAGATAAGAGTCAGTATCCCATAGACGACTGGCACACATGCAGGGCAGAGCTAAACATCATGAAAAAAACAAGTGGGATAATGGTTGGGCAAGTCAAATGTGCTGTAACTATGGCAACCAGTTGAGGAAGTATGAGATTGGAGAGGCTATAAAATGTTGAATTTTGAAAGTTTCCTCACCAAGAGAACTCCTATGATATGTGAGACATTGGATCCATGGTGGTGTCTCCATTTTTGTTCTTTTCTGGTTTTCCTCTTTTTCTCTATTTCTAACTTTCTCCTCTGCAAGCATAAACAAAATAGAATTTAAGTGCCTTTCTTGCCTATGGTGGTAGGGCCAAACAGATGAGGCCCTCTACAGGCAAATAGAAGCGGCTTCCAGGTCACAAGCCCTGGTCCTCATGGGTGATTTCAACCACCCTGACATCTGCTGGAGGGACAACACAGCAAGGCACCAGCAATCCAGGATGTTCCTGGACTGCATAGAAGACAACTTCCTCCTCCAAATGGTAGAGGAACCAACAAGAAAAGGTGCTCTGCTGGACCTTGTTCTCACCAACAGGGAAGGGCTGGTAACCAATGTGAGGCTCAGAGACTGCCTTGGCTGCAGTGACCATGAAGCAGTTGAATTTAATATCCTCAGGGCTATCAGGAGGACCTATTCTAAGCTTATGTCCCTAGACTTTAGGCGTGCAGACTTCGATCGCTTCAGGAGTCTGCTAGCCACAGTGTCATGGGACAAAGCCCTGGAGGAAGAGGGACCCAGGACAGCTGGTCAGTATTCAAGGACCACCTCCTCTGTGTCCAGGAGCTATGTATACCAACAAAGAGAAAAACAGGGAAGAACGCTAGGAGGCCTGCCTGGATGAACAAGGAGCTCCTGGACACACTATTACTTAAAAAGAAACTCTACAGGCAGTGGAGGGAAGGACAGATAGAACAGGGGGTATATAAGGAAGCTGCCCGAGCAGCAAGAGGCCTGGTTAGGAAAGCCAAAGCAGAGTTTGAACTGAATCTAGCCAGGGAGGTCAAAGGGAGCACTAAGAATTTCTACAGGTATATTAATGGCAAGAAGATGAGTAGGGAAGGTGTGGGCCCCCTCAGAAAGGAAACTGGTGAATTGGTCACAAGTGATGTGGAAAAAGCTGAGGTACTCAATAACTTCTTTACCTCAGTCTTCACTGCAAGGGCCTCCAGCCACACTCCTGGAGTCATGGCAGATGATGCCAGGGATGGGGAGGAAGAACTGCCCTTCATAAGTGAAGCTCAGGTTCGTGATCACCTGAAGAACCTGAAAGTGTTCAAGTCCATGGGACCCGACGGGATACACCCACGGGTGCTGAGAGAACTGGCAGATGAGGTTGCTAAGCCCCTCTCTATTATATTCCAAAAGTCATGGCAGACTGGGGAAGTCCCCACAGATTGGAAAAGGGCAAATATTGCTCCCATTTTCAAAAAGGGTAAGAAGGAGGAACCAGGGAACTACAGGCCGGTCAGTCTCACCTCTGTGCCCGGAAAGATCATGGAGCAGATCCTCCTGGAGGCACTACTGACTCAGAAGAGTAGTGAAGAGGTGATTGGGAGCAGTCAGCATGGCTTTGCCAAGGGCAAATCCTGCCTGACAAACCTGGTGGCCTTCTATGAACAGGTGACAGCATTAATAGATGAGGGGCGAGCAACTGATGTCGTTTACCTGGACCTGAGCAAAGCCTTTGACACTGTCCCACACCACATCCTGGTCTCCAAGCTGGTGACACACGGGTTTGATGGATGGACCACCAGATGGATAAGGAACTGGCTTGATGGCCGCACCCAAAGAGTGGCTGTCAATGGGTCCATGTCCCAGTGGAGGCCAGTGACAAGCGGAGTCCCTCAGGGATCAGTCCTGGGACCAGTCTTGTTCAACATCTTGTGGGTGACATGGACAGTGGCATTGAGTGCACCCTCAGCAAGTTTGCTGATGACACCAAGCTGTGTGGTGCAGCAGACACGCTGGAGGGAAGGGATGCCATCCAGAGGGACCTTGACAGGCTGGAGAGGTGGGCACAGGCCAACCTCATGAGCTTCAACAAGACCAAGTGCAGGGTCCTGCATCTGGGTCGAGGCAATCCAGGCACAAATACAGGCTGGGCAGTGACTGGCTGGGGAGCAGCCCAGAGGAGAGAGACTTGGGGGTGCTGGTGGACGAGAAGCTCAACATGAGCTCTCAATGTGCACTTGCAGCCCGGAAAGCCAATCAGATCCTGGGCTGCATCAGGAGAAGTGTGGCCAGCAGGGCAAGGGAGGTGATTCTCCCCTCTACTCAGCTCTGGTGAGACCCCACCTGGAGTACTGCGTCCAGTTCTGGAGCCCCTATTACAAGAGGGATCTGGAGGTGCTGGAGCGTGTCCAGAGAAGGGCCACGAGGATGATCAGAGGGCTGGAGCACTCTCCTATGAGGACAGACTGAAGGAGTTGGGGCTGTTCAGCTGGAGAAGAGAAGGCTCCGAGGTGACCTCATTGTGGCCTTCCAGTATCTGAAGGGGGCCTACAAGAAGGCTGGGGAGGGACTTTTCAGACTATCAGGGAGTGATAGGACTAGGGGGAATGGGATGAAGCTGGAGGTGGGGAGATTCAGGCTAGATGTGAGGAGGAAGTTCTTCACCGTGAGAGTGGTGAAGCCCTGGAATGGGTTGTCCAGGGAGGTGGTTGAGGCCCCGTCCCTTGCGGTGTTTAAGACCAGGCTGGACGAGGCTCTGTCCAGCCTGATCTAGGGTAGAGTGTCCCTGCCCATGGCAGGGGGGTTGGAACTAGATGATCCTTGTGGTCCCTTCCAACCCTAACTGAAACTATGAAACTATGAAACTATGAAACAGGCCCAGTACAAACCCAGACAGGTCCTGGAATGTCTAAACATGGTCCCCCTCTCTCCTCTCCCTCCTGCGTGAGTTGGGGTAATGCAGGAAAAGGGACAAAAGAACAGGCACCAACATGTCTGGTAAACAGTCTCCTTTTGGCGTAAGAGCACATGTATTGGCCACTGCTTCTCCCAGACCAGGCCTATGTTCCTGCCTTTTATGGCCTCTTAGTGATATGCCTCTTAGTGATACTGTGATACTGTATTGGACGTGGCACGTGGTGCCATGGTCTAGTCATGGGGTCTGTGGTAACAGGTTGGACTCGATGATCTTCGAGGTCTCTTCCAACCTTACTGATACTGTGATACTGTGTGATAGTGTGATGGCCACAGCCTGGCAGAGTCCCATTTTATTGGGTAACTGTTTGCTGGCTTCAGTTGCCCTGTTGGCCCAATTGAATCTTGGGCAAGTAATAAATACAGGCTGATTTCTAGTTGCCTTGCCTGCTTGGACTCGCCTTGCCTCAAGTTGCCTTGTCCAAGACCTGAGACCTACTCACTGCAAGCCCAAGAAGCCTCAACAGCTAATGTACAGCAGAAACACCCCCCATATTTGGGAGGGAAACTCTGTAAGTAAGTAGTTTATTGCCTTCTGTATTTATGGTTCTTGTCGAGCCTCCCCTGTGGTCATGCACCATACTGCTCCTGGGGATTCTCTTCTCTTTCTGTCATTCCTTACGGTTTGCTTAAAATTGTTCAAATTGTTATATTGCCTGAATCCTGTACATTCCCACTGTAAATATATATTCCAGCTGCACACTGAAGCTATTTAATCAGTTATTGGCAATTTCCCATATTAATAAAAAGTTATTAATATTTTTATTAATATTCATATTTACCATATTATAAATGGCATAAATTCCATAACATCAACCAACTGCTCAATTCCTCTTTGGTTTCATTTGGGGGACCAGTAAAAGAAACCCTCCCATGTACTATAAATGGACTGAGACAACTTATAATTCCCAAATGAAGGGAAAATACTCTTTATCAGATAACCTGAAATAAGCTGATACACATTACATATACTCTTGTGGCCTGAATTAGATATTTTGTTCTAGGCAGGAAAAAAGTATTCCTAGACACAGAAAAGAGATCCAATACTATCAAGCAGATCTCTGTTTCTGAAATATTTTGCCACAAATATCATGTGACAACGTATTTCCAACGGTTCAGATAATCAGTAAAACCTTGATTTATGCAACCCGGAAATACTGTAAGGTATCACTTAGAGTAGAAAATTATAAATCAATGTACTGCACCTACTGTCTGATAAAAGGTCACTTTGACTTTCTTATTATAGCAGGAATGTGGCTAACTTCATGGCTCTGAAAGCGAATAACTTTATTATAACAGCAATGATAAGACCTGTGAGATTACATTTAGAATAGAATAGAAATAGAGTAGAATAAACCAGGTTGGAAGGGACCTTCAAGATCGTCATGTCCAACCCATCATCCAACACCATCTAATCAACTAAACCATGGCACCAAGCACACCATCAAGTCTCCTCCTGAACACCCTCAATGATGGCGACTCCAACACCTCCCCAGGCAGTCCATTCCAATGGGTAATCACTCTCTCTTTCTTCCTAACATCCAGTCTAAACCTCCCCTGGTGCAGCTTGAGACTGTGCCCTCTTGTTCCGGTGCTGGTTGCCTGGGAGAAGAGACCAGCCCCCGCCTGTCTACAACATCCCTTCAGGTAGTTATAGAGAGCAATAAGAGCAATTAAAGAGCAATTAGAGAGTAATTTGTAATTATACAGTGTCAAATACATTTAGGAAACAATTATTTTTTAAAAAATGGTAGGAACATATAGTTACATTTCATATTATAGCATGTTACTGAGCTCCTTGATTGAAAATTTTTACCTTGAAGAAAATATGTAGAAGTAGTGCTGGCTTCACATTGCACCAACCTTTGGCAGACTAATGTAAATAGCTGTGACATAATGTAATGTAACAAACCTTGAGGACTGTGTCCAATTCTGGGCCCCTCAGTTTAGGAAAGATGTTGAGTTGCTGTAATGTGTCCAGAGAAAGGCAACAAAGCTGGTGAGGGGTTTGCAGGACAAGCCCTATGAGGAGAGGCTGAGGCAGCTGGGGTTGCTTAGCCTAGAGAAGAGGAGGCTCAGGGGAGACCTTCTTGCTGTCTACAAGTACCTGAAGGGAGGTTGTAGCCAGGTGGGGGTTGGTCTCTTCTCCCAGGCAACCAGTACCAGAACAAGAAGACACAGTCTCAAGCTGTGCCAGGGGAGGCTCAGACTGGATGTTATGAAGAAATTCTTCAGAGAGAGTGATTGCCCATTGGAATGGGCTGCCCGGGGAGGTGGTGCAGTCACCATCACTGGAGGTGTTTAGGTAGAGACTTGATGGGGTGCTTGGTGCCATGGTTTAGTTCATTAGATGGTGTTGGATGATGGGTTGGACACGATGATCTTGAACGTCTCTTCCAACCTGGTCTATTCTAGCCTAGTGTAGTCTATTTTATTCTATATAATACAGCACTGTATCACTAAAATGTAGTCAAAGATACTAGTGGAATTTTACCAGCAATCTACAGGAAAAAACAGGCTGTGTAAAGACCCCAGGCCTGGCAGAAGAAAAACTAGTTAAAATTATGGACTAACGCTTCTGTTTTAACCCTGCGAGTTAATTCTGGCTACACTCTCTGCATATTTAAAAAGTGCTCAAAAGTTTTCTAAAAGTACATTCAGTTACATGTAAAAGTTCAGTAACTCATGAAAAGCTGAGCATTTAACAGCACACCAATATGTTTGGCTTCTCTGAGTCAGACTCTAGCATGACAGCAGGATTTACATCTTGCTAATAAAGTGTCTTCAGATACCTGTTCAGCTCTTATTTGTACAGTCATTTGTTCAGTAATTTACTATTAATTTCTACTTGTAATTTAGATATCTACCTTCATTATGAAAGATCTAAACTCATTAAGCTAAACTTAGACCTTAACACTTTTAATTCATCTGCCTTCTTCATTGCCATTACTGAAAATAAATGTTATGGTTTTCTATTGCAGGAATTACAGCATGGGGAAATTCTGTGGACAGCAGGGAAATTATTTATTTCATAAATATGAGCTAAGTTAATGGAGAAGGTATAAATATTTCATTTATATATTGTCATATGATATTAGACTATAGAAGTATATTCAGATAAATTCCCCATGAGAGAGGGTCCCAGAACCAAAATTAATGTATCATGATATCAGATAGCTCTGTATCTGCACTACAGTTACATAAGACAAAAGAGCATTTGGTAAAAAAACCAAAACAAAACAACAAACAGCAGCAACAAAGAAACAAAGAAACAAACAAAAGAAAACAAAAAACATCAAAAGCAAAGAAACAAACAAAAAAAGGCAACAAAAAAACCAAACAAAAACCACCACCACCACAAAACCAAAAAACAAGGCAAAGCAAACAAAATCCAACTAACCAATCAACCAAGCTAGCTAAATGAAAGAAAACAAAACAAAAACCTCAAATAAAAAACTAAATACAACCCCCCATAAACAAACAAACAAAAAACCCACACAAAAACCCCCAAACAACAAAAAAAACCACAATGCAGTCATGTACAAAATGTTGTTAATGTCTGGACCAGTTTGGATAGGTCCCAGACCCATTGCTTGGACTGCTTCTTGCTTTATCTGATCAAAACCTGCTTGTTGCTCAGGTCCCCACTGGAAACTGTTTCTCTTTCAAGTCACATCATACAGAGGTTTCACAATCTGACTATCCAGGAATGTGCAGTCTCCAAAATCCCACCGTACCCAAGAAACGTAGAGTTTCTTGCTTGTCCATGGGATTCGCCATGGTAGAGACTCTGTTTATCACATCCACTGGAATGTGACAGTGACCATCCCTGCCACTGCACTCCCAGAAACTGGATCTCCCTGGCAGGTCCTTTTACCTTGTCTTGCTTGATGGGAGTGCAGGACAATGTCAATTATTTTGTTACCTTTCTTGAAGACTTCTTCAGCAGTTTAACCTCAGACGATGATATCATCGATGAACTGGATGTGTTCTGGAGCACCACCTTTCTCCAGAGCATCATGGATCACTGCATGACAGATGCTTGAGCTGTGGATCCAGCCCATCAGCAATCTGTTGAAAGTGTTTTGGACTCCTCTCCAGGTAAAGGCAAACTGAGGCCTGCATTCCTCTGCTATGGGGATAGAGAAGAATGCATTAGCAATGTCTGTGGCAGCATAATCATTTGGCCTCTTTGGATTCCAGCTTATACTGGAGTTCCATCATGTCTGGTACTGCTGCACTCATAGATGGAGCTACTTCATTCAGGCACAGAAGTTGACTGTCAGACAGCAGTCTCCATTTTGCTTTTACACAGCCAAACTGGACTGTTGAAAGGCAAATGAGTTTTGCTGATGACATTCCGACTTTCCAGCTGATGAATCAGATTCTGAATGGCCAACAGAGTCACAGTTAGTTCTGTATTGTCTGGAAGCACAGTTTGAGAAGCAACTGACAACTTCACATCCTCTATCCCATGTTGTCCCACAACACCATGTTTTCCTTTTTACACCCAATAGTGATTTTTATATTTTTCTACTTTTCTGCTCAAAATCTGTAACTAAATTTTAAAGGCATAGCCTAAACCCACCACACACACAAACCACCAAAAACCACACATGCACAAACCAACTTTACATGTTAATCGAGAATAATAATATTTACTTATTACACTGCTACATTCAGTAGCACGGCAAGCAGGAGAGAGCTGTAGTTCATTATTAGATGAAATAGCAATGAGGGCCAGCACTGACATTCTGCCTTCCTAGAAGATGTACATTTGTAAACATCTCCATTTTGAACAAGCTCAAAGTAAAAGAATGCAAGAAAACAAAAAATATTTCAGAATTCAGAATACAGAATTAATCAGGTTGGAAAAGACTTTTGGGATTATGGGGTCCAACCTGTCATCCAACACCATCTAATCAACTAAACCATGGCACTAAGTGCCTCATCCAGTGTCTTTTAAAACCCCTCCAGTGATGGTGACTCCACCACCTCTCTGGGCAGCCCATTCCAATGGCAATCACTCTTTCTGTGTAGAATTTCTTCCTAACATGCAGCCTAAACCTCCCCTGGTGCAGCTTGAGACTGTCCTCTTGTTCTGTTGGTGGTTGCCAAGGAGAAGAGACCAACCCCCACCTGGCTACAACCTCCCTTCAGGTAGTTGTAGATGGCAATAAGGTCTCCTCTGAGCCTCCTCAAGATAGTGTCCTAGAAAATCATGCCTATTTTCCTGCTTAGATAGAAAGCACCAATGTGGAAATGAATATATCTCAGAAAAGAAAACAACGTATCATATAACGTCATAAGTGAAACATTTAATAGCTGCATATATACATAGGTATAATATAAATAAACACAAATAATGCATGCTTGTTTGCCCATGTATATATAGCAAAGATATTTACAGATAGCAGAGATTCAGACAGATATATTTACTCAGTGAATGATAGATTACCAATGAGAGATACAGAGACACAAATTTCAGCATCATCCAGGACTTAAAACTGAGGTTAGGCTGCTTCCAGCATGCACCATTGTTAGCACAGAGAAAATGATGCCTGGAGGTTATCTTTGCCATGTTACTGCTTTTTGGATTTCTGGGTGCTCAGCATGCTACCTGTTCTGCTCAACACTAGTAATTGTAAGCAGCAGGAGATATTTAGGATTGTAAAAGAAGTAGAAATTAAAATATTAATATATATGGGTAGGAGGAGAACAAGACAGCAAAAAGAGTCTAATGTTTTGTTGTTGTTGTTGTTAATAATTGCAATAGATAGAATAGTACTTCGTGAAGAAGTACTGCATAGAGTAGAGGTAGATTTTTAGAAGAGGGAGGCTACATTCTCTGTTGTAAAGGGGACAATTTCCTGACAGCTTATATCTGTTCTGGCATTTCTTTTGATGATCAGTGGCACATAATTTTCTCTTTCTATTCAGTCTAGCTCTCTTATATACTGGACATAAACATAGACGAAAACTTTATTAGTCTCTCTACACCTAGTCTGTCAGCCTGCTGTGAGCAGAAACAGTAACATTCTATCAAGAAACATGCTTCTTAAATGACCACATTAATAATACCTGCAGTTTACTCTTAACTGCTTTTTCTGACTTCTAAAAATCTTACTTTCTAATCAAACTTAAAACATAATTTTTGAAACAGCCTCTGCCTGCTGTTAAAAACAAGACATAGTCCTGCTGAGTGCCATACACACTCATTCAGGTTAAAGAAGAGCAAATGTATAAGCTGCTTTAACACCGTTTTAAGTTTCCCATAGCAGGAAGCTAATTTAAATCACTTAGTGCAACTAGGACACAAAACAGCTAAAAAAGAATTTATTTTCCTTCTTCTTCCCTCAAAAACAGATACAGTAACAACAAAGTGAGTTTTCTGTTAACAGCTTTTGAAGATCGGGTAAGGTTTGAGTAGATGATTCTGAACTGTTGAAACCAGTCCTAATCAGTAAGTCAGATGGTTAGCTTTTGTTTGTTCATTTCCAGTGTGAAGGTAAAGAAAGAACAAACAAACAAACAGAATCCCCCCAAACATCTCTTTTTTCATGCAATTATTTTCAAGGTAAACCAGGCTAGTTCTCACAGCTTCAAACTCTGTCATTTTTAACCCCTTCTATATTTTGTTTCCTTGCTAATTTACAGTGGAAAGAAAAGAAGAGGGAAGAACAAAGGAGAGAAAATTCAGTTGTGATCTTTACCTTTTCCAGGCTGATCTGGACTCAAATAACTGGGCTTTTGAACTTCAGTGTGAGCATCAGAGGCAATGCAATGGTGGCCTGTGATACTTGAAAAACACACAGCAGTATAGATTCTGATTCCTGTGGGAGATATGGCCTTCATCTTACTACCTCACTCTGGGAACCTAAATCATTTTAAGGAGTCCTGCAGTGCCTTTTTATTTTCTCCTGTAGGCACGACAGATTGAATCTGCTACTTTAGGTGTGTCTCAGTTCACAAAGGCACCTCAGATGGTACCATATGTTTTTTTCATAATCTAAATAAACCAGACTGGCTTTTCAGACCACTATCACTTTAGCTTTCCCCATACTTTACCTCTCTCTTTCTCTCTTATTTTTTTAACATTAAAAAATAATAAATATTTTCCTGTTGGAGTTTTACCCAGCCTCATCAGCTATGTATTTCAATTCATATAATTCCTTTTATTTTCCTTGTGGCAGCTGAATTTATTTCTGCCACAATTCTGTCCTAAAATGCAAAAAAAAAAAATCTATGAGAAGTTGATTTTTCTAGATGCCCAGAGAGGCAAAAAAGACAGTGGGACAAGGCCAGAGTCAGCTCAACTACCTATTTTGATTCTATCAGACTTTTTAATAATACAATAATACAATACACCAGGTTGGAAGAGACCTTCAAGATCATCGCGTCCAACCCATCAACCAATCCAACCCACCTAAATACAATACAATACAATACAATACAATACAATACAATACAATACAATACAACCCACCTAAACAACTAAACAACTAAACCATGGCACCAAGCACCCCATCAAGCCTCTTCTTGAACACCTCCAATGAAGGTGACTCCACCACCTCCACGGGCAGCCAATTCCAATGGGCAATCACTCTCTCTGTATAGAACTTCTTCCTAACATCCAGTCTAAACCTCCCCTGGTGCAGCGTGAGACTGTGTCCTCTTGTTCTGGTCCTGGCTGCCTGGGAGAAGAGACCAACCTCTGCCTGGCTACAACCTCCCTTCAGGGAGTTGTAGAGAGCAATAGGTAACCCCTGAGTCTCCTCCTCTCCAGGCTAAGCAACCCCAGCTCCCTCAGCCTCTCCTCATAGGGCTTGTCTTCCAACCCCCTCACCAACTTTGTTGCCCTTCTCTGGACACGCTCCAGCAAGACGACATCCTTCCTACACTGAGTGGTCCAGAACTGGACACAGGACTCAAGGTGTGGCCTAACCAGTGCAGTGTACAGGGGCAGAATGACCTCCCTGCTCCTGCTGGCCACACTGTTTCTGATGCAGGCCAGGATGCCATTGGCCTTCTTGGCTGCCTGGGCACACTGCAGGCTCATGTTCAGCCTACAATCAACCAGCACCCCCAGGTCCCTCTCTGCCTGGCCGCTCTTCAGCCATTCTGACCCCAGCCTGTAGCACTGCATGGGGTTGTTGTGGCCAATGTGCAGAACCCGGCACTTGGATGTGTTCAATCTCATGCCGTTGGATTCTGCCCATCTGTCCAGCCTGTCGAGGTCCCTCTGCAACTTGCTGGAGTTGGGGAGCTGAGCACCTTGATTACTGTCAGGAAAAAGAGAAAAGGCCAACCAGCAAAACACTGAACACCAAGGGAAAGGAACAAGATCTAAGGCAAATAAAATAGCAAAATAAAATAGCAAAACATTTCTGAGAGATATTTGTGTCACAATAGAGGTAACTGTGGAAAATAGTAAAGAAGTCCATGAAATGAGTGAACTTGCATTCTACATCCCTGAGTAGCGTCACTAATACTGATGATAAAATTGGATTATCTTTAACATTGGAAAGAAAAAAAAAAAAAACCACGAGCAGTTTCTTGGATTAATACTTTATCTGTTGTCACTGGAGAGGAAATGTTGCATTTATTTTGTTTTTTTTTTTTTTTTTTAAACTATAGATATGTTATTTTAAATTAACTGTAAAGAATTGAAGTCTGAAATGTGAATTTCACTTTGTTGGGACAAGGAAGGGGTTTGTTTATTTTACTTCAAAGAAAAGATAATTTTTGGTATTGTAAATTGGAGGAAGAAGAGGAGGAAGAAGAGAACAATATCTAGAAATCCAAGTTAGGCCTGTTATTTTGCAGCTTTTTGAGTCCTTTCTCTTACTCTTTTTGTATATATGCACCACATGTGCTCTTTATTCATATGGAATTTGTTACTCAAGTACTTCCAGGCGAATTTCTCCCAATTTATATGTCTAATGGTTTTCCTGCCAGAAAAATCCTTTTTTTGGTGTCTATATGGAATGAATGAAGCTGGAATGAAGCTGGAGGTGGGGAGATTCAGGCTAGATGTGAGGAGGAAGTTCTTCACCATGAGGGTGGTGAGGCCCTGGAATGGGTTGTCAAGGGAGGTGGTTGAGGCCCTGTCCCTTGAGGTGTTTAAGACCAGGCTGGATGAGGCTCTGGCCAGCCTGATCAAGTGTAGAGTGTCCCTGCCCATGGCAGGGGGGTTGGAACTAGATGATCCTTGTGGTCCCTTCCAACCCTAACTGAAACTATGAAACTATGAAACTATATTGATTTATGTACACACTAACCTTGCCATTATTTGTAAATGCAATTATTTTGCTATCACAGCTATCACTTTTTTATTAAGAGGTAGAGTATCCATGTAGCAATGAATTTAGAACTTTAACCATCTCGTTCTCAATGTATCTATAGAAACATTATATTTTCAATAATGCTGTTTGATAGTTGCATCTCTTTTCAAGCCTTTACCTTGGTGATTTTTATGTCTAAGGCTTCCCTGTGTCTAGATTTCAGTTTTGAATTATTCTTTTTCAAGTTCCGACTTAAAGTTCCAAAAAATATAGCCATATTGTGTTCTTTTAACTTTATCTTTTCCTGTTTTCACCAAGTGCTAGGACAACTTTATCCATGCATTCAGTGTGGTCTCTTTTATTCATAACTACCTATATTTTTGCTCAGAAATAATTTCAATGAATGTTACTTGCCAAACCATTGATTTCACTGCAATGTTCATTTTAAGGCCATTCTCATAAGTAATAGAATCATAGAATCAGCTAGGTTGGAAAGGACCTCAGAGATCATCAAGTCCAACCTGTCACCCAACACCTCATGACTACTAGACCATGGCACCAAGTGCCATGTCTAATCCCCTCTTGAACACCTCCAGGGATGGTGACTCCACCACCTCCCTGGGAAGCACATTCCAATGGCCAACAACTCTTTCTGTGAAGAACTTTCTCCTCACCTCAAGCCTAAACTTCCCCTGGTGCAGCTTGAGACTGTGTCCTCTTGTTCTGGTGCTGGTTGCCTGGGAGAAGAGACCAACCCCCACCTGGATACAAGATCCCCTCAGGCAGTTGTAGACAGCAATAAGGTCTCCCCTGAGCCTCCTCTTCTCCAGGCTAAACAACCCCAGCTCCCTCAGCCTCTCTTCCTAGGGCTTGTGCTCCAGACCTCTCAACAGCCTCATTGTCCTTCTCTGGACATAAGTGTCTCAATATCGCTCTTAAACTGAGTGGCCCAGAACCAGACACAGGACGCAAGGTGGGGCCTAGCCAGTGCTGAGTACAGGGGCAGAATGACTTCCCTTCTCCTGCTGGCCACACTATTTCTGATGCAGGCCCGGATGCCACTGGCCTTCTTGGCCATCTGGGCTCACTGCTGGCTTATGTTCAGCCACGAACATTCATCTTTCTTTCCTTCTTTGCTTTACATAGTTTATTTTACTAATTTGTAAGCGTTTGCAAGGGCTTAAATAGTTCTCACTGTGTGAATCAAATTCAGTCGAAATGATAATAACCAACATGGCTTCACTCACAGATATGGACTTTCAACCTTTAAGAGTGATTCTCACAACAAAATTGAACCGTTATGGAGAAAACAGAAATGTGTAGACATAGACTTGAGACAATAAGTTGTTCAGTAACAGCAACTTCTGTTATGTGAAAGGAGTGCAAGTGTTATATTCCCAGTGCTTTTACAAGTATCATCTGATAGATTTAGCTATGGTACTTCAAGACATTATTGCTTTTTTGCATCACAAATGTTGATCTCCCAGGCATTACTATCCTTTTAGAACAGTTGACATTATAAAGCATATACTTGGACTTAATTTATTTCTGTTCTTTTCTGTCAGTGGAAATATGATTTCACAGGTTAGTTCATATCTCAGAATACTACATTGAGTATTCCAGAGTTTCACATGCAAAGACTGATAGCAGGTTTAATTTTCTTTTCTGTTTTTTTTCAGCTGTCGGTCACAATTTGGAGACAGTCTCATGAAGCTTGATGCAGTCAACAGTAACGGTGTAAAAAGGTGGGTCATCAGAAACAATGTTTGGGGAGTTTATTTGCTAGTCATATTTTAAGTCATAAAGGAAAATACCTAAGTTTTGAATATTTGTCAAGAGGAACTTTACTTCCAGTAGATTTCTCCCATCTAAATTTATGGTGCAATTCATCACATCTAACTTCAGACAGAGCTGCATGTCTTCAAGGAAGGTGTCTAGACTTTCCTTATAGGTAGTGGGAAACTAATCAATGGACTCAGTGGAGTCTAAACAGCAATCTCACCTAAAGAGGTCAAGGTGCCACCTCCAGCTGGAGGCCAGTCACCAGTGGTGTCCCCCAGGGATCAGTGCTGGGCCCCATCCTCTTCAATGTCTTCATTGACGATCTGGATGAGGGGATTGAGGCAGTCATCAGCAAATTTGCAGATGAGACCAAGTTGGGAGGAGATGTTGGTCAGTTAGAGGGTGGAAGGGCCCTGCAGAGGGACCTCGACCGACTGGACAGATGGGCGGAGTCCAATGGGATGACTTTCAACAAGTCCAAGTTCCGGGTGCTGTACTTTGGCCACAACAACCCCATGCAGAGCTACAGGCTGGGGTCAGAGTGGCTGGAAAGCTCCCAAACAGAGAGGACCTGGGGTGCTTCGCAGCCACTGAACATGAGCCAGCAGTGTGCCCAGCTGGCCAAGAAGGCAACGGCATCCTGGCCTGCATTAGGATAGTGTGCCAGTAGGAGCAGGAGGTCATTGTGCCCCTGTACTCTGCATGGTTAGCCACACCTTGAGACTGTGTCCAGTTCTGGGCTCCTCATTTAAGAAGGACATTGAGATACTTGAACGTGTCCAGAGAAGGGCAGCAAGGCTGGTGAGAGGCCTTGAGCACAAGCCCTATGAGGAGAGGCTGAGGGAGCTGGGGTTGTTTAGCCTGGAGAAGAGGAGGCTCAGGGGTGACCTCATTGCTCTCTACAACTACCTGAAGGGTGGTTGTAGCCAGGAAAGGGTTGGTCTCTTCTCTCTAGCAACCAGCACCAGAACAAGGGGACACAGTCTCAAGCTGCACCAGGGGAAGTTTAGGCTCGAGGTGAGGAGAAAGTTCTTCACTGAGAGAGTCATTCGCCATTGGAATGGGCTGCCTGGGGTGGTGGTGGAGTCACCATCCCTGGAGGTGTTCAAGAGGAGATTGGACATGGCACTTGGTGCCATGGTCTAGTCATGGGGTCTGTGGTGACAGGTTGGACTCGATAATCTTCGAGGTCTATTCCAACCTTAGTGATACTGTGATACTGTGATACTGTGAAAGTAATTGACATATGATCAAATATGATCATCTGCTTTAGGATGAGATAAATTGCTTTCCAGATTCCATTGACTGTATCAACTGGATCTTTATTATAATGAGAATTTAAACATCAACATTGTATCCACCTACAATAAGCAATATTAATTACTCTCCAAAGGGCTCAGCTCAGCTGGCCAGTATTTAGCAACATTTGACATGCCCCAAGTATCACATTTAGCCTTCAGCTAATCCTAAGCAAGGAATCATCTGTCTCCCAAATGGTCTAGTTTGTATCACAGAATGGTATGGGATAGAAAAAAACCTCTGGAGGTCAGCCAGCTCTGGAGCATCTCAGCACAGGATGCCAAAATTAGAAAACATAAAACTTTAATGGTTACCTATAGGTGCTCACATAGGGTAAACAACCTTAGTTTATTTTTGAGTAATGAGAGAGAAATACACAAATAATAGGCAATTTTCTTCCTAGTTTTACTTATTAAATATCTATTATCCAGTAATACTTGGTTAGCTGACATGATTCTTTTTCTGACCATTCAAAGCATGTAGTGACAGCACTACTTAATTTTTTTTTTTTTGGTTACAATGTTTATATGCAAGTATATGAACTACCTGTTAAGCAGGATGATGATTGAATTTTCTACTGATTTTATATCCATAAACTCAATGCTGTTTTATGTGATGTAAGGTGTAATCCGCACCTACTCTCTTAGTAGCATCCATTCAGAAAGTATTTTTTAGCTTCTAAACCCGCTGGTTTGGTTTGATCTTTGAGGTCTTTTCCAACCTTACTGATTCTATGATTCTATGACTTCTACCTTCTCAACTTAAAACTAACCCAGGCTATAAACTAGTTCAACTTTAGGTGGTGCCACATCCAGCTGGCGGCCAGTCACTAGTGCTGTGCCCCAGGGATCAGTGCTGGGCCCCATGCTCTTCAATATCTTTATTGATTATCTGGATGAGGGCATTGAGTCCATCATCAGTAAATTTGTGGACGACACCAAGCTGGGGGCAGGAGTCGATCTGCTGGAGGGCAGAGAGGCTTTGCAGAGGGACCTCGACAGGCTGGACAGATGGGCAGAATCCAATGACATGAAATTGAACACATCCAAGTGCCGGGTTCTGCACATTGGCCACAGCAACCCCATGCAGAGCTACAGGCTGGGGTCAGAGGTGGCTGGAGAGCGGCCAGGCAGAGAGGGACCTGGGGGTACTGGTTGATGGTAGGCTGAACATGAGCCTGCAGTGTGCCCAGGCAGCCAAGAAGGCCAATGGCATCCTGGCCTGCATCAGAAACAGTGTGGCCAGCAGGAGCAGGGAGGTCATTCTGCCCCTGTACACTGCACTGGTTAGGCCACACCTTGAGTCCTGTGTCCAGTTCTGGGCCCCTCAGTTTAGGAAGGATGTTGTCTTGCTGGAGCATGTCCAGAGAAGGGCAACAAAGTTGGAAGACAAGCCCTATGAGGAGAGGCTGAGGGAGCTGGGGTTGCTTAGCCTGGAGAAGAGGAGACTGAGGGGGTGACCTTATTGCTCTCTACAAGTACCTGAAGGGAGGTTGTAGCCAGGCAGAGGTTGGTCTCTTCTGCCAGGCAGCCAGTACCAGAACAAGAGGACACAGTCTCAGGCTGTGCCAGGGGAGGTTTAGACTGGATGTTAAGAAGAAGTTCTATACAGAGAGAGTGATTGCCCATTGGAATGGGCTACCTGTGGAGGTGGTGGAGTCACCTTCATTGGAGGTGTTCAGAAAGAGGCTTGATGGGGTGCTTGGTGCCACGGTTTAGTTGTTTAGTTGTTTAGGTGGGGGTGTAGTGTAGTGTAGTGTAGTGTAGTGTAGTGTATTTAGCTGGGTTGGATTGGTTGATGGGTTGGACGCAATGATCTTGAAGGTCTCTTCCAACCTGGTGGTGTATTGTATTGTATTGTATTGTATTGTATTGTATTGTATTGTATACTTTAAGTCACTTGTACTAAGACTCTGATGGGTGACATTTAGCCTTCCCTATACATTAGCTTATATAATAGTCAAGAAATTATGACAAATACTCTGTTTTTCAGATAAAGCTTATGAAATAAGTGGGAGGTATAACAGGTAGCAGTATGCTGTCTATGTTACATGATGACAAATAGTATGATTTGGTCATCTTGAAGAGATGCATTGAAATGTTGCAGGTAAAGCGTCTTAAAGGGTTCCAAACTTGACAACCTAGTTTGAAAACTTTTATTTAAGGTTAGAAAATGTCAAACAATTTTATTCAACTCAAAATAAATTAATTCAAATCATAGAATAATAGAATCAGTCAGGGTTGGAAGGGACCACAAGGATCATCTAGTTCCAACCCCCCTGCCATAGGCAGGTATACCTCACACTAGATCAGGCTGGCCAGAGCCTCATCCAGCCTGGTCTTAAACACCTCCAGGGACGGGGCCCCAACCACCTCCCTGGACAACCCATTCCAGGGCTTCACCACTCTTATGGTGAAGAACTTCCTCCTCATGTCCAGTCTGAATCTCCCCACCTCGAGCTTCATTCCATTCCCCCTAGTCCTATCACTACCTGATAGCCTAAGAAGTCCCTCCCCAGCCCTCTTGTAGGCCCCCTTCAGATCCTGGAAGGCCACAATAAGGTCACCTCGGGGATTTCTTTTCTCCAGACTGAACAGCCCCAACTCTTTCAGGCTGTCCTCATAGGAGAGGTGCTCCAGCCCTCTGATCATCCTCATGGCCCTTCTCTGGACATGTTCCAGCATGTCCATATGCCTCCAGAACTGGATGCAGTACTCCAGGTGGGGTCTCACCAGAGCTGAGTAGAGGGGGAGAATCACCTCCCTTGACCTGCTGGCCACACTTCTCTTGATGCAGCCCAGGATCTCTTACTGCACAGTACCAGAAGTTCTTACGAAGAGCTGTCAAGGATGAATAACTGAAAGAATAAATAACTGAAAAGAATATATAATAACAGAAACATATCTGTTACCACTTTATCAATGCAACATGAATCTAAACACTAGTACAACAAATTTCAGGTATTATGTAATCTGTCTGAAAATCAATTACTACTCATAAAAGATTATATGCATCTCAAAATTATATTCGCTTCCATTATATTTTATTCCATCAAAGTATTAAAGAAAGAAAAATCACTTGCAAACCCCTATTGACACAACAAATCATGACATTTAATGAATGTTACTATAAATAACCAAACTAGATATAAGCTTTTTCTAAGAATAATGTGATGTTAGTTAGAGAATATTAATGTGTCCTAGTAAAATACTTTAGAATAAATTATTTTGTAGAACAAGAGAAGACAGTTCTCCTGTCAGTAAGAATGAAGTGTGATAAATGTCTCCTATTCTTTATCAGTGATAATGTTTTATTAGCAATTTCCTCATCTTTTGGCTCTGTTGGGTAGAGAAGATTCAAATAAAGAAAGTATTTACTACTAATATAGGAACATTAATAAGTTATCTTACTCTGTGTATTGCTCAGAGAATCCAGATGCATTGTTCAAGGACACGGATCCCATTCAAAATCAGGCGACTAGAAATGAAAGCTGGTAAGATGGAAAGCTTGTGTCTTGCTTAAGTAATATAGAAGAATATCTCTGCAAATGAGTATTTTACTTTATTATTCAAAGTGCTTGACAAACTCAAAGGGCTTTTTCTGCTTGGACTGGATTATAGTGAACCAATAGAATCATGGCTTTTCAGTCTGCAGATTAACAAGAACATCTTGAGATTTGAATATTTCACTTCTCCTATGCACTTGTACTCAGAAAATCATGCCACACTGGTTTATACTGTGTCAGTTTCTATTCTCATTAAAATCCATGGCCAAAAATTAGTTTTTCAGTGCCTGGTCCATTATGATGTTGATTTGCTGGAACGTGTCCACAGAAGGGCAAGGAAGTCAGTGAGCGGTTTGGAACACAAGCCCTATGAGGAGAGGTTGAGGGAGTGAGGTTGCTTAGCCTGGAGAGGAGGAGATTCAGGGGTGACCTTATTGCTCTCTACAGCTACCTGAAGGGAGGTTGTAGATAGGCAGAGGTTCGTCTCTTCTCCCAGGCAGCCAGTACCAGAACAAGAGGACACAGTCTCAGGCTGCACCAGGGGAGGTTTAGGCTGGATGTTAGGAAGAAGTTCTATACAGAGAGAGTGATTGCCCATTGGAATCGGCTACCCGTGGAGGTGGTGGAGTCACCTTCATTGGAGGTGTTCAGGAGGAGACTTGATGGGGTGCTTGGCTGCATGGTTTAGTTGTTTAGGTGGGTTGGATTGGTTGATAGGTTGGATGCAATGATCTTGAAGGTCTCTTTCAACCTGGTTTATCGTATTGTATTGTATTGTATCATATTGTATGTGAAATCAGGTATTATGTTAATGTATTTTATTAGTATGATGTATATTGAATTTTAATTGCTTGCCTGATTCTAGTTTGTTTTGTTTTGTTTTGTTTTGCTTTGTTTTGCTTTGCTTTGTTTTGTTTTGGTTTGGTTTGGTTTTGTTTTATTTCTCAGGGGTGAGTGTGTGTAATAATATAGATTTTATATAGATTGTAGATGCACCTCAACCACAGTTTCCAGGACAAGATGTAAGCAGGTGAAGACATTTATTGCATTATACAGCAAAGTTATATAGTCCATCAGAAGGCACATGTGTCACATTTCAATTGATTATTTTCTTCCCACAGGGGTGGATTGTGGTTTGTTTGTTTTTTTTTTTTAACTCTCAATAGGTTACTAAAGTAAAAGCAAGAAATATTTGCCTGATTAAAATGTAGACAACTACCAGGGTCAATGTAGTTGTGGGTCAGATTGATTTAATTTACATATTATACAAAAGTGGAAATCATGACAACTATTTAATAGGAAAGGCTTGTAATGAGGATAGGCAGCAGTTGTAATGCTTTAGCGCAAGGGCTGAACTCCCTGCTCCCCCAACACAAAAGTGAGGATAAAAGTAATGTACACAACTCAGGGTTGAAATAAAGAGATGAGAGTTTAATACAACATAAGATATCATAAGCACAATGCATAATTACCTTAGCTAATAATCTAATTAATCCAATAACACAATGCATGATTACTTTAACAGCCTATTTGCAGAATCACAGAATCACCAAGGTTGGAAGAGACCTCAAAGATCATTGAGTTCAACCTGTCACCACAGACCTCAGGACTAAACCATGGCACCAAGTGCCACGTCCAATCCCCTCTTGAACACCTCCATGGACAGCGACTCCACCACCTCCCTGGGCAGCACATTCCAATGGCGAACGACTCTCTCAGTGAAGAACTTTCTCCTCATCTCCAGCCTAAACTTCCCCTGTTGCAGCTTGAGATTGGGTCCTCTTGTTCTGATGCTGTTTGCCTGGGAGAAGAGGCCAACCCCCTCCTGTCTACAACCACCCTTCATGTAGTTGTAGACAGCAATAAGGTCTCCCCTGAGCCTCCTCTTTTGCAATACACGGGGGAAAAGCCACCATAAAACAGAAAAAAAAGAAAGCAGTGATACCCAACTCCCACCCTTTCCACCACCATGCCTGCAGGAAAAAGGCAATACACAAGAACCTGAAACTGAGAAGCAGTAACTGGAATAGTAAGCCTCGCATTTTGCAATCTGAACTTCAAGCCCCATAATCACAGAATCACAAAATTGTCAAGGTTGGAAGGGACCCCAAGGATCACCTAGTTCCAACTCCCCTGCCACTCCACTAGATCAGGTTGCCCAGAGCCACATCCTGCCTGGCCTTAAAAACATCCAGGGATGAAGCTTCCACCACCTCCCTGGGTAACCTCTTCCAGTGTCTCACCACCCTTATGGTGAAGAACTTCTTCCTAACGTCTAATCTAAATCTACCCTCCTCTGGCATCTATCCATTTCCCCTAGTCCCATCACTACCTGACACCCTAAAAACTCCTTCATCAGCTTTCTTGTAGGGTCTCTTCAGTTATTGGCAGGTTACAATAAGATCTCCTCAAGTCTTCTCTTCAATAGACTGAACAATCCCAACTCTCTCAGCCTGTCCTCTTAGGAGTAGTGATCCAGCCCTCTGATCATCCTTGTGGCCTTTCTCTGGACATGTTCCAGCACATTTTCTCAGTCCAGAGAGGGAAAGAGACTTGGTTCATTTTTAATATTCCTATGTTATGTTATGAAAGTAGAGGCACAAACGAGGCCAAAATATCAACAGTGAGGCTATTTATTAACAGGATAAAGTGGACAGAACCAAAGAAGGGAGAGAGAGAGAGAAATAAATTGGAGAGAGAGCAGGAAAGGGATTATATTACCACATCCCCCAACCCTCCAAGATGGTTAGAGTACGAGGAAGGGTGCTGCCACTTTGGGTTTGAGAAGATGTCAGCCTTGTTGGCTTGTGCTGTCTTCCCCGGAGAAGGGGAGGGAAATATGTCCAAGTCCAAGTCCTTCTCTGAGCAGCCTCCAACATGTGGTGTCAGTCTCCATGAGTTGCAGCAGGGAGAACTTAGGACATGGAGAGAGGGTTCCTCCTGGTCTGCTGCCTCTGGGCTACATGGTGATGTCTTTTCTCCTGTGCCTGTCCTTTTCTCTCCTTCTATTTTCTTCTCCTGAGCAGGAATCACTCAGGTGTTTTACATAGTTTTTCAGTCAGTTTTACACATTTCTTTTAAGGTATGTGTCCAGGTATTGTCCTGAAGGCATGCCAGGTGGTGAATCCATTGTATTTTCAGGGGTAGAGATGATCTTGTCTGTGTACATTCCAGAGTGTCACTATCCAGTGTTATCTGCCCATTACACATTTCTGTTGTCTGGGAGCAAAGGATGCAGGACCCTGCACTTGCCCTTGTTGAACCTCATGAGGTGTCATGGCCCCACTTCTCTAGCTTGTCAAAGTCCCTCTGGATGGCATCCCTTCCCTCCAGCATGTCTGCTGCACCACACAGCTTGGTGTCATCAGCAAACCTGCTGAGGGTGCACTCAATGACACTGTCCATGTCACCAACAAAGATGTTAAATGAGACTGGTCCAGTACTGATTCCTGAGGGACTCCACTTGTCACTGGTCTCCACATGGACATGGACCCATTGACAGCCACCCTTTGGGTGTGGCCATCAAGCCAATTCTTTATCCACCAAGTGGTCCATCCATCAAATCCATTTCTTACCGGCTTGGAGATCAGGATGTTGAGTGGGGCAGTGTCAAAGGCTTTTGCTCAGGTCCAGATAATTGTTGCCGGTTGCTATCCCCTTGCCTATTGATGTTGTGACCTTGCCTAAGAAGGCCACCAGGTTTGTCAGGCATGATTTGCCCTTGGTGAAACCATGTTGATTACAACCAACCACTTTGTTATTCTTCTGCCTCAGCAGTACCTCCAGGAGGATCTGCTCCATGATCTTCCAGGGCACAGAGGTGTGACTGACTGGCCTATAGTTCTCTGGATCATCCTTCTTTCCCTTTTTGAAAATGGGGGTTATGTTTTCCCTTTTCCAGTTAGTGAGGACTTTCCCCAGACTGCCACAACTTTTGGAATATAATAGAGAGAGGTTTACTGACCTCATCCACCAGTTCCCTCAGTACCCATGGATGTATCCCATCAGGTCCCATGGACATGACACTTTCAGGTTCTTCAAATGGTCATGAACCATCACAGTCTGCATGCCTAATGTCCAGGGTCATAATCTTGGACTTTGCTCCAGATAGCACTTTCATTTTTTTGAAGCTTGCATGACTGCAGCATGGTGTGAATAATAGCAGCAGGTTCAACTCAACCCATGACGGTAGTAGTTATTTTCTTCCTGCACAAATTCTGACATTGCAAGGATTAATTAAAATTTAGCAATACTATTGTGTTCTTTTTCTGTAACTGTGCAAATGATATTAGTATTCTGTTGTCTTTAACTTTAGAGGTGAAAAAATGTTCCACAAATAAATGACAGACAATCCCGTGAATTCAATTACTGTCCATTTCAATGAACACATGTGACAGAACTTTGAGATGAGGTGATGAACTGATACATTTCAAGGGTGAAATTTCAATAATGAAATCACACTTGTATTTCTTTATATCTACATTCAAACCTTAAATACATTTTGTACTACTCAGAACAATATTTTGCAATAAATACACATAATCTCTTTCATGCTAACAAAAAGTAGTTAGCAATGTTCTCTATTTATCCTGATATGCTGATCACAAAATAGCTAAGATTAGAAGGGACATCTGAAGGTCATCTTGCCCAACTGCCCTGCTCAACAAGCAGCTGGGTGCCCAAGACCAAGTTCAGATAGCTTTTGAATATCTCCAAGGTGAGAAACTTCTCAACCTCCTTGAGCAACCTGTGCCAGTGTTCAGTCACCATCATGAGAAAAAAAAGTGTTTCCTGACATTGACAGAACCTCATTTGTTTCAGTTCATGCCCATTGCCTCTGGTCCTGTCACTGTGGGCCCTTTTCTTTATAACCTCTCTTTAGGTATTCATGGACATTGATGAGATTCCCTCTGAGAACTTCTTCAAACTGAACTGTCCAAGCCCTCTCCTTCTCTCTACATGTATGAGCTGTTCTTATCTCCTCATCATGCATATACCCTTCATTGGACTCTCTCCAATATGTCCTTGTCTTTCTCATATTTGAGGATCCCAGAACTGAGCACAGGACTCCAGGTGTGGCCTCACCATTGCTGAATAAAGGGTAAGGATCACTTCCCTTGATCTACTGGAAATATTTTGCCTCATGTAGCCCAGAATACCCCTTGCATATTTTGCAGCAAGAACCCATTGCTGGTTTTAGTTCAAGTTGCTGTCCACAAGGTTCTGGGGCCTTTTCTGCCAAACTGCTTTCCAGCTTCATGGCCTCCAGCATATTTTAATGAATGGAGGTGTTTCTTCCCAGGTGCAGTACTTCACACTTATTCTTGTTGAATGCCCTAAAATTGCAGTTGACTAAATTCTCCAGCCTGTCATGGAACCTCTGGACATCATTACCACCCTGTGGCATGTCAGCCATACCTCCCAGTTTCATGGCATTAGCAAACTTGCTGATGGGTACCCTTTGACCCAATATCTGGAATGTTAATGAGAATATTAAACAGGACTGGACCTAGTACTGACCCACTGGGCACACTGCTAGTTGCTAGAAAATAACTAGAATTCATGACACTGATCATACATAAGTCTATGGCCTATGTCAAAGGCCTATGTCAAAGGTCTTCCAAAGCTGAGGTAGACAATATCCACTGCTCTCCTTTAATTTACCAGACAAGTCATTTCATCATAGAAGTTTATCAAGTGGTCAACAATGACTTCCTATTGGTAAATCCATGTTCGTTACTCCCAGTTTCTTTCTTGTCCTTTAAGTGCCCTGTGCTCAATCTAATCTGTGGAAAGTCTGTTCAGTGAATAAAAAGCCTCCAATTAATCTTACAAAGTTAATAGGCAAAATGCTAAACCATCAAGGGAAAACTCTGCTTAAAATAAAATTGTGCATGAGTGGTAACTGGATAGTAAGCAATATTAGGCAAAGTAGACATCCAGATGCATGAGAAATTAAGGCTATCACTGGGGACAGTTAAATTTCATAGTAGTGAAGTCTACAGTTTCTTAGCTGGTCCCCTCTTCATTCTTTTTACTTTCCAAAGGCACTTTACAACAGAGCAACTAGAACATTAAAAGATGGGTAACCAAGTTTATGATAAAGACACAACTGGTACAGCCAAACCTAGAATGAAAAGACAGACCATGAGCTGGAAAGCCTGGCAAACCTGCAGTTTGCCTATCTGGCACTGATTCATAATGCTTATAGTTACTAGACAATGAGTCTCTCCTCAGTGTTCAGGAACTATGTGAAAATCATTGTGCTTGATGCTTCTAGAACTTTGCCAGTAACTCTGCACTTCAAAGAAAGAATAAACATAGACCCTAAGGAGCTTATTGTATGCTACAGTTAAATTGCTAGGCATGAAACCTGACTGATTTCTGCAACCTCAAAGCAGTATTTTGAATCCTTCATCTTGCAACGCTGTATATATTATCCCATCAACATATTATAACTTTTTCATGGTATAATAAAGACAGTTCCATCAGCATGTCTCACGTATTTCAGGAGACATGCCTTGTGAGAAGAGACAGTGCCTTTAGGAAACTATAAAAGTTTTTACTGGACTGAAACAAGAATTACATGCTGGAAAGCCAATCAGATCCTGGGCTGCATCAGGAGAAGTGTGGCCAGCAGGTCAAGGGAGGGGATTCTCCCCCTCTACTCAGCCCTGGTGAGACCCCACCTGGAGTACTGTGTCCAGTTCTGGAGCCCCTATTACAAGAGGGATATGGACGTCATATGCTGGGCCCCATCCTCTTTAACATCTTCATTGATGATATGGATGAGGGGGTTGAGTCAGTCATCAGCAAGTTTGCAGATGACACCAAGTTGGGAACAGATGTTAGTCAGTTAGAGGGTAGAAAGGCGCTGCAGAGGGACCTCGACCGACTGGACAGATGGGCAGAGTCCAATGGGATGGCATTTAATAAGTCCAAGTGCTGGGTGCTGCACTTTGGCCACGGCAACCCCATGCAGAGCTACAGGCTGGGGTCAGAGTGGCTGGAGAGCTGCCAACAGAGAGGGACCTGGGGGTGCTGATGACACCCACCTAAACATGAGCCAACAGTGTGCCCAGGTGGCCAAGAAGGCCAATGGCATCCTGGCCTGTATTGGGAATAGTGTGGCCAGCAGGAGCAAGGAGGTCATTCTGCCCCTGTACTCTGCATTGGTTAGGCCACACCTTGAGTACTGTGTCCAGTTCTGGGCCCCTCAGTTTAAGAAGGACATCGAGACACTTGAACGTGTCCAGAAAAGGGCAACAAGGCTGGTGAGAGGCCTTGAGCACAAGCCCTATGAGGAGAGGCTGAGGGAGCTGGGATTGTTTAGCCTGGAGAAGAGAAGGATCAGAGGTGACCTCATTGCCCTCTACAACTACCTGAAAGGTGGTTGTAGACAGGAGGGGGTTCGTCTCTTCTCCCAGGCAACCAGCACCAGAACAAGGGGACACAGTCTCAAGCTGTGCCAGGGGAGGTTTAGACTCGAGGTGAGGAGGAAGTTCTTCACTGAGCGAGTCATTCGTCATTGGAATGGGCTGCCCAGGGAGGTGGTGGAGTCGCCGTCCCTGGAGGTGTTCAAGGGGAGATTGGACGTGGCACTTGGTGCCATGGTCTAGTTGTGAGGTCTGTTGGGACAGGTTGGACTTGATGATCCTTGGGGTCTCTTCCAACCTTGGTTATACTGTGATACTGTGTGATACTGTGACGTACTAGAACGTATCCAGACAAGGGCCACGAGGATGATCAGAGGGCTGGAGCACCTCTCCTATGAGGACAGCCTGGTCAGTCTGGAGAAGAGAAGGCTCCGAGGTGACCTAATTGTGACCTTCCAGTATCTGAAGGGGGCCTACAGGAAGGCTGGGGAGGGACTTCTTAGGCTATCAGGTAGTGATAGGACTAGGGGGAATGGAATGAAGCTGGAGGTGGGGAGATTCAGGCTGGACATGAGGAGGAGGTTCTTCACCATTAGAGTGGTGAAGCCCTGGAATGGGTTGTCCAGGGAGATGGTTGGGGCCCCATCCCTGGAAGTGCTTAAGACCAGGCTGGATGAGGCTTTGACCAGCCTGATCTAATGCAGGGTGTCCCTGTCCATGGCAGGGGGGTTGTAACTAGGTGATCCTTGTGGTCCCTTCCAACCCTGACTGATACTATGATACTATGAAAGGCAATCACCAAGCATGAACAAGTATATGGGAAAAAAAAAGCCTGGTTTTTACTACTCAAAACATTTTGTCTAGTAAAGAATATTATCTTCCTATACATACCTTGTATTGCATCCTTCAATTATCTCACAGCAGTGTTAGCATTTGCATTTGAAGGAGTAGATTGTAGCTATTTTATGGTTTTATTGCCCAAATTCATGTCCTGATATCTAAAAATGTTGTCAGTCTCTTTTTTAACACTATCTGGGTTTAGAAAATCCTGCCTTGATTATATGACATGCATTTTCAAAGCTAGCTCAGGAGGAGTCTCTTAAAGTCATTGGAATTCCATATTTTGCTAGTAGATGGTGATATACACTTGTTTATTAATGATCTTAGCTAATGAAAGACCTAAAATGCATCCAATTCAGATGTTTGACAGCATTTCCTGTCCATGACAGGAGAGTTGGGTGAGATGACCTTTAATGGTCGCTCCCAACCAAAAATAGCCTATGACTCTTTGATTCTTTGTTTCTATTCTGTGATCTGTAAAATGCATTTTACATAGTAATATATATTTTTGACTCTCTGAAATCCATGGAAACACCCAACTGCTACCCACACATCATTATTGCTACACAGTGTGTTACAGGTTTGATCTCTAGTAAAGTTTGTAAGGGGACATACTAATTAAAGAGTCAGTACACATAATGTTCACAGAATCACAGAATTTCAGGGGCTGGAAGGGACCTCAAAAGATCCTCTAGTCCAAACCCCCTGTCAGAGCAGGATCACCTATGCCAGATTGCACAGGAACACATCCAGGTGAGTTGTGAATATCTCCAGAGAGGGAGACTCTACAGCCTCCCTGGGCAGCGTGTTCCAGTGCTCTGTCACCCTCACAATGAAAATATTTTTCCTCCTATTTACGTGAAACTTCTTATGCCTCAACTTCCACTCGTTGCCCCTTCTCTCATCCTTGGGCACCACTGAGTTGCACATAGTTTTGATGCACTTTACACTTCACCTTTATTTGTTGCATTTCTTCTGTTTTCTTTTCCTCTTTATGTGCTACATTCATATTCTAACATGAAAACAGTTCCCTAACAAAAGCCACTTCTTTACTTTGTGTATTCAAAAGTTCAGCTCATACTTTGCCATTCAGAGTTATTCAGTTCTTCCATTATGGGGCAATGGCTCACCTTCCCACCACCTTAAAGAGGTCATAACATATCTTTAAGCATGTGCTGGGTTGAAAGGCCAATCCTTCCTTGCCTCCCACCAGGACAGAAAAAATGAGACTCAGACAAATGGATTGCAGAAGTGGTGGAAAGTTTAAATGGGAAAGCAGTGAGTGTTTTACAGAGAACCACAAGCACAGTGACAAAAGGAGATCTCAAAGCATACCCAGAAGCATCCCAACACTCCCCTCTCCCCACCTGAAGGTACACCCAAAACCCCCAGGGCTCTTTCTTTGCCCACCCCTCCACTGTTAGGCTAATCTCAGCTGGCCATATCTGAGACTGCACATCCCCCTTCTCCTCCAGGCATTAGGCCTGGCCAGGCCCCAAGATGCCTCGAGATGACTCCCCCTACATCACCATATAGGGACCATCTCCATAGGAGCAGTGAGGGAAGAAAGAGGAAGTGTAGAACCTTGCTGGTGGTTTTATAGGGTGCAGGGCATTATGGGATGAAATGTGTAGCTTCCCATGTCCATCCACTGGGCTGGACCCTCAGGACACTGCAGGTGTGACTTGTGTGGTAGCGCAGGAGGCACCCAGCCTAAGCCACCACAGAGTGCTGTAAATCATCTCAAGGAAGGAGGAAAATTTAGACACCAACATAAGGAACAGGGTCATCATTTTTACCCTGGAGCAGTTCCTCATACAGAGAGGACTCCACAAAGGAATTTACCAAAGTCTAATGGTTGGAAGCAGAAGAGACATTTCACATATGATAAAACCAGGACCCTAACAGAAGGAGTGAAAATTCTCTCTCAGCCCTGAAATAATGACCAGAAGACACTCCAGAGATTTTAAAATCCTGGAGAGGGATTTCTTACTCCCTGCCTTCCAGGGAGATTTCTACAAGACATGAGCATGTGTCTCTTACATTTTGACCTGTTGATGGTTTGTTTCCTTTGTGAGTTTAACTTTTGCTTCTGAAATAGAAGATTTTTTCTTGAGAATGGCTTTTCATGTAAAAAATATTTTGTGATAGTAAAGTGTTTGACTCATGTCTCTGTCAGAGCTGATGGAAATATCAAAATGGCCATTTTTTCAACAAAAAATAGTTTTCTAAAACATTTATCTTGTATGAACACAGCAGAATTATTTTTTTTTTCTTCTTTTTGTGTCTATTGGGTATTCTGGTAACTATGGACCATGCTTTGTTCTACTTTCTGGAAAACATGAAAAAAAATCTGCATTATTTGCTTTATGAAGTTAATTCTCATCAGAATCAGGCTCACTTCAATACTTTGTGATTATTTAATTTTCAACAGTCTCAGTATTATTTCATTTCCAGGAAATCTAGTGTCTTCTTTTCCATTACACAATCAAGACAAAGAAAAATCAGTCACAACAAGGAGGCACTTCATAAAGAGTTATACCTAAAAAAAATTAATTCAGAGATGCATAAAAAAGTATTATAGCATGAAAAAAGTATTATCTTGTGACATATAATTTGGAATATCTTTATCTTAGTTTGAAATACAACAGAAAGCAGTCACGTAGAATGTAAATTTACAGTGAAAGGAAATTGTGGCAGATGAAAGGAAATGATGAAAAGAAAAGGACATTTCTATAAGGAAAAATGAAAATATCTTTTAAACAACAAAAAAAGCGACATGTCTCATTAGCCCATTAACATCGTCTTTCAGTGACTGAGTAGATTAAGATAGGCTAGTTCTCATTTTCTGCTGTAATGCTCTTCTTCCTCAGTACTTGATACAATTAATTGATACATATATCCTAGGCATTACTGATTGCTTCTTTCTGTAAGGTCATAGAATCACTCACAGTTGGAATAGACCTCTGAAGTTCATCTAGTGCCCCTGTACTCAGCACTAGTCAGGCCACACCTTGAGTTCTGTGTCCAGTTCTGGGCCCCTCAGGTTAAGAAGGATATTGAGACACTTGAACATGTCCAGAGAAGGGCAACAAGGCTGGGGAGAGGTCTTGAGCACAGGCCCTATGAGGAGAGGCTGAGGGATTTGGAGTTGTCCAGCCTGGAGAAGAGGAGGCTCAGGGAAGACCCTATTGCTCTCTGCAACTACCAGAAAGGAGACTGTAGACTGGTGGGGGATGATCTTTTCTCCCAGACAACCAGCACTAGAACAAGAGGACACAGTCTCAAGCTGCACCAGGGGAAGTTTAGGCTTGAGGTGAGGAGAAAGTTCCTCATAGAAGGAGTAATTGGCCATCTCAAGCTTCCTTCAGATTATAAAGCTAACAAAACAAAACAAAACAAAACAAAACAAAACAAAACAAAACAAAACAAACAGCGACAACAAAATAACCCACAAAACAAACAAACAAACCAAAAAATCCCAACCAAAAATAGTAGTGCAGAACAGCAACTAACTACTTGGCTCAGTTTATCTAGTACAACTATTTAATGCAGTGAGAATGTTCAAAATATGTCTTTGAGTCATCAGATGTCTTTGGTTTTTTTTAAGCTCCTATGTGCCCCTAATGATGGGAAATCACAATCACGATTTAAAAACTGACCAGAAACATGTTTTATAGCAACCAGAATTTGCCCTCATTTTAGATAAGCTAGTTAGCAAGAAATTCAGAACAACACAGTAAATGGGCTTCAGAGAGCCCCCAAAACATGTGGATCTTCTTTTGCGAGCTCTATAGGCCTGTACCTTTGAATTAAAATAGAATAACTTATGATTAATTTAGTTCAGATAACTGTAGCTGAAGGATAGCTTACATTATTCAATCAGTTCCTCTCCATATATACACCCTGATCAGCCATTTAGGGATGATTATAGAGGAAATTATTTGAATGTCATTATCTGCAACTCGAGTAGTATGCTTTAGTTTAGCTATTCCACCTGTCTAAGAACTTATTTTATTTTCTAACAGAAAAGCTCTTTGATGTGAAGAACAGGAGGGAGTTAGGACTGAAACAGTTGTTTCACAAAGCATGAAAAAGGAAAGTTAATTAAGAGGTGTGACAGTTAAAGTCTGGATTTCACACTTAAAAAGAAAAATGTAATAAAGTGAGCTTTTTTAGATTTAAAAAGAGAGAGTGTGCTTATACAGACAATAATCAACAAGGCATAAAGGCTCTTTCTGGAACAGAGTGAATACCAGTAAACCTATTGGCACGGCACTGTGCTGTATTAAAATCTCTTGTCTGTTTAAAACGGATGTGTGACTTCCAAAACACAGAAGTCTCTTACCCTGAAGGGTTGGAATAATGGTGGAGCAAACACATAATCAAGGGCAATTCAGAAATGTGAGCTGTTATTGCAGCATTAATGATTATTCTCTTTTAGTTTTGCTGTCTTAAATTGAAGTTTCAGAGTGTAAGATAGTCGTGTATTCTCCTATTGTAATTAGAAGAGAGTAGACCATCATAAGTCACTTTCTCACATTAAATTTCTCTCTGGTTGGGATGAACTGTCACCTCAGAAGAGCCTTTTCTCTTCCTTGATTGTGTATATAACAGGTTTAACATCTGCACTTTATGCCACCCTAGTTGCCTTAGAGAATTCTCCCTGGCTTCCAGCTGCCTCTTCAGAACATGGATATTATGCAGATGGTGTCATATCTGTTGTCACCAGAGTTCTAACTGGCTTCCAAATGTCCATTTTCAGACATCTTAGTGTATCTAAATTGAACAGCTGGAGGAAGACAGAATGTTTTTTGGCACCTGAAATAGCTCTAAACCCCCAAGTTTTGTTACCCTGTAGCTTGAAATGGAATATTGACACAGCTCAGGCTTGTTGCACCTGCTCTGTATGATCTTTTTTTGATCTTCCTTCATCTTTGTTTCATTTGGTTTAACTGCAGCAGTAATTTGTCTAATTGACTAGACAATTTGGTTTGCTTTTGCATAGCTTAGAAATAGTGCCATCATGTTACAATGCTAACCTTATGTTAATATACAGAAATAAAGGCCTGGTACTACAGCAGAGAAGTAGGGACACAGGATGAGGCATAGAAGAGCACAGTTATGGGATGACCCTAACATTGGAGACCCTACAACTACAAACCATGAGCATTTATTAAGACTTTTTTCTCTATAGAAATACTTTTTTCTTTTTCTGTTAAGAGTTACATCTGAACTAAAAATGATTTTTTGGATTGGGCTGTTAAAATTGTAATTATGCTAACAATAAATTATTAACCATGTATAAGGTGATTCCTCCTTGCATAAACCCAAGGTTTTAATCATTAACCTCTTGCACAGTTAAATTACCTTCCTGCTGACAAGCTAAAACTAAATGATATTTTTTGGGTAAAACAGATATTTTTCTTATGCAGCACGATTCACAGACATTTGTAGTGATCTAAGACATGAAGCTGGCAAATGTGAATCAAGCAAGGCTACAGCAGCAGCTGTAAGCCACAAGAATTTATATGCAGTCATTAATGGCCCTGTAATCTTATATTTACATGTTTGAAACCAGCCCACCTGGTATTCACCGTGATAACCAGGCTGAAGAAGAAAAACCAAAACCAAACCAAAACCCAGAAACATTTAAAGAAGAACAAAGCAGCACATGGTTAGTAACTCAAAAGTCTTTTCCTTTCCTCTCAGCGTTTTCAAATATAATGAAAACCTCAAACACCTGGAGTTAAGCCAGACTTTAAATGAATGTAACATTGTCTACAGCTGGTTTAATTTTCCTTTTTTACCCAGAATCTCTGAGGGACAACTTCTATATACATCTCCACTTTCAAAGACTGCACATTTCAAGCATGCTGAGGGTAAAGTCACTTTTGAAAATGAATTTGTGTAGTTTTTCATATACATACCATGCTATAAATCAATGCTTCCTTATTATTCTAGTTCACTCATATATCATGGTGATACCTTCTAGATAGGCACAGACACTGAGAAAGATAGGATCTTGCTAACAGCAGAGAAAAATTGAGAAAAAACCCAAGCACACACATTCCCAACCAGTTAATGAAAGAATATAGGTGTTCTTAAGCATAGCTTACAGGAATATCTGTTGAAATCAGCATAACTTTGCTTACTGTAAATGTCAGTTATGTTACATGACTAAGCATATGTTATATTCTTAAGACAGTCTGTTGGGCACAACGTTGAGGTCTCTTCCAACCTTGGTGATTCTGTGATTGCAAATTCATAATGATGTTTTATTCAGTCTGAGAGATTTAAATGGTGTAAGACTAATATTTTATTGGTTAAATCTCTTATTGATGTGTTTACCTTTTCAATGCTCAAAGTTTTTGTATCTGCATGATTTCTTTTACCTTTTAACTAGAGATTTTTCTAAGACAGGCTCACAGCTTTGCAAATGTCATTAAAATTGGTTCACCTAGGTCTATTCCACTCCAATTAAATTTGTCCATCTCGTTACTACCATTAAAACAATCTTGAAAATAAAATCAGACTAAATATACCAAAACCAGTGAAAATACATTATAAAATTTCAGGAGTTATATTTTAATTATATTCAACCCTCTACACTAGAGATATTGACAGCTAAACCGGTCTTTGTGTGTGCTTTTTTCTACTTAGTGGAGGAAAAAGGCTCTAAAGGTTCTAAAAGCTCTTAGTGGTTTTAGACATTTCATTTGGGATGAAATTAATCATACCTCCAAATGTCTCTTTCTCTACAATGATTGTGAATGGAACCTATTGTGATTAGCTCAGGCACAGCCAAGAATAATTTGGGATTTTTCTTTCCTTTTAGTCAGATCAATGTCACCCTTTAACATGATTTTGGGTGGATCATTCTGTTTCAATGCTGAATTATTCTGTACTTTTTTTTCCCCTGAATGACTAGCTAATTAATCTCATTTAAATTTTCCCAGCTGAAGTATTGCTGCCACAAAGATGAACTTTGCTTTTAGATTTATCTGTGATTGCTTAGATATAGTTACTTTGTTTAATTATTTATTGTAATTAATGTTTTAGCAAAAGAGAGATGAAAGATCTTCAGGAAATTCAGTATCTATTTCAAATCGTTTGAATGCCATAAACCACAAAATTGGTGCATACTGAGTTTTAAAGTTATGAAATAAACTATATTTCAAATATAAGTAGTGTTTTCTTCTTCACCTTGAAGTTCAGGGGAGTGTTCTCAGTCTTAGTTACAGAGAACTTCTCTTATGTTTCAGATATAATGAACAGGTAGGCAACAGGTAAGTATGCTCTTCAACATCTTTATTGATGATCTGGATGAGGGCATCATCAGTAAATTTGTGGACAACACCAAGTTTGGGGCGGGAGTTGATCTGCTGGAGGGCAGAGAGGCTTTGCAGAGGGACCTCGACAGGCTGGACAGATGGGCAGAGTCCAATGGCATGAGATTGAACACATCCAAGTGCCGGGTTCTGCGGCAGGCAGAGAAGGACCTGGGGGTACTGGTTGATGGTAGGCTGAACATGAGCCTGCAGTGTGCCCAGGCAGCCAAGAAGGCCAATGGCATCCTGGCCTGCATCAGGAACAGTGTGGCCAGCAGGAGCAGGGAGATCATTCTGCCCCTGGACTCAGCACTGGTTAGGCCACACCTAGAGTCCTGTGTCCAGTTCTAGGCCCCTCAGGTTAGGAAGGATGTTGACTTGCTGGAACGTGTCCAGAGAAGGGCAACAAATTGGATGAGTTAAGTCTCATGCCACTGGACTATGCCCATCTGCTCAGCCTGTTAAGGTCACTCTGCAGAGCTCTCCTAACCTCTAACAGATCAACACCTGCCCCAAGCTTGGTGTCATCTGCAAATTTACTGATGATGGACTCAATCCCCTCATTCAGATCATCAATAAAGTTATTATAAAGCATGGGGCCCAGCACTGATCCCTGGGGGACACCACTGTTGAGTGGCTGCCAGCTGGATGTGGCACCATTCACCATCACTCTCTGGGTTCAGCCCTCCAGTAATGACTGAATTTTTCCCAGGTTTGTAAAATTTTCATGATTTAAAATACATTCTAGTAAAAAAAAAAAAAAACACAAAACAAAATACAAGAAACAAACAAAAACATCTCCACAACCTCATGAAGAGAGAAATCCAATGTTAGAATCTGTCAAATTGCAATGAAAAAACCCTAATACTACAAAGTGAACTCTGAGACTCTTAAATAAGGCTTTTAAATCTGATGAAGCTGGGCTGCAAAAACCTTGAGAAAATAACATTTACAATTCTTCTGACACTTAAGTTTTGACAATAGATAAAAATAGGAGTAGTGGAAGGATATATGTTAAGTGTGACAATGTGTACAATACCACCTTGTGTGCACACACACATTATCATACATATATAAATATTTTTATATATACATATATGTGCCAGGTTATACCCAACCCAAGAGGCGCTGAGCTGAATAGAACCTAGCCCCAGGTGGACAAAGAAACCTACCCAGGTGGGCAAACAGACTTGGCCCCCTCCCAGGGGGAGGGGTCTGATATAGTTTTTGATCAAACTGATAAGCCAGAAATATTATAATATATGAATATGATTTATTAAATATAAAGACTTATTTTTCTGAGCCAATTTGATCCAGGTTCGTTTGCCCAGTTGATGATATGCTAATTACACACAAGAGGATGCTAATAAACAGTGGAATAACAGTCTAGGAAAGTCAGAACTTGGAATACCGAGGAACAAACTGGAAACTTCTTATAAGCATGAAACAAACAGCAATGCTGCCCCGGGTGGCGAGATGGACCTCCTCAGGTTCACAATGGAGCTAACCACCAGGTAAACAAGCTATAAACCTTAGAAATAACCAGGTAAATTAGCGTAACTAACTCACAAACCACTGAGCTGTTAACTACCAAACCCTTTGCTCTATGAAGCAATGCTCTAAATTCATATTTGTAATCCAAAGGGCAGGAATAATCCAAAAGGTAGTATCCAAAATTAGAGGAAGTGAGAGACACGCTGCTCTGGTGGAGATCTAAACACTATGCTGCTAGGACAAAAGAAGCTAATTGCCCTGAAGACAGGAGCACAAAGTAGGTGCTTGTCACTGCCTTGAATTCCGTTAATAAACGGGGATGGGGGGGGTGAAGATGAGAGAGATGAGAGAGAGCGAGCGAGCGAGCAAGAACTTGTGGGCTGTTGAAACCTTCCCTTATAAATTCCCTTTCTGAAAACTGCATGGCCCAATGGCACATTAGCTAGTCAAATCCCACCAATCAATTCAAAATACTGTATGTCAGGAAAAACTGCACATGCCTTCTCTCATAGCCTCTGACATGTGCAGTTGTCTCTCTGAAACGTGAGGCTCAGGGTTCAGCTTCCACCCCCTCCAGGCAGCCTTAATGGCACATGCCTATTGGGTCCTCAACCTCAAGCCCGGACACTGCAGCAGGGAGAGAGGAAGAAGGGCAGTGGCCAAACAGGTTTAGATGGCTTTTTAATGCCTCATCCAGGACAGGGTCCCCACGTCAAAGTCTGTTCCGCTGCCACTTCCTGTCCAGAACCCTTTTTAAGTGAAGGCATTCCTTGCCTCACTCTCTTCTTCTGCCCTTACCTCTCTGACCCCACGTCTTGCTGCTGCTGATGCCGCTTAGCCATGTGGTGGGACCTGTTCTGTGCTGCTCCAGAATCCGAAGGACTGCATCTAAAGAGAATCCATTTTGTGTCCAGAGAATCCATTGACAGCTGAATCTGGTTTTGTATATATTTTTTATTTACCCTCTTTCCTTATGCCTTTGTAACCTTCCTTTCACTCAAATGCCTTTTATGTTTTTGTTAAATTTACCTTTTTACTTCCAAATCAATTCAAGACTGTTTCTTTCATAATTTCACCTCTCTTTTCTCCTCGCGGGAAAAAAGGGAGAAGGGAGGCAACCTAAATCTGTTATATTTGGGGCTTTGGGGCTGGCAGGAAAGCTTAAACCACAACAGATATTTATGCACATATTTACATACACGTATATATGCATGCATATGACAAATATATAGATGAAAAGAAGTTTAAGATACAATATATGCATCATATCATGCATTGCATATGATGTATGTCTCTGAGATATGTAATAAATATTAACATTTTCTTTTTAAGCATATGAGAGTATCATGTTGATTTCCTTTGATGAGGTGGTAAAATGGATGTCTGAGTCAGTTCTTGTTTTTCAGAAAGCATTGTCTTCAATAGGACAAATAAGATGAGTAAGTGCTACTATGAAATTTCATGCAACTGGGCTGCTTCTGTATTTCAGACAAAACAAAGAAATAGACTATAAAAGAAAATAATTCCCTGGAGTGATTATGCTGACTTGTATTATGGGCAAAGAATTCCATGTTAAGTTCTCTACAGCTACCTGGAAGGACCATATAAAGAGGTAGACGCTGGCCTCTTCTCATAGTTAATTAGTGTTAGAACAAAAGGCAATGGTCTCAAGATGCATCGGAGTAGGTTTAGGCTCGATACTAGGAAAACTTTTTTCATTGAAAGACTGGTGAAGCATGGGAATGGGCTGCCCAGGACTGTGGTTGAATAATAATTCCTGAATATGTTTAAAGGTCATTTAGGTGTGGTGCTTAGCAAATATGGTTTAGTGGTGAAGTTGTTAGAGTAGGGTTAATGGTTGGACTTGGTGATCTTGAGTCTTTTCCAACTTGAATGATCCTAAAATAAATAAACAGTAACAAAGTTATATTTATTATCAGAATAACTTGAATTTCATAGTTGGTAATGACATACAATGTCAGATTGATTTTTTTTTTTAATGAATCTTAGTGGTGTCAGAAGAAACACTGAAAGTCTTTATCATTCTTCCATGATTATTTTCTTTGATGAATCCACATCCTATACAGAGAAGTATCAATTACACAACAGCAATCTTGAATGGTTAGATATAGACAAGATTAAATATCCCTCTAAGGACTTGGGTCTTTTGACAGCAGATAAAATATCATGCAATTATTTTTTGTTGTTGTTCCTTTTTCCTGTTGTTTGTGTTTATTTGTTTGGGGGGATTTTGTTTTATTTGATTTGTTTAGCAATGTTTTATGCCTTTCCTCACATATCAGTCCTATTATGCTTCCCCCCCCCCCCATTATCTACTGTTTGAAGCAGTAAAGACTTGCCCTCTCCAGTTATAAAGAATGTGATAGTAATTTTTGAAATGATTAAACTGAAGTATTCTATCCTGTTACCTACACTCAAGTGTGAATTGACTAAAGGATGTAATTTAACAGAGACACTAAGAAAACTGCGAAAAAATATGACTTGCATTGTTCAGATGCTTACACTTGGGCATTCTGATCTTACATTAATATGGAATCAAAACTACCTCACGCTGCATTGTTTCCAGAAGTGTAATCTTTCAAGTTAACTCTTCCAGAAGCAAAAAATCTGTCATAACTTTTATTAGTAGGGCATGAAAGTCATAGATAGCAATAATACTCCGTTAATGATGATAAGGGATGTTCAGTTAACTCAGCAGCCTCTTGGAATATTTGTCAATGTACAAGACCTTGTACCTTGAAACTATATCATTCATCTGCTGTGAGGAGAATGATAATATCTTGAAACAGACCACAATCTCAGAGAGCACAAGACAGATTGGAGAGGGGCATTTAATAGTTGTGAGAAAGAATTCCAAGAGGGCTTGTTTTTCAGAACAGGGAACCCAAAACTTGTGTTGAGGTTAAAAATATCTCTGCCTCTTCTGCACCTCTAAGAAATAAAAATTAAAACAAGAATTACTATAATAATTCTTTGGATCAAATCCTGCCAGACATGGGAAAAAAAAAAAAAAGACTGATTCTCTTTGCTTTTTTTTACTAAAACACACCTTGGAAAAGGAACACTGGGGAAAAGAGAGAAAACACAGGGGGAAGAAAGTTGCAGGAGATGCAAAAAGAAGGAGATCATGCTCATTCCACCCTATTTCCTACAGTGCTGGTTTGGTTGGTTTGGTTTGGTTTGGTTTTTTTCTCCATCTAGTCATCCAGCAGCATAAACACAAGAACTTTAAGGCTTCGCATGTGTCGAGGGTTGAGGCAGACCCCTCCCCACCACTGGCAGAAATAACGACTGACAAACGGATTGCAAAAGTGATGGAAAGTTTAAATAGAAAAGAGTGAATGTGTACAGAGAACCAGAAACAGTGACAAAAGAAACCCCAAAGCAGACCCAGAAACATCCCATCCCCACCTGAGGGTGGGCCCAAGACCCCCAGGGCTCATTCTTCCCCGCCCCCCCACTGCTAGGCTAGTCTCAGCTGGCCAGACATGAGACCATCCATCCCCCTGGCCTTGGGCCTAGCCAGGCTCAAGGCTGGGAGATGTCTTCCCCAGTTACCAGGTGCTGGCAAGGGGAAGAAAGAGAAAGTGCTAGACCCTGCACTGGATTTTATAGCGGTGCAAGGATTATGGTAGGATATACCTGGTTTCCTGTGTCCACCCACTGGGCTGGACTTCTGGACACAGGAAGTACACCACGTAGCAGAGGGCACCCAGCCCAAACCACCACAACATGCTATTTGTATACTCTTTCATCACTGTATAGCAGGGGACATGCCAATTCTTCCTAGAAAAGAGTGCTTAACTAAAAAAAGTCACTATTTCTAGCATTTTTTTATTTAAGAATTAGTCACCCATGTAATACCAGAACTGCTAAATGTATGTTTATTTTATATAATAATTAACTAATTAATATAATATAATATAATAATAAATAATAATATAATAATTTTATACACAGAACTTGACATAAAGGTATATCTTTATTATAAATGAGAACACTGGCAGAAATTAATGGTAAGAAAGTTCAAAAAAATTCATTTAAGTCCAGTCTCCTAAATATCAATGGTGATCACATATTTTTTTTCCCTTTACATAAATGCTAACAGTTTTAATGTTCAAAGACAAATGCAATCTCATTCTGAATCCACATCTTGCCCTAGTAGCTGAGAAACTTACAATGCAAGAGTGAGAACTACAGCTAAAAGAATGCATTCAAGACTGTGGCTGTGCATGATCCTGGGCCCACTGGTCTCAGCACAGAGGGCAGAAATACAACTGACAGACCAGTTGCGAGGAGGTGACCACTGCTGCAGGGTGGGCAAAATGGCCCAGACCTACGGAGCTGGTGGTTATTTACTGACACACACATGGATGTTACAGTCCCACTTTCCCACAGCCTGCCTCATCAAGCCCCCTGATTTGTCTTTAACAGGTGCACTTCTGCCCAGTTGTTTTCCCATCCACTTCAAAGAAGGCAACACTTTATTTTTTACTCCTATCCTTTTCTCACATGGTTTGGCTGCACAATATCTCTTATCAACTCCAGGGCCTCACAGACTTGAAGGCCATCTAAACATTCCACTAAGATTCACTTTTAGGGTTCTCACATGTGGCCACATAACTTTTCAGTTGTTTGTTTGTTTACATTGTTTGATTATAAATGTGTTGAAATGGTCCACTAAAGTTGTTTTTAAGACCTGCTGCATTTTCAATTAAAGAAAGACACCTCTGGTTTAGTCGAAACATCAATACTATAAATAGATGATGACTCTAGGCAGTGAAAAAAGTCAAACTTCAAAATGCATGCATTAAAAAAGTAATACTTGTATCACTGTGATTCTATTCAGATTTACAGAAGTTGCAAAAAAAATGCTCCTACACTAATTCTCAAACTATGAAGACCCTAGGGTGAAGATTAGTGTAATTATTTGCTATTCACTTAACAATGAGATCTGTATTCTGGTCTCCAGGCAGAATCCAGATACGTGTTGGGCCGCTTACAGTCTTTTCAAAGCAGTGAATATCACAAAAGATTCATGGGATATAAAAAGGAGTAAAAGAAGTACATGCGAATAACAAGAAATATAGACCTTGAATAGATGGCTTAACACTTGCTTTTCTTCACTGTGATTTCTAGTTTCATAGTTTCATAGTTTCATAGTTTCAGTTAGGGTTGGAAGGGACCACAAGGATCATCTAGTTCCAACCCCCCTGCCATGGGCAGGGACGTCATGCTTAGAACTCACACCTTCAAACAGAAGACTAGAAAACTAGATCCTTTGATTCACTTACCAGAGTTGATCTCCATCACTTTACTTGCCTAAAACCAAACTGGACTTCAGAAAATCACAGCTAAGTTGTGAGTAGGTGCTTAAAAGTTATTTTCTGTAGTTCAAAAAATGCATGTAATGAAATGAATTCTTTATCTTAAATAATGAATTTACTTCTGAAATAGGTTCTGATTTTTGTCAAAACAGGAAGACATACATTTTTCATCATTTTTTTCCCCCAGCCCAACATTATTTCTAGTGTTGTAATTTTATATTCAGTCCTCAAGATACATCAGTAGTTTGGAACACAAGCCCTGTGAGGAGAGACTGAGGGAGCTGGGGTTGCTTAGCCTGGAGAAGAAGAGGCTCAGGGCAGACTCTATTGCTCTTTACAACTACCTGAAGGGAGGTTGCAGACAGGCAGAGGTTGGTCTCTTCTCCCAGGCAACCAGCACCAGAACAAGAGGGCACAGTCTCAGGCTGCCTAGGGAGGTTTAGGCTGGATGTTAGGAGGATGTTAGGAGGAAGTTCTATACAGAGAGAGTGATTGCCTATTGGGCTGCCCGGGGAGGTGGTGGAGTCGCCATCACTGGAGGTGTTCAGGAGGAGACTTGATAGGGTGCTTGGTCGCATGGTTTAGTTGATTATGTGGTGTTGCATGATAGGTTGGACATGATGATCTTGAAGGTCTCTTCCACCCTGGTTTATTCTATTCTAGTTTATGTAGCTCTTTGGAATGTTAGCCTCTTAAAAATCTCTGATTTTGGCTTGATTCCAATTCAATATAATTATAAAACATTAATTGCTATCAAAAGAGTTCTCATTCTTTGTATATGCATACTACAAGAACTGGAAAGGTATCAGAAAATTTCATGGAAAGAGTCATTATAAAGAGATGTAAATTTTGCTGTCATGAAATGTGAGTTCCACTAGCTATATCACAAATATAGTTAAATGTTGAAATTCATTTGTAACATTAAATATCTTGTATGACTGGAACTTAAGCACTTTACATATAAACACCTTAAAGGTCAGGAAATCAATCACCCATGTTTTACTTGTCATGCCTATTAGTTTAAGCCAATATTAAATATGAATACTTCTTTGTATTACAGTCCTGCCTTGGTCTGATTGATCCTCTATAAAGCTATTATAAAGGTCACAATACGGTAAGTCAATGACTACTGGGTAACAGGAGGGCACAAGGTAAGATAAACAAGTCACCTATTCTGGAATGAAGCTAAGTTATTTCCTGCATTTGGAAGTAAATGTTAGCTAAAACCAAACTTCACTTTGGTGTTTAAAGGTCCTCCTGTTGGTTTTTTTCCTTCATTTTCTATCCTAATTTTTCATGATTTATACGTGTGTGTAGCAAAATTCTCTACAGGTTGATCCTTGTAAAACATGAGATAGATTGTTCCATGTTGGTATCCTCTCTTACCAAATTATTTGGACAGTATGACTGGCTATTGGATGCTTATACAATCATTCCTCTTGTGTGCACATTGGGTATTTAAAATATTTGGAAGAAGTGCTAGTTTAAATTTAGTTTTAAATCATAGAATCATAAAATGGTCTGGGTTGGAAGTGACCTCAGTGCCAGGCAAGATTATGGAGTGGATCATCTTGAGGGCAGTCACAGTGCACCTGGATGATGGCCAAGGGATCAGACCTAGCCAACATGGATTTAAGTGGGCAGGTCCTGCCTCACCAATCTGATTTCCTTTTACGACCAGGTAACCCTGCCTGGTGGATGTGGGGAAGGCTGTGGATGTAGTCTATCTGGACTTCAGCAAGGCTTTGACATCATGCCCCATAGCAAACTCCTGGCCAAGCTGGCATCACCCACAGCTTGGAGATGTGCACTCTGCTCTGGGTAAGAACTGACTGCATGGCTGAGCCCAGAGAGTGGTGGCAAATGGTTCCACTTCCACCTGGCAGCCAGTCACAAGTGGTGTCTGCCACGGATCAGTGTTGGGCCCAATCCTGTTCAATATCATTATTGATGATTTGGATGAGGAAATAGAGTCCACCATTAGTAATTTTGCAGGTGACACCAAGCTGGGGGCAGGTGTTGATCTGTTAGATGGTTAGAGGACTCCGCAGAGGGACCTTGACGGTCTAGACAGATGGGCAGAGTCCAACCATAAAATCTTTTCCCAAAGAGAGGTCATGTCAAAGAGGTGGCTTCTGCATCATGTTCCAATCAAAGGGTGACAGCATGAGGGTGTTGTTCTTGGCACACATGGAATGTTATTGTTTTGCTCTGTGCACTGTGCTAAGGAATTGGTCAGCTAAGGAATCATGCACACTGCACGCATCTAGCCAGCTGCCCTCAGAACAGTTTTGTTTCCAGGACTTCTTAATATATGTTTTATGTAATTATTGGTCTTCTAATTGCTTTTCTATGAACTCTTCTAGTTCTTTCTTGAAAACAGATTTGTTCCCCCAACACCCATTTTCAGTATCCTGAAGTCAAACTTAGCCCTTGAAAAGGGACTGATTTCCTTTTTCTGTTTTAAATATACAGATGGCTAGATTCCGTTTTTTTTGTAAAGGGAGTGTTAGTTGTATTACATACCCTTCAGAAATCTCTTTACCCAGGAGACACATAATTTATTTAGTCCTTTTAAATAAACAGTTTCATTCCATGTGTTAATTTCTGTCCTCTGTTTGACTGAATTTGAATTCTTGTATCTTCTGCAAAATAGTACTAATCAAATCTTGCATCCAGTCCTATATTTGCATTTCAATTTTGTTATATTCTAAATAGATCCTCTTAAAACCATTCTTAACTTCCACTTGTCAGTGAAAGTAGCCCTTAGAAACAGATTCGTTCAAGATCAAACATCTGTTTTGGCTTTAGACAAAATGGCAAATTTTAACTATTTTTTTCTGTGACATTCACCAAGAGAACCCTTTCATTGCCCCCATTCTGTTATATTCACATGTTGATAATGACTATTGATTAGAAATTATGATTCACTGATTGAGTTTCTAGTCCCATTTTTTTTTCTCAACAATAGCCAGTTAAGAGAAAGCAAAGATTTTCCTGAATACAAAATGTGCTATGACTATAAAGTGATTCATATAATAGAAGCTAACAGAGATGTTTGGTTATTAACTATTTCATCAATGTTTTAAAGATTTAAATTCTTAAAGCTCTTAATTATTTTTGTACTAAAATATGTTACATAGGCTGCTTTCAGGTATTCTATACAGGTTAGTATATCTGAACATTTTAACAGATGCATTTAAAGAGAGAATTTGATATATCTTTTGAAAAACACTATGAGTTAACAGAATGTATATAATGTATCATAGTATCATCATAGTATCAGTCAGGTTTGGAAGGGACCACAAGGATCATCTAGTTCCAACCCCCCTGCCATGGGCAGGGACACCCCACACTAGAGCAGGCTGGCCAGAGCCTCATCCACCCTGGTCTTAAACACCTCCAGGGATGGGGCCTCAACCTCCTCCCTGGACAATCCATTCCAGGCCTTCACCACCCTCATGGTGAAGAACTCCCTACTCACCTCCAGCCTGAATCTCCCCACCTCCAGCTTCATTCCATTCCCCCTAGTCCTATCACTACCTGATATCCTGAAAAGTCCCTCCCCAGCCTTCCTGTAGGCCCCCTTCAGATACTGGAAGGCCACACAATAGGTCACCTCGAGCCTTCTCTTCTCCAGACTGAACAGCCCCAACTCCTTCAGTCTGTCCTCATAGGAGAGGTGCTCCAGCCCTCTGATCATCATATGATTATAGTCTAACACATGATAATAGTTTAATACTCAATGAAGTGTTTTTATCCACTAAGTGCTTAACTCGTTTTTAGTCATTAATTAATTTAAACACACACAATCTGAAGATATCAGTCACTAAACGATTGCATTGAAGTTAAGGACAAAAAAAAGGCAGAGAGCCGAAAGATGATAAATGCTTTTAATTAGTTGTATTTTAAATCACTTCTCTCAGGGAGGAAAGATACGCTCTTGGTGTACTATCTGACATTTTTCAAAGTGTTTCTGTTGAAATCTTAATGGTCATTGGAAAATAAAGTTCAAATGTCTGCAGGTGCTTTGAAAATGAACAGTGGTACCACAGTGAAACAAACAATGCCATTGTTATTAATAGTAGTAAAAATCCCTTCTTCTCTGGAACTCTATTTCCCATGCTTAGCATTTCTTTGACCTTTTTTTTTTCACTGATATAGAAAAATTTGAATTTGGAAAAGGACAATCAGCCAATCACATCTGAATATTTTTTCTCCCCCATTATAGGTGATATGAAATTTGAAATTATATATATGAAATTCTGTCTCAATGAAATGGCAGATAGAGAGCATTAGTGGCAGAAGCAAGCTTAGAACCCCTGAAAACTCTACTTTGTATACTTAATTCTAATATTTAGTTAAACCCTATGAATGAAATGTTTCATGTCATTGCTTTCCACTGCCCAGGGAGGTGGTGGAGTCACCATCACTGGAGGTGTTTAGGAAGAGACTGGATGGGGCTCTTGGTGCCATGGTTTAGTTGATTAGATAGTGTTGGATAACAGGTTGGACTTGATGATCTTGAAGGTCTTTTCCAAGCTGTTAATTCTATTCTATTCTATCTATTCTATTCTATTCTATTCTATCTATTCTATTCTATTCTATTCTATTCTATTCTATCTATCTATTCTATTCTATCCTATCCTATCCTATCCTATTCTATCCTATCCTATCCTTTCCTATCCTATCCTATCCTATCCTATCCTATCCTATCCTATCCTATCCTATCCTATCCTATCCTATCCTAAAATCATTTAGTGTACATATTCATGCTGAAATACTGTATTCCTGTGATCCTTATTTTTTTCTTTAGGGCATCTAGATGTGATTTTTGAGTTTGAATTATTGTCATTGGAAACAAGCCAAATAAATTGTGGCAAAGGTCTTTTGTAGAGTTGAATTTGTGAGTTTGACTTACGTTCTATTTCAACCTTGGACTTGGGAACACCACATTTTGTTGGAGAGGTAGTTAGGTTCTTGGATGTTGCGTTCAATATTCCTTCAAGGTAAAATTGTGCTGAAAAGCAAAATAAACTTAGTTTTGGAAAAGTTAATTAGCCTTGATAAAAAGTAAAGCAATAGCTTTTGAAACACTGGGCTTCATCCAGTGAATCCTTTGACTGCTTAGGAAGGTAGGAGGTAGATTACAAAATGCTTTATTTCTTATGAGCTTTTCTGCTTACTAAGATTTCTTAACTCTCAGATGTTTTACATGACCTACAGCTGGCACTTTAAAACCCCTTTGAACAATATTTTTCTTTTTAACGCCTTCGTATTTTTTTCCCCAGGTTCATGGTAGGTTGTAGTATTTTGTGGGTTTATTTGGCAGCATAAAATATCTCTTTCAAAATAAAACTTTGTAGCAGCTACTAGAGAAAAATTTGCAAACCTGCTCAACGTTCATATTTTAATAGCAATGTATTGCCCAATGTGCCTGGGTGATTTCCTTGCCTTTCTGCACAGCGTGAACCAAAGGGAAATGAACCAATGGGAAGAGAACCAAAGGGGAAAGGGTTTTTACCCTATGATCTTTAGTGGAAATTTTTGTTACATTGATATTTTCACGGAAATCTGGGGAAAAAAAAACAACCATAGTTTCATAGTTTCATAGTTTCAGTTAGGGTTGGAAGGGACCACAAGGATCATCTAGTTCCAACCCCCCTGCCATGGGCAGGGACACCTCACACTAGATCAGGCTGGACAGAGCCTCATCCAGGCTGGGCTTAAACACCTCCAGGGACAGGGCCTCAACCACCTCCCTGGACAACCCATTCCAGGGCCTCACCACCCTCATGGTGAAGAACTTCCTCCTCAAATCTAGCCTGAATCTCCCCACCTCCAGTTTCATTCCATTCCCCCTAGTCCTATCATTCCCTGATAGCCTGAAAAGTCCCTCCCCAGCCTTCTTGTAGGCCCCCTTCAGATACTGGAAGGCCACAATGAGGTCACCTGGGAGCCTTCTCTTCTCCAGACTGAACAGCCCCAACTCCTTCATTCTGTCCTCATAGGAGAGTTGCTCCGCCCTCTGATCATCCTCGTGGCCCTTCTCTGGACACCTTCCAGCACCTCCAGATCCCTCTTGTAATAGGGGCTCCAGAACTGGATGCAGTACTCCAGGTGGGGTCTCCCCAGAGCTGAGTAGAGGGGGAGAATCCCCTCCCTTGACCTGCTGGCCACACTTCTCTTGATGCAGCCCAGGATCTGATTGGCTTTCCAGGCTGCAAGTGCACATTGAGAGCTCATGTTGAACTTCTCGTCCACACAACCCCTAGATCTCTCTCCTCAGGGCTGCTTTCCAGCCAGTCCCTGCCCAGCCTGTATTTGTGCCTGGGATTGCCTCGACCCAGATGCAGGACCCTGCACTTGGTCTTGTTGAACCTCATGAAGTTGGCTTGTGCCCACCTCTCCAGCCTGTCAAGGTCCCTCTGGATGGCATCCCTTCCCTCCAGCGTGTCTGCTGCACCACACAGCTTGGTGTCATCAGCAAACTTGCTGATGACAACCAACAGCACCCAAAACAAAACAAAAGAAAAAGAAAAAAACAAACTAAACAACAAACACTGGAAACTGAACAATTTATTTTCGTTTCTAAACTAATATCACTTTTGCTTCAATGGAATTCTAACCTGAATTCAATTTCTGAATTTAATTCCTGAATGTAATTTTTTTCTAATTTCAGTATTGAAAACATTAGCAGTACTCTTTTAAGAAGTCCTATCTGAATTTCCTAGTTTGTATATGGGGTTTTCTATATAGCCATGCAGATAACTAAAACCCTCATGCAACATTCATGGAATAATGATCTGCATTTTGTCTTTGAGTTACACAGATGGAGGACATCATAAATAGCATAACTTCTTATTTGTCCTTCACTCTCATATAATGTGTGTGTGTTGTGTGGTATGTATACAGCACTATAATTGTGCTTATAAGCCAACATAGAGTTGCTTCTTCATTCTTAAAAAGTACAATGAAGAGTAGCAACATTCACAATATCCATCCACAAGACTGGCCGGTTGGATGAGCCAGGGAATTACAGGCCTGTCAACCTGACCTCAGTGCCAGGCAAGATTATGGAACAGGTCCTCTGAGTGCAATCACACAGCCACTTACAGGATGGCCAAGGGTCAGCCCAGCCTGGACTTCAGCAAGGCCTTTGACACCATCCCCCACAGCAAACTCCTGGACAAGCTGGCAGCCCATGGCTTGGACAGCAGCACTCTGCGTTGGGTTAGGAACTGGCTGGAGGGCTGAACCCATAAAGTGATGGTGAATGTGCCACATCCAGCTGGCAGCCAGTCACAAGTGGTGTCCCACAAAGATCAGTGCTGGGCCCCATGCTGCCTTTATATGGGACTGTTGTGAGGGTGCATGAGTCTATCTCAGCAAATTTGCAGATGACACCAAGCTTTGGGAGAGTGTATGATCTGTTAGAGAGGGTAGGAGAAGCTGCAGAGGGACCTTGACAGGCTGGACAGATGGCAGAGTCCAACCATACATATATATGATACACTTCATAGAAAGAAGAAATGATGGATTAGAATAAAGCCTTCTAACCCCAAATATTAAAATGAGGAGATCTTAATCCTCCCTTTTATGTGTAGTCGTAATATGGAATGTGAAAATCAGGGTTTTTTTCTATTCTTTTTCTCTAGATTTAGATTCTATAGACTCATGATAGTTTCCTACGTATTAGTTTTCTGAAGTTCTCTGTATAATGGAACATTCCATACCGTTATTGTTTGAAATGAACTTATGCAGCAAAAAGAAAGGAGAAATGAGTACAAAGGACCTTGACAGGTGGGCGAGGTGGGTACAAGCACAAGCCTCATGAGCTTCAACAAGACAAAGTGCCAGGTGTCTTGCACTGGTCAAGGCAATCCCAGGCAACAAATGCCAGGCTGGGCACACTGGCTGGGAGCAGCCCTGAGGAGACGAGGACTCGGGGGTGTGGTGGCCGAGTAACCATCATGATCTCTCAATGTGCACTTGCAGCCCAGAAAGCCAATCAAACCCTGGCTGCATCAAGAGAAGTGTGGCCAGCAGGTCAAGGGAGGGGATTCTCTCCCCCTCTACTCATCTCTGGTGAGACCCCACCTGAGTACTGCCTCCATTTCTGGAGCCCGATATCCAAGAGGATCTGGAGGTGCTGGAAGGTGTCCAGATACAGGGCCGAGATGATCAGAGGGCTGGAGCACCTCCTATGAGACACAGACTGAAGGAGTTGGGCTGTTCAGACTAAGAGAGAAGCTCTGAGGTGACCTTATTGTGGCCTTCCAGTATCTGAAGGGGGCCTACAGGAAGCTGGGAGGGATTTCTCAGGCTATCAGGTAGTGATTAGGACTAGGGGATGGAATGAAGCTGGAGGGGGGGAGATTCAGGCTGGACGGAAGGAGGAAGTTCTTCGCCGTGAGAGTAATGAGCCCTGGAATGTTGTGCCAAGGAGGTGGTGGGGGCCCTGTCCACGGAGGTGTTTAAGACCAGGCTGTGAGAGCTCGGCCAGCCTGATCTAGTGTGAGTGTCCCTGCCATGGCAGGGGGTTGGAACTAGATGATCCTTGTGGTCCCTTCCAACCCTGAGTGATTGTATGATTCTAGGATTCTATGCTTATGAAAGCAATATAAATCCTTGCTTTTAAAATCAGACAAATCTGCATAATGTCCCCCTTCAAGTCAGCAAAGAATTAATACAAAAAAAAGATTTCTTATTAATAATGCTTGGCTCTTCATGTAAAATACATTGAAGCATATTTAAAAGCTATTATCATAAACACTGAAGACCAAATGACAGTGTGTGTGACAAAAGTGTGTTTATAATGCACTTTTTTATTTTTACTAGTCTGTTGACTCATTTTCAAAGGGTACAATTCACAGCAGTTTTCCCCCAATGATTAATGTAAAAGTTGAGAGGATGCAGCATATATAACTAAGTAATGTTTTTCTTCATATTAGAATGCTGTCACTTCACATTTAGAGGTGAATTTGCTTTTTAACTTTCTAGTCTATGAAATACAAAATACTGCAATATGTCACAGTATTTGGAGTCTTCTTATCAATTATAGTCATCTAGCATTCTCTTGTGGTTGCTTACACAATAAGATATGCAATCCTTTTAACTAAATAGTAGGAATAGAATAGAATAGAATGGGGTAGATAGAATAGAATAGAATAGAATGGTTGGAAAAGTACCTTCAGATCAACAAGTCCAACTCTATCATCCAACACCATCTAGTCAACGAAAACATCAACCTACGCCCCACCCAGTCGTCACTTCCCAAAACCTCTCCATGATGATGACTGACTCCACACCCTCCCTGGGCAGCCCATTCCCATGACCAATCACTCTTTCTATGAAGAACTTCTTCCTAACATCCAGCCTAAACCTCCCCTGGTTCAGCCTGAGACTCTGTCCTCTTGTTCTGGTGCTGATTGCCTTGGAGAAGAGACCAACATCCGCCTGCCTGCAACCTCCCTTCAGGAAGTTGTAGAGAGTAATAAGGTCAACCCTGAGTCTCCTCCTCTTCTCCAGGGTAAGCAACTCCAGCTCCCTCAGTCTCTCTCACTCACAGGCTTGTGCTCCAAACCCCTCACCAACTTTGTTGCCCTTCTCTGGACATGTTCCAGCAGCTCAACATCCTTCCTAAACTGAGGGGCCCAGAACTGGACACAGTCCTTAAGGTGTGGCCTAACCAGTGCAGTGTACAGGGGCAGAATGACCTCCCTGCTCCTGCTGGCCACACTGTTCCTGATACAGGCCAGGATGCCATTGGCCCTCTTGGCTGCCTGGGCACACTGCAGGCTCATGTTCAGCCTGCAGTCAACCAGTACCCCCCGAGTCCGTCTCTGCCTGGCTGCTCTCCAGCCACTCTGACCCAGCCTGTAGCAATGCCTGGGGTTGTTGTGGCCAATGCAGAAACCAGCATGGTTGGATGGTTAAATTTCATGTCGTTGGATTCTGCCCATCTGTCCAGCCTGTCCAGGTCCCTCTGCAAAGCCTCTCTACTCTCCAGCAGATCAACACCTGTCCCAGCTTAGTGTCATCCGCAAATTTACTGATGATGGACTCACTGCCCTCATCCAGCTCATGTCCAGCTGAATCTCCCCCATCTCCAGCTTCATTCTATACCCCTAGTCCTATCACTACCTGATATCCTAAGAGAGTCCCTCCCCAGCCTTCTTGTAGGCCCCCTTCAGATACTGAAGGCTACAATGAGGTCACCTCGGAGCTTTCTTTTCTCCCACTGAGCAGCCCCAACTCTTTCAGTCTATCCTCATAGGAGAGGTGCTCCACCCTCTGATCATCCTCATGGCCATTTGGGTTTGTTTTTGTTGAACACCAAGCTGGTTTCTGAGAGAAAAGACCAGCCCCCACCTGTCTACAAACTCCCTTCAGTTAGTTGTAGAGAGCATAAGTCTCCCCTGAGCCTCCTCTTCTCCGGCTAACCAACCCCAGCTCCCTCTTGCTCTGTTTAACCTCATTTATTTCCATGACAAGTTCTCCATCCCCGATAATTCTCATAGCTCTTTCTTTAGACTTCTTTGAGTTTCAACTGAAGAGAAAACAAAATCTTATTCTACAGTCTCGGTATTGTCCTTTTTGTTTTTTTCTTGCAATGTATTAAGATATCATAGTCATTCAGGTTTGGAAGGGACCACCAGGATCATCTGTTTCCAACCCCCATGCCATAGGCAGGGACACCTCACACTAGCTCAGGCTGGACCAGAGCCTCATCCAGCCTGTCTTAAACACCTCCAGGATGGGGCCTCAACCCCTCCCAGGACAAACCCCTTCCAGGGCTTCATTACTCTCACGGGAAGAACTTCCTCCTCACGTCCCAGCCTGAATCTCCCCACCTCCAGCTTCATTCCAATACATCATATACATTAAGTGTGTTGTTATTCAGCAAAGCATGAATTACACTGTTTTTTGTAAAGTGAGGGTCCAGTCTTCTGTTCAAGGATAATTTCTGCAATTTTTACCCACTTAAAAGCAGTAATTTTTATCTCTGTAGTTCAAATTAAGATATTTTTATATACAATCATGCAAAAAGCTTAGCAAACTTGTTTTATAGAACTGTTTCCATGCCATCAGTTTTCAATAAATGCAAGTATTATCAGATTCTCCAAACACTGTTCTAAACTGTTTTAAAACTGTTTAAATGTTTCCAGTTTACATTTGTCTAGCACTGTAAGGATTTCCTTATATGTGCATACAATTTGTTTGGAAAAGGATTGCGACTTGAAGGTAAAGGTAAATATTGTAAAAGAAATATCAAAACATGCCTATATAAAATAAACTTAATAGCAAAGATAAAAGGAAATAAGGAATGACAGGGGTTTGGTTTTTTTTTTATATTAAAGTGTTGTATGATAAACAAAAGATTGTGTGGGTGAGCCTTTGTCAACAGCTAATCTCTCACCCAGCTGCTAATTTACACCTCCTCCTCAGCAGAGAGAGGTTTAGAAGAGGATGGGAAAGCTTGTGAGTAAAAGTAGTGACATTTTTGGCACAGGCTCCAGGACAATCTCTGTTCCAGTCTTGAAGCATAGCCTCCTCCTGTTTTCTCTCACCATGGTGCCCAGGACTGCTCCTCTCACAATTTTTCCTTACTCCTTGCTGCCACATCGCCTTTAGCCCTTTTTATATCTTTTTCCCCTGAGGCACCACAATCTTGGTTGAGTAGCTCAGCTGTGTACAGTGGTGGGTCCATCAGACCCAGTTGGAACGGCACACCTGGGCACCTGCATCTTCTACAAGAATACATGCTAGATTCTTTTTTGCTTAGGAATCTAATTTCTAGGACCAAATATAGCTACCAATAAAAAAGAGCTCCTTTTCAGAAGTGCAAGATAATATATTTTTTTAAGGTTTTAAATACTAGGCTATAAATTGCTAAAATACTCAGGTAATTCCTATTATTTTTCACCAAAAAGTCATTGCTCAACAATATTTTAAAGTTCTACTGTTAGCTTGTCTTAAGATGCTAAAATATTTAAAGAAGGAACTTTAAGTGTAGTTTTAAATGGGCTGTACACAGAAACCACGGGATTTGCTAACTTCTTCCTGCAGGGAAATCATCAAAAGAAATTCAGATAATAGAAAACAAAACTTTGTGAACATGCTTGAAAAACAGTCTGCAGTTTTAGCCCTCAAGTATCTATCTCTTTATGTTTTCTGGATATTGTTTCTGATTTGGACAGTGACTGGCTGGGGAGCAGCCCAGAGGAGAGAGACTTGGGGGTGCTGGTGGCCGAGAAGCTCAACATGAGCTCTCATGTGCACTTGCAGCCCGGAAAGCCAATCGATCCTGGGCTGCATCAGGAGAAGTGTGGCAGCAGGTCAGGAGGTGATTCTCCCTCTACCACTCTGGTGAGACCCCCCCTGGAGTACTGCCTCCAGTCTGGAGCCCCTATTACAAGAGGGATCTGGAGGTGCTGAGCGTGTCCAGAGAAGGGCCATGAGGATGATCAAGGGCTGGAGCACCTCTCCTATGAGACAGACTGAAGGAGTTGGGCTGTTCAGTCTGGAAGAGAAGGCTCCGAGGGGACCTCATTGTGGCCTTCCATATCTGAGGGGCCTACAAGAAGGCTGGGGAGGGACTTTTCAGGCTATCAGGGAGTGATAGGACTAGGGGAATGGGATGAAGCTGGAGGTGGGAGATTCAGGCTGGATGTGAGGAGGAAGTTCTTCACCGTGAGGGGGTGAAGGCCTGGAATGGGTTGTCCAGGGAGGTGGTTGAGGCCCCGTCCTTGAGGTGTTAAGACCAGCTGGATGAGGCTCTGTCCAGCCTGATCTAGTGCAGGGTTGTCCCTGCCCATGTCAGGGGGGTTGGAACTAGATGATCCTTGTGGTCCCTTCCAACCCTAACTGAAACTATGAAACTATAAACTATATATAGCCATACATCTACTAGAAAATGCATGCAGTCACTTGAAGGTGAAATTATTTCTTGGACTGAATGCATAATAGTGAAGTCATTGATCTGGCAAAAATTCAGTGTAGTATAGTCCCACTCATTAGGATGCTATCTCACTAGAATTTTGCCATCTCTGTGAAACTGCCAATGGAATGATCCAAATAAGTCTGGGATCTCTGAGGACTTAATTTAGGAATTATTTTGAGGAAGAAAAAAACCACAACCCAAAACTTCTTTTATTTTGTCTTGGTATTGCCTTGAGTGAACAGTCTTCTAGCATTGCTTCTTCAGTTGGTATGATACAACAAATCAACAACGGAGAGAGTTTCATTGCTTCTCAACTAAATTACTTCCCCCTGACTGTTTTGATGTATGATTCCCACCCAAGCATTTCACTAGCTGATCAAATGGCTCCTGTCTGGAAATGAGTGATGAGGTGAAGCTGCTTTAAGATTTTTAATTTGCCATAGGAGAGAAAGACTAGTCAGCTCCTTTCACACATCTGGGGGATGGTACAACCACTACTTTTGAGTCTTCTATTGACAGGAAACGTGAGGGGCCTTTATCTGTTTTGCAGCTGGTCTGGCTAATGGCTGATAAAGAGGGGAGCATGCTAATAAACTTTTTGCATAAATCAGCACTGAACTGGGGGGACTGGGAGATAAACGTAGAAAAAGTTAAACCCATGTGTGAAGAGAGTAGGCTGGATGTTAGGAAGAAATTCTTCATAAAGAGAGTGATTGCCCATTGGAATGGGCTGCCCAGGGAGGTGGTGGAGTCACCATCATTGGAGTTGTTTTGGAAGAGACTTGATGGGGTGCTTGGTGCCATGGTTAACTGATTAGATGGTGTTGGATGATGGGTTGGACATGATGATCTTGAAGGTCTCTTCCAACCTGGTCTATTCTATTCTATTCTATTCTATTCTATTCTATTCTATTCTATTCTATTCTATTCTATTTTATCTCTTCCAACCTGGTCTATTTCTATTCTATTCTATTCTATTCTATTCTATTCTATTCTATCTCTTCCAACCTGGTCTATTCTATTCTATTCTATTCTATTCTATTCTATTCTATTCTATCCTATCCTATCCTATTCTATCCTATCCTATCCTATCCTATCCTATCCTATCCTATCCTATTCTATCCTATTCTATTCTATCCTATTCTATCCTATTCTATTCTATTCTATTCTATTCTATTCTATTCTATTCTAACTAAAGATACACCTTGTACAAAACTAATGACAACTTTCCTCCCCTACCTGCATTTTACATGAGGCTACTGCTGGACTTAAAAACAGCTGCAATAAAACCAACCCTGAAACAACCAAAACCAAACAAACATCAACAAATCACAACAAACCCCCAGCCAAAGCCAAAACACTAACCCACCCCAAAAAACCCAAACAAACAGAAAAAAGCAGAATCTCACCCATTACTTCCTGAACAGATTTAATCTTTAACTGACAAGCTTGCTTTCTTCTCTGATAGAACTCATCTCCATCGGAAGGGTAGAAAATATTTCCTTGTAGGATATATCAAGGTATAACGGACAAGACCCCTTTTGCCTGTGGTGAGGTGACTTCCAGTCTGCATAAACTTGGATATAGTTCTTTGAGTTTTTATGTGTAGGCTGCCTAGAGCTCAGATTGATAGATTTCTGTTTCTAGAGACACTCTGATTTCTGTTTCTAGACATTTTGTGAATGCTTAGACATACCTCCAATCTCATGCCCTGTCGCTCTTAGCAGTTTGTGCTCAGAAATACAGAGGAACTCACATCTAAATGTGAATATCACTCCAGGGGATTATAAATCTCCCTTTGGAAAACAACAACAACAGCAACAAAATAACACCCACAAACAAACAAAATAAAAAACTCCCCAAACTCCCCCAACAAACCAACCCTGTTCACAGAAAACTGCATTTACTCAAAATATAGGTTTATTTTCTCTAGAATTCCCTGTACTGTATTCTTCTCCAGTACCAAAAATATATTAGTATTTTGCTTTTGTGATTTAAATGAAAGATTCTAGTATGCTAATAGAAGACACAGAAAACATTAGAATATTTCAATATGTAATATTTAACATTTTTATACTACATAATATTTAGTATTTTTACTATTTAGTAGCATTTAATATTCTTGTGCTACATCATATTTAGTATTCTTATACTACATAATACCCTGAAGAAAGTAAGACATTGTCTCCTGACAAATGGTAGGAAGAGAACATTTAAAAGGTAGTTAAAAACCAGACAGATTGTGTTTGAAATCAGTGACCTTCACTAAGGAACAATCTTTCTCTCTTGTGGTCTCCCTTACCCTTAAGTTTGCTATCTAGGGAGTCTGCATCCTGTGTACATCAAACTTAACTAAACAAGGATAGCCTCAGCAGAAAGAGATCAAATGTGTTATCTTTAAAGTTGGTTATTTGCAGATTACTGCATAACAATTCATGTAATAAATGTATAATAATTAGGTTTAATTAGAGATTCGAGAATATTTTGTGGAAGTTGTTTTCCATTGCCTCTTGTTATGGATGTAAAAAAGTATGTGGGGGAGGGTGGTGGAAAGTGATTCAGCTATTTTGATTTCAATTTTCTAAACCTCATAGAGATCTGTTTTCTAGGATATGATCTACTTGTGTTATTTTAATTTAAAAGGCTTTTCTTATCTCCATATGATAATTTCTGGTCTTTTTCTTTGACACCTCAGTAAGGTATCATATGTTTGATATGAAAACTGGTATTATTCATATTTAGTGCTTTATAAATTTCTTCTGAGCTTGAAGAGCATCAGGTTGCTCTAGATGCCAGCAATCTCCATTGCTTTTAATATATTTTACATTACCTGCTTAAATTAGCCTGGACAATATAAAACTAATTCTTCACAACAACCAGAATCCATACAGTATTCAAATCCTTTTATCTTCAGCCCTGACTGAAGGTGCTGGGGATGTTTTAGGTTGAAAAAGAGGAGGCTTAGGGGAGATTTCATTGCTGCCTACAGCTATCTGAAAAGACATGGCAGAGAGGCTGGTGCTGCTCTCTTCTTCCAGGTAATTAGTGGTAGAACAAGAGGGAATGGCCTCAGGCTGCGAATGGGTAGATTTGGACTCGACATTAGGAATTTCACTGCAAGAGTGGTCAGGCATTGGAATGTGCTGCCCAGGGAGGTGGCTGAGTCACCAACCCTGGATGTGTTTAAAAGGTCATTTGGATGTGGTGCTTGGGGATATGGTTTAGGGGTGAACCTGGTAGAGTAGGGTTATCGGTTGGACTTGATGATCCTGAGGGTCTTTTCCAACCTGAATGCTTCTGTGATTCTCTGTGAAAAGAATTCTTTTTGCTAAAAGCCTTGCTGAGTATACTTGTTGATGCTACCTGAAATAGCTGAAATTTTCATATTTACAATGTTTTAGTTTGTAGTTCCTCAGCTTGAGGACTTTCAGATACTGATCAGGTTAATGCTCTCTGGAAATTTATGTTTATACTCATGATCATGTATCCTCAGGATTGTACAAGAGAAATCCTTATTTAAGATTTTATTACTTATGAAAGCAAGTACTACTTTCAGTAGAAATTTCTTAGGGACTTGGCTACTGTCTAGTGTGAAAGGGAGGAATTGTCCTTTTGAACTTCTAATTTTTACTGGGTTGTTTCTTAGCACAGATGAAATTATATGCTTTGCAAACAAGCATGTGTGTTCTGGAAGCCTTTCATTGATAATTTATTCTAATTGTGTTCTAGTTAAATTTCACTGGTTTCAACCTATAAGGCATTAGAGGAAACCACAGTCTTATGATGATGAAAAAAAAACATAGACAACAATTGTGGGTGGACTTTTTCCTCAGGAAAAAGCCTCAGTCTTTGAAGTAGAAGGGAATGTGTTTTGTCATACTGTGAGAGACTAAAAGCTTGTCTCTCTTGGTGTGACTCAACAAAGATAAAATCACTTGCAGCTTGCCCAGACAATAGCTGATGTGCGTTGGGAAGAGCCACTGGAACAACTCTTGGAAGGTGCAAAGATAACATTGCTCACTGGATCACAGCTGGCCTCACAGCAATGGACCGAGGCCACCTTCGGGAATATTCATATGACAAGATAATCTCCACCCATCAAGTACCCTGGAAAGGGAGGATGGTGAGACCTGTTCCTGAGGTGTAATGAGTGTGTGGGCAGGTACACGGAGAAGGAGGAGGTGGAGGCCCCCCCCCCCATCCAGACCCCTGCCCAAACACACAGGAATACACAGAAAGCTTTCCTGGGGAACGATACCTGGATACTTCCCTAAGGATGATTTCCTGGCCCCTGAATTCCTGAGGGTCAATACTTGGACACATAGCTAAGGACTAAAAAAATGTATAAAAGACTTGAGCAACTACTGGCTCAGCAGAAGTAAAACAGAGAACCAAAAACTCAGATGAAGGAAAACACAGGAGAAGGACAATGCCACTGAGAAAGAAAGCACGAGATAAGGAAAAGCCCGGGACAATGCTGCTCCGAAGAAAAGAGGCCATGGAGCCTGGAAGAAGCAGACTGAACCCTCTCTCCATGTCCTAAGTTCCGCCTGCTGCAACTCATGGAGCTGAAGAAGCTGCTCAGAGAACCACATCTCTTCTACAGCCAAAGCCTCAGCACCGTTTCTCTACAGACCCAACATCTCCTGCAGCACCTTTCCTCCACAGACTCAAACTGTCTTGGGGGGGTGAGGGGTGTGGTAATATAATTAATTTCCTCTTCTCTCTCTCTTCTCTCTCTCCCCTTCTGATCCATCCACTTTGTTTGTGTAATAAATAGTCCAGCTGTTGATATTTTGGCCTCGTTTGTGCCTCTCATTTCACAACACAGGAATATTCAAAAGACCTGAGTCTCTTTCCCTCTCAGGACCCAGACACATATGAGATGCATACACGCAGGAGTTGCACACTAATTGTATGTCACCATTCCCACCATTTGAAAACAAATCATGTCATATTCTAGCAGTTCCTTTATTCTATGTACTTAGACCTGATTTAAACTCAGTGTGTTTTTAGTTTCATTCTACTTACTCAAAATAATCAGTTGGATAGAGGAAGTATTTCCTGTTCAATCTTAGCCTAGCAGTTTTCCCATATTTAGAGAGAGACCGAACAAGATCATACAGAAGAAATCCATGGAAGGTTAACAATTTTTGGGTCAAGAAATTCTTGACTTGTAAATACTTGAAGGCTAGGAAAACATGAGGTGAAAGTATCACATATGCTTATCTGATTCTTAGCATTCATACCTACCCCTCTGCTTTAGATTAGAGTTAAATGTATGACGATGGGGTTTATATTCCCAGCTAAGCAACTGTAGTGGTTTTTAAGGAATAATCAATAATAACTAAGTGGTCCTTAACCAAGAGTCTGACAAATAAGCAGGGCAGTGGGAACATTATAAATGTCTAATTCCTTAGGATATGTCTTGCGTATTCAAAGAGTAACAGCAAAGGAACACAGTCCAGAGCTGATATGCAAGGTATCAGAGAGCTTTCTACTAATCAGTGAAATCAAAAAGATGTACTGGTGGGCAGAAAGATATTCAGGAGCACTTCTGAAGCCCCAGAATCTGCAAGAATTTTTAGTTATCAAATATGTCAGCCTGAATATTGACACTCTGAGTCCCTTGGGAATAGTGAAGATGTAGTGAAACCTTTGTGCTTTTATACAGGTTTCAAAATACCCTCTCTTCTCCAATACATCCAAAAGTTTCCTCAGTGGATTTATGGTCCTATGAGTTTTTAGTCTACCTATATTCTAAGAATCTTTTAAAAGGAAAATTGACAGTGATTTTAACTATATAGTGAAGCTTAAACACTCATAAGTTTTCCCCAGTCTTTGCAATAAAGTAATATTTTTTGCTGGATAATTGCTACATTAATTCTGTCAAAAGACTGTTTTTCCATCAGACATGCTCTGAGCTCTATGTTCAACAGTGAAACCTCACAACTAGAAGACATTCTGTGCTTATGAAAAATGTTCATATCTATAGAAATAGGATTGTTACTGAGCAAAAGGTTTTAACACTTCAGTCATATACAGGTTTTATATGGCATTAAACCCCTGAAAACCTTGATACCTCTGATAGCTAACCCTGTCAAACCCAAGTGGCTTGAAGAAAAGTTCTCATAACCAAATTCTTTCATACTAGTAATTCAATTTCCCCTTCCTAGCTCCAAGGCAATTTCCTTAACCAAGACTTTCATCAGACCTTTGGCTTTATGTGGGGACAGGAGTTCAATTAAGTGGAGTTTCTTGCAGAATGGAGGCATGAAACTTGACTTTTCTCAGGAGAATGGCACTTACGCCAGAGAAGAATGAAGCATGAAGCAATCATGTAGCAGATTTGAGTTAAAAGCTACCAGCTGTACAACCCTCAGAAGTACATACTTTTTAAAAGCTTGCTCAATTGATATAATAAACAAGGTTCATAGTTTTTGTGTTCAAATCATTAAGATAGCAAGAACAGGAACAAAGTAAAACTATAGAGAAAATAATCTTCAAATTCTCATTTCCAGTATCATCCAAGCCCCAAAACTCTGAGTCAGGAAGGTAGCTCAAATTGTAAGACTTTTAAAATAGTTAATATCTTCTTCTTGTGTCTCAGTCTGTTAAAATATGATAAACACTATGTCTGTGATTACCTACTGTTTGTTTTAGCTTTTTTTCTATATGAGAGAGGATTTGCCTTTGTAAAGGGAATAGAATAGAATAGAATAGAATAGAATAGAATAGAATAGAATAGAATAGAATAAACCAGGTTGGAAGAGACCTTTGAGATCATCGAGTCCAACCTATCATCCAACACAATCTAATCAACTAAACCGTGGCACCAAGCACCCCATCCAGTCTCTTCCTAAATACCTCCAGTGATGGTGACTCCACCACCTCCCTGGGCATCTCATTCCCATGGGCAACCACTCTTTCTATTAAGAACTTCTTCCTAACATCCAGCCTAAACCTTCCCTGGCACAGCTTGAGGCTGTGTCCTCTTGTTCTGTTGGTGGTTGCCTGGGAGAAGAGATCAACCCCCACCTGGCTACAATCTCCCTTCAGGTAGTTAGAAATCATAGAAATAGAAATCATATGATACACAACATTAAAGTTTTTCTATTTCTGAGGTCAATGCTAGTATCAGAGATTAGGATATTAGGTTAGACCTGCAATTCTTTTTGCTCTTATTCCTCACTTTAAAGATCAGGAAAAGGAAAATTTTATATACTAGAGAATGGAATATAGAGGAAAAACAAAGCTGTCCTGCATAGTTTTAAAGAGACTGAACATAATGGAGATTATCTAGAAAACAAGTCACAATCAGTAATAAAACATTGAAATATCCTGATATTAAGGAAATAATTTTAAATCATGTTCATATTTGAGAGAGTAAATATGGCCATCTAAACCAGAAAGTTAAATAAATGTTTAGTATGACAAGGAAGATATTCTTGCATGATTCAGGGGTTATACAATAATACAATACAATACAATACACCACGTTGGAAGAGACCTTCAAGATCATCGCATCCAACCTACCAACCAATCCAACCCACCTCAATACAATACAATACAATACAATACAATACAATACAATACAATACAATACAACCCACCTAAACAACTAAACAAACAACTAAAGTTAAAGGCTATAGAGACCAAGAATCCTTGTACTATGGTAAGAGTTCTCATAAAAGACTCTCAGTATCACAGAATCTACCCCTCTTTGCCAGGGCAGCCTGATTTTAGTCTGGGGGAACAGTGGGTTAGGTATTGTAGAGGGGCAGCATTGTGACAAATGTGACATGGTCTTGAGTTGGACTAGCATGATGGTCCACTGGGCTGGTCCACAGGGTAAGAGCATAACGGCATTTCAGTGAGCGTTCTTTTGGATAACTAATTGGGTCAGCAGCGTTATGAAGTGGATGTACAGGTGTGGTGGTAGGTGATGTTGTAGGAGTAGGTGTGGGTAATGCTGTGGAGGGTCTGCTGTCATGGATTATTGTTGAGGCATGGGTCATAGGGCTGTGTGTTGTTTTGAGAGGGTTGTTTATGCGTGAGGGAGCAATGCGTGTGTGCGAAGGGGTGTGTGTTCTGGTGTGTGGTGGTTGTGTGTGAGGTGAGTGTGTTGTCTGGGAGTCTGTGCAGGGGTGAGCATGAGGGTTGGGGTATTGAGGGGTGTGTAGGTAGCATGAGAGGGCTGTTGGCAGCTGCTGCAGTGCCTACGGCCACACCACCCTGAGAGCGCCCGATCCCGTCTGATCTCGGAAGCTAAGGAGGGTTGGGCCCAGTTAGTACTTGGATGGGAGACTGCCTGGGAATACTGGGTGCTTGTAGGTTTTTGCCTCTTTGCAGGCAGCTGTTCAAGAGGGGATTGAATGTGGCACTTGCTGCCATGGTTTAGTAGTAATGAGGTCTTGGGTGACAGGTTGGACTTGATGATCTTTGAGGTCTTTTCCAATCTTATTGAATCTATGATTCTAATTTATGAATCTATGAATCACAGTATGTTAGGAGTTCGAAAGGACCTTGAAAGATCATATGGTCCAACCTCCCTGCAACAGCTTAGAGCAGGTCACACAGGAATGCATCCAGGTGAATTTTTTATGTCTCCAGAGAAGGAGACTCCACAACCTTTCTGGGCAGCCCCTTCCAGTGTTGTCACTCTCACAGTGAAAAAGTTTCTCCTTATGTTCACGTGGCACCTTCTATACTCCAGCTTGCACCTGTTGTCCCTTGTCCTGTCATTTGGCATCACTGAAAAGAGCCTGGCTCTGTCTTCCTGACATTTAGAAGGATGAATGAGGTCACCCCTCAGTCTCCTCTTCTCTAAGTTAAAGAGACCCAGCTCCCTCAGCCTCTCCTCGTAAGGGAGCTGTTTCACTCCCTTTATCATCTTTGTGCCTCTGTGCTGTTTTGGTCACCTGTCTTGAAGAATGAGGAAATTGTATTGAAGCAGGTGCAGGCTAAGATGGTCAGGAAATAGATGACTTTTCATGCAAAGAAGAGAATATCTTGAAAATTAAGTTTGACATAACAGATAATATTAAACCCACCACACATAAAAAGTATTCAAGTTTTCAGTGTTCCAGTAAGAGTCATGGAGTAAATATCCAACTGATTTTAAAATGAAGCTTGCAAGATACCATTTGGCATAGCTGCTTGAATTAGTAGATATATTAAAAATGTTGTTAGACCTTAAACAAAAGCTATATTGAGTGCTTGTAGCAGTTGGGGGGGGAAGTAACATGTGGAATGTGTTGTCATAGAATCATACAATGTTTTGGATTGCAAGGAAACTTCATCTATTTCCAACTCCACTGCCATGGGCATCCTTCCATTAGATCAAGTTGCTCAAAGCCCCATCCAACCTTGTCTTTAACACTTCCAGGGGGAAGGCATCCACAGCTTCTCTGGGAAACCTGTGCCAGTGCCTCACTATCTTCATAGTGAAAAATTTATTCCTAAACATTAATCTAAATCCACCCTCTTTCAGTTTAAAGCCATGACTCCTTTCCCTGTCACTACATGCCCTTGTAAAAAGTCCCTCCCCAGCTTTCTTACAGGCCCACTTTAGGTACTGGAAGGTTGCTAAAAGAGCCTTCTCTTCTCCAGGTTGAATAACTTCAAACTCTGTCAGCCTGCCTTTATAGGACACATGCTCCAGGCCTCTGACCATCTTCATGGACCTCGTTGTGACTTGATTCCATAGATCTATATCCTTCTTCTGTTTGCACCATTGAGCTGAATGTCTTTTTCCAGGTGGAGTCTCACAAGATTAGAGCAGGAGAGAATCACCTCCCTCAGCCTGCTGGACATGCTTGTTTTGATGCAACCTAGGATGCAAGCTGTCTTTCTGGGCTGTGAATGGCCATTGCTTGCTCATTTCAGTTTTTCATCCACCAACAAACTCAGGTCGTTCTCCACAGGACTGCTCTCAATCCCTTCATCACTCATCCTGTATTTGCACTTGTGATTGCCCCATGCCAGATGCAGGGCCTTCCACTTGGCCTTTATAAACTTCAAGAGGCTTGTATAGGCCCATTTCTAAAGCATCAAAGTCTTTCGGATGTAATGATGTAATATATGGATGGTCCTAATACATGTCTTGTGCTGTCTCACAGTCATGGTTGAGAAATTTTTCACATAACTGTTCAAACTCATATCCTATTGCCATGGTTTAGTTGATTAGTGTTGGATGATGGGTTGGATGTGATGATCTTGAAAGTCTCTTCCAGCCTGGTCTGGTCTATTCTATTCTATTCTATTCTATTCTATTCTATTCTATTCTATTCTATTCTATTCTATTCCATTCCATTCCATTCCATTCCATTCCATCCTATCCTATCCTATCCTATCCTATCCTATCCTATCCTATTTACTCTCTTTAAAAACTAAAATAGTTTCATTGGGTTTATTCCTGATTTACATCTATGTAAGTCAAGTTCAGAATAAACTTAAAATATTGTTTCCTTTTTTCTATCTGATATTTTTCCTGTATTTCATCACCCCTTACGATTTTGCTGCTGTGTCTGCCTATAGGGGAAACATTTGTGTCTGTCTTTCCATCTCTTGTTTCAATTTACACTTCAGTTTCTGCTGTTTCTGAAGCTGCCTCCTGTCACATAACTCTGCACAATTTTGGTAGTAGTAAGAGACAGAGAAGTTTATAATTCACTTTACTCAGCCTATACACCAATGCACTCTCCTTATGTTTATCCTCTCACTGTCCCACAGCTCACACATTGTTCTTTAAAATACCAATATGCCTCGCTCCTACTGAAAAAGATAATCATTTACATATTAATTACAGCTTGTGTAGTAAAAATGAAACAGACACCTGTAATTACGCAGAGGCATCACACACTTGCACATTGCTAAATCAGTGATGAATGGAAAAGAAAGCTCATGGAAATTAATTGGCAGTGCATGTTAATTGGGGCTGAAATGTGAAATTTCATTTCATGTATGAAGAAACCCTTATGAATTATTACACTAGTCACATTGTTGCTAGGTGCTTTAAGATGTGCCTTCTACACACCTGGTTTCTGAGAACTAGAGGTTAAGTGGGTTTGATAGTTGAACAATGAGACAAACGTTTGTTCAGTATATTTCTGTTTGCTGATTTCTCTACAACAAGTTACAGAATACAGAATTAACCAGGTTGGAAAAGACATTTGAGATAATCAAGTCCAACCCATCACCCAATAACATCTAATCAACTAAACCATGGCACTATGTGCCTCATCCAGTCTCTCTTTAAACACCTCCAGTGATGGTGACTCCACCACCTTCCTGGGCAGCCCATTCCAATGGCCAATCATTTTTCCAGGCTGCCTACAAAATTTGAGTACCTTAGAATGAGATATACAAAATGCAACATAAAGAAATACAAGCCACCTTGTGTAAGAAATGTGGAATGGTGGTAAAAATGTTGTTTAGCCTTAGATGCTACACAGCTGTTATGGGTTGTACTAGATTCATAGCCTCAAATATCATGCTAGGATTAAGCACATAGATAATTTCTAGCAGATAGAGGTTTCAGGAATTTTATTGGATACTCATATTGCAATTCTTCCTTTAACATACTTTAGCTATATTTCCAAAAGGAAATCTTAATAGATACAATATTTAGAGATGAGTGTAAAGAGAGCTTAGAACAGCTCTATACTGAACATGTTATAGAGAGAAAAAAACCAAGCAAACAAAACCACACAAACAAAAAAACCCAACCCTGTTCTACAGTCCAGTATTAAGATCATTTTTTTCAACAGACTTCATAGAAAACAGTTTTAAGCACATATAAATAGAGGGAGAATTTCTACCTTGTATTTCCTGACCTGAATGAGTGTTCTGGAAACTGTAAAATGAGAGTAATGCTACTTAATAAAGAAGCCTATAGATGTGACTCTTCAGGATGTAGTTTAGTGATCATGGTAGTTGGGTTATAGTTGGACTCAATGATCTCATGTCTTTTCTAACCTTAATGATTTTGTGATAAGCTCAAATGTGAAAACTTTTACTTGGATTCTTCCTTCCTTCCTTCTGAATTCCTTCCTTTTTCTCTTTTTTATTTTCTTTTATTTTTTAAATTTTCTTTCATTTATTTCACTCTCCTCTCTGGATGAGGCTCCAAGGTGACCTAATTGTGGCCTTCCAGTATCTGAAGAGGGCCCACAAGAAGGCTGGGGAGGGACTTTTCAGGCTATCAGGGAGTGATAGGACTAGGGGGGAATGGAATGAAGCTGGAGGTGGGGAGATTCAGGCTAAATGTGACAAGGAAGTTCTTCACCATGAGGGTGGTGAAGCCCTGGAATGGGTTGTCCAGGAAGGTGGTTGAGGCTCCATCCCTGGAGGTGTTTAAGACCAGGCTGGATGAGGCTCTGACCAGCCTGATCTAGTGTGGGGGTGTCCCTGCCCATGGCAGGGGGGTTGGAACTAGATGATCCTTGTGGTCCTTTCCAACCCTGACTGAAACTATGAAACTATGAAACTATGAATTTAGTTTCATTCTTAAACAAAATCTGCATCTGTTCTGTTCTCACAGTTCTCTCAGGTGTATTTTCTCCTGTATATGCTCAGACTGCAAGGCTTTAGGACTCAGGACAACAAACAATGTGAATTTATATTTCTGGGCCAATGTGTCAATTCACTAGCTAATGCAGTAGCTACTACTTCTACCACTTAAGTACTCAGTCATTTTCTTCAAAACCTGCTGATATTTTAATGAATGTACCAAGCTAATCTTTCATTGTATATTTTATGCTAATAAAATATGTGATGTTTAATACCTGAAATTACATTTTTGGGTAGATACAATACTTCTAGAATCATAGAATCACAGAATCAGTCAGGGTTGGAAGGGACCACAAGGATCATCAAGTTCCAACCCCCTGCCATGGGCAGGGACACCTCACACTAGATCAGGCTGGCCAGAGCCTCAGCCAGCCTGGTCTGAAACACCTCCAGGGATGGGGCCTCAACCACCTCCCTGGACAACCCATTCCAGGGCTTCACCACTCTCATGGTGAAGAACCTCCTCCTCACGTCCAGTCTGAATTTCCCCACCTCCAGCTTCGTTCCATTCTCCCTAGTCCTATCACTACCTGATATCCTAAGAAGTCCCTCCCCAACCTTGTAGGCCCCCTTCAGATCCTGGAAGACCACAGTAAGGTCACCTCAGATCCTTGTTTTCTCCAGACGGAACAGCCCCAACAAAGTTGTATTAAAAAATTAGGCAACTTTAGATACCATGAAGAATATATATGACAGCTATGACTATGTCAGGAAAAAGAAAAAGATCATAAGAATCATAAAGATTTGATTAAAGCTAATGAAGTGACTCTGAACTGTCATAGCACAATTGTTAGTTTTCGATTCACAGTGATGAGAAACTTCACAATACATCTGCAGAATCCGGGCGTAAAGAATTTGCTTTCAAATTTTTAGCTCAAGATCTGAAAAAAAATAATATGAAAGATTGCTTCTTGTGATGTATATTGAAATATCATGCTTCTTGGCCTTTTAATTCTCCTCACAAATAAGATGCCAAAAGTGGCTGAGAAAATGTCCCTGGAAGCTAGCAAAGTTGTCAAACGAAGTCATAAGTAAAAGAGAAAGAAGAATGAGAATGTCATTTTTGTGCAATTACAAGAATATTTTTTAACTATAACCTTCTGTAACTGTTAAAATAGTTGAAAAATATTTTCAGTCTTTTCCCTGGAGACATTTTGTTCATAGAGAAGTTTGGTGGAAGCCACTCTCTTACTAATGTCCTAGTCTATATTAACAAGCAATAGATTAAAGACCTAAATGGTTCTTTGCTTACTTTGATTAATAAAAGAGAGTCAAAGACTAACCTCTTTCCTTGAGGCCAAGTAGTTATCAACTAGTTTATATACACATTGTCTACCCAATGGATAGGCCTTTAGAGAGAGAGGAAATGAATACTACAGTAATAACATTGCTGTGAAATGAGGTAACAAGAAGCAGTGTATACTATAAGGTGTTAAGGGCTTGAGTTTCCTTCCCAATTTTCTTGTGTCTGTTCTGAAGTGGTACATCCCTAACAAATAACTTAAGTCACTTTGTGAACACCTGGCAGGGATAGATAGGTCTCCTGTTCTCTTTTATTTAGCAGTTGCAGACATCAATTCTGCCTCTGGTCAACTGAGCAAGGCATAGCTGTTTGCCTTTGACCTTGTGTTTGTCTTTCAGATTCTATGTATAACAGTTTTTAGTACTCACTGTTTTAAAGGCATAATGAGCTAACAAGTAGTTTCAAATTAAGCCTCTAATTTGTGTTAAAAAATAATTTTTATTGAACTGAACACTCAGACCCACAGTTCACATAAGCCCACTTTTTTTGAGCATAAAAGGACTGAGACATATATATGTCACTGAAGAGTAAGGAAAAACCACTGTAAGTAGGATCAGTCAAAGGTATCTTAGATGCCTACAGATAAATTTACCACTGTATTAATATAGTTTAATGATGAAAGATGGACTGTAATGATAAGATGAACTGTACCTTAAAATACTTACTGACACTGTTGTGACTAGCTCTACAATTTTAGTATCTGAAAATGGGCAATGATTCCCAGCACATTAGCCAACTAGTCTGAAGTAATTAATATAGTAATTAAATTTTTCTCTTGGCAAAGATGACAGTTGGTAGAAATCAGTACAATTTTTTGGAGGAATTTGTGCTGAACACCTAATGTTGCAGTGAATTCTGTAAAGCTGTAAGGGGTGAGATTCTGTTCCAGATGGTAGACCCCCAAACTTAGGTATCAAGATCTTATTTATTCATCTGACTGAATGTCATGATATGGCCAAACTGTCCCAGCACAAATCCAGAAAGGTCCTGCAATGTCTAGACATGGGCCCCCTCTTCCCCCTCCCTTCTGCAGAGGCTAAGGCACAAGCTTCGTCCTCTCAAGCAAGGAGAGAGCGCAAAGTGAAAGAGGGGGCAACCTGTTTACCAACTGGGGTAATACTTATAGGTTCGTCGAGGCTGGATTTGACCAATGGGCACTCTTGTAAACAACTGGCTTCAGCCTATAGAAAGCATGAAGCTAGAATTATGCCCATTCTTGGTATTAGCACGAGCATCCCATGCGATGGGTCCGTGCAGTGATCCGTGCTGGCCTGGCTAATGCCTTCGCCTTTGTTTCCCTCATGAAAGAGGGGGAACTTGTCCGCATGCTGGGACAAGATTCGATATCTGGGCGTAATGTGCCTTCACTACACCTCCTTTCTGCAGGAGTTGGGGTAATGCAAGAAAAGGGACAAAAGGACAGGCCCCAACATGCCTGGGTCAACTAGTCTCCTACTGGGATAAGATGACAGGTACTGGCCACTGCTTCTCCCTGCCCAGGCCTATGTTTCCGCCTTTTATGGGCACAGCTTGGTAGAGTCCCTTTTCATTGGGTAACTCTTTGCTGGCTTTGGTTGCCCTATTGGCCCAATTGAATCTTGGGTAAGTGATAAAAACAGGCTGATTTGTAGTCACCTTGCCTTTCCTGCTGGGACCTGCCTTGCTTTAATTTGCCTTTCTTGGACTGCCTTGCCTCAAGTTACCTTGCCTCGAGTTGCTTGGTCCAAAACCTGGGATAGGAGCAATGAGCCTCCTCACTGCAACCTTGAGAATCCACAAGCTGTAGGATCCAAGCCCCACTTCCCTTTCAACTAGAATTAGAGCCATGCCTCAGTTTACCCAGGAAGATGCAAGAGCCCTGTGCAAAAATCACGTCATATTGCCTGCTGTCCTTCCAATGAAGACCGCATGGCATTCCTGCCGGCAGCCAGCTGTGATTGGTGAATGGGAGCACCCCAAAAAAGCCTCAATGGCTAATACAGCAGCAGCACCCCCCTACTTGGGATAGAACTCTTTATGAGTAATTAATTCATTGCCTCCTTGGCTTAATGGTTCTTGTTGAGCCTCCTCTCACTGTGGTCTAGTGCCATATTGCGCCTGGGAATTCTCTCTTTCCCTGTTATTCCTCCTGGTTTGCTTCAAATTGATAAAATTGTCATGTTGCCTAAATATGTAAGAGAAGGGTTGGTTTTGGATAGTTTTGGAAGGCTATGGAGATTTGCCTTTGCTCAAATTAGAGAAGGCTATCTTTAGTTTTTGACTCAGAAAATAATGCAAACATCCTGTGATGGAAGGAGAGAAATTAGGCAGAATTTGGTTGGATGTGTTAAAATATTGTTTTGTTATTTTAGCCTATTGTATGCCTTAATTACCTGCATGCCAGCAGAAAATAACCAACTAAGATGTGACACATGTGCCTTCTGATAGACTGTATACCTTTGCTGTATAACATAGTAAATGTCTTTGCCTGCTTACATCTTGTCTTGGAAGCTGTGCTCAGGGTGAATAGAACAACTGTATTACAACATAAATATGGTACATTCCCACTGTGAATATATATTCCAGCCATACATCAAGCCTATTTAATAAGATTTTGGCAATTTTCCATATTAATAAAAAGTTATTACTATTTTTATTAATATTCATATTTGCCATATTGTCAATTTTAATGAATTCATAAATTCTGTAACGCTGAAATATCCATTAATGTCACTCGTCTAAAGTGGCAGACAGGATGGCTATACCCCATGCTTTCTCCAACAGTATTAAACTTATTTTTTTAATATCTGTTGATTATTGTAAAGCTAAGACACCAAACTGTGTGGAGATATTTAAGGGTTCACATGGTCTGTAACTGAACATGACACACTACTCGTTGATAGGCTGGACATGAGCCTGCAGTGTGCCCAGGCAGCCAAGAAGGTCAATGGCATCCTGGCCTGCATCAGGAAGAGTGTGGCCAGCAGGAGCAGGAAGGTCATTCTGCCCCTGGACTCAGCACTGGTTAGGCCGCACCTTGAGTCCTGTGTCCAGTTCTGGGCCTCTCAGTTTAGGAAAGATGTTGACTTGCTGGAATGTGTCCAGAGAAGGGCAACAAAGCTGGGGAGGGGTTTGGAGCACAAAGCCTGTGAAGAGAGGCTGAGGGAGCTGGGTTTGCTTAGCCTGGAGAAGAGGAGGCTCAGGGGAGACCTTCTTGCTACCTGAAGGGAGGTTGTAGACAGGCGGGGGCTGGCCTCTTCTCCCAGGCAACTAGCACCAGAACAAGAGGGCACAGTCTGAGGCTGCACCAGGGCAGGTTTAGGCTGGATGTTAGGAAGAAGTTCTATACAGCGAGAGTGACTGGCCATTGGAATGGGCTGCCCAGGGAGGTGGTGGATTTTCCATCATTGGAGGTGTTTAGGAGGAGACTTGATGGGGTGCTTGGTGCCATGGTTTAGTTGATTAGATGGTGTTGGACGTGATCTTGAAGGTCTCTTCCAACCTTTTCTATTCTATTCTATTCTAGTCTAGTCTAGTCTAGTCTAGTCTAGTCTACTTTATATCTGGCCTTGAAAAATGAGTTCAGTCCTAAATACTCCTGAGGATTCTGTTACTACATAACCTTAAAAATATATTACTGAATAATAGTGTTAGATTCTTGAAAGTCCTCACCTCCACTGAAGGATTTTAATAATTATCTAGCTCTTCAGACAAAGCTCATTTAGCGTTGCAACTTCACTTGTAGAAGTGTTAAATAGTAAACACCTCATTTGAGAATGATCACCCCTGAGTACTTTGTGAGACTTGACCTAGAGAAGGATGATTTACTAATAATGCTGAATACTCAGTTCAGTTACTGATCTGATCTATTTTGACTTTGTGTTTATATGAGTATACACATGCATGTCTCTGTGCTATGGGGATTGAATGTCTGGAAAATTCTCCTTCTGTATTCCTTTAATGAGGAAAAGGAGATTTACATGGAATCAGAGAATGCCAAGGATGATCTAGTTCAACCTTTCTAGGTGATAGTGTAGTTTAATGAGATGGCCAAGTACCCTGTCAATGTGAGTCATAAAACTGGATGATGTAGGGGAATCCACTACTTCCCTTTTGAGATGATTATTATCAATTAATGCCCTTTGGTAACACAGAACCTGGATAACTGGAGCTATAGGATGGGGCATATCCAAACATGGCCAGGGGCACACACAGTTCACAACTGTGTTACAAAGTTAATTACATGTACTACACGTTTATCTGTACCCCAGGAAGTGTCCAGGTTTGCATATTCCCAGTTGCTTACAAGGTTAATCACACTTGTTATACATTTGCCTTGACCATCTGGACCCCAGGAACTATCCAGGTAAGCACATTTGCACGTGCTTAGCCCACTGTCTGGTCTAGGACATGTTTTGTGGTTTGACCCTTCAGGACATTTACATGTAAAAAGGGATTCTCCACCTTCCTGCTAGCCACTCATTTTGTGCATCACAACTAGGTCTCCCCTAAGCCCTTTCTTCTCAAGGCTGAACAAACACAGTTCTCTCAACCTTTCCTCATATAGCAGGTCTTCTAGTCCTCTGATCATTGTTGTGGCCCTTCTTCAGGTACTTTCCAGCCTGTTTACATCTTTTTTTGTACAGTGGGGACCAAAACCTACATGCAGTACTCCAGGTATGGTCTGATGAGAGCTGAGTAGAGTGGGATAGTGACTTCCTTATCTCTGTTGGCAATGCAACCGAGCATCCTGTTGGCTTGCTTTCCCGCTGCAACAAGTTGTTCCCTCATGTTGATCTTGTTATTCACCAAGACTCCCAGGTCCCTTTTAACAGAGCTGTTAGTCAGCCAGGGGGATCCACCTCCCTGGGCAGCCTGTTCAAATGCCTGTAGGGATCCTACAGGAAAGCTGCAGAAGGACGTGGTGCTCATAATGCCAAGGTCACAGGTTCGATCCCCGTACAGGCCACTAGTTTGTCATGAGGTCTGTGGTGACAGGTTGGACTCAATGATCTTTGAGGTCTCTTCCAACCTTGGTGATACTGTGATCCCAGTCTGAGCTCCTGCGTTATGTATTCTCAAGCACAAGACTCTACATTTATCTCCATTGAACTTCACAAGGTTCTTGACAGCACACTCATCCAGGCTGTCCACGTCTTCCTGGAGGGTGGCTCTCTGTTCTGCAGTGCCAAACTTCCCACTCATTTTGGTGTTGCCTGGGTGTTCGTGATCCCAATATCCAGATCACTTATAAAGGCATTAAACAGCTTTGGGCATAATATCCATCCCTGGGGGACCCCATTTGTGACTGGCTGCCAGGCTGAGAAAGAACCATTGCCTACCACTCTCTGGGTATGGCCTGTCGGCTAGTTCCCCACCCACCACACAGATCACCTATTAGCATCAGTTTCTCTAGGAAGAGGTTGTGGGAGACTGTATCAAAATCTTTGGAGAAGTCCATGTAGATGATGTCAACTGTTTGTCCTGAATTGACTGAATTACTTTGTCATAGGTGATCAGATTTGTCAAGAAAAATTTGCCACTGGTGAATCTATGTTGGATTTTCCAAATTATATGCTTCAGCTGACTTGTGACAGTCCCCAGCAGGATTTGTTCCATAACATTTCCAGGGCTTAAAGTGAGACTAATGGGTCTACAATTACCTGTGTCCTCCTTGGAATCTTTCTTAGGCGTATGTGAGAACCCAAAAAGGGAATAATAACGGAATGTGTAGGTGGCCTTCATGTCTGTGAAGCCCTGGAGGTAATAAGGGATGTTGTACCTCCAAGCCATGTAAGAAAAGGATGAGAGTAAAGCATAACAAAGTATTGCCTCTTAGAAATGGATGGTAAGGCAATTGGGAGAAAGACACTTGTTTAAATAAAGATAAACAAGGCAGGCTATGGGAAAGTGGAACTGTGACATTCACATATGTCTTAATAAATAGCCACTGGCTCTTCAGCTCTGGACCATTTTACCTATCCTGCAGCAGTGGTCACCTCTTTGCAACTGGTCTGTCAGTTGTATTTCTGCTCTCTGCATTGAGACTGGCATGTCTGGGATAAACATATCCCTTGACATGCTCTGGAGAAACCACAAGGTGGGGGTGACATTATCCTTCTTCCAATCTTCATGTATGTCTCCTGATCTCCATGACTTCTCGCAGATTAAGGAGAGGAGCCTCACAAGATCAGCCAGCTCTCTTAGCACCCCTGGATGGGTGGCATCTAGGTCTATTGATTTGAACAGAACAAGCTCCTGTAACAGATGACACACCAACTCTTCCTCCACTGAAGGTGGGTCTGTGTCTGCATCAGCCTGCATTTTTATTCCCATGTCCTGGGACATGTATTGGTGAAGAGAGAGGTGAAGAATGTGTGCTTTCCATGGTTTGTTCTGAAACAAAACTTCCACTACCTCAGTTAAAATTCTCCAGAATACTTTCAGTGTTGAAAAAGAATCAGATTAAATTCCCTTGAGACATCATTTCCCTTTTATTATTCTGAACTGCACTTCAAGGCCAAGTGAGGAGTCTATTGAAATAGTTATAAATGATTAATTTGTTTAATTCAAACCTCTTTTCTTTTCTTTTTTTTTCTTTTCTGTTTTTTTTTTTTTCCATCTGACATGAAACTGATGCATTGACTATTCTGTTTCAGGTAGTTTCACGTTAGTTTGTGTGCTCACAAAGGGCAAGAGGAATTCACATCATAAAATCAAATCGTAAACTTGTAATGGGAGAAAAAATAAATAAAGGAAAAGAAGAAAACAAAAAAAAAAGAAGAAGGAAAAGAGAAGGAAGTTATGTACACCAGTATTTGAACTGTTGTTGTTTTTATTTGCTTGCTTTCTGAAATAATTTGTTTCCACAAGCGTTACACTTGGTGCCATGGTTTAGTCATGAGGTCTGTGGTGACAGGGTGGACTTGATGATCTTTGAGGTCTCTTCCAACCTTGGTGATTCTGTGATTCTCTGATTATTGTGTATACAGTATTAAAAATAGAAGTTATAGAACCACAAGACTTACATGTGCCATTGTAGTAATACAGAAATGTTGGGATACAAGTTGAGAAATCAATAAAAGTACATCTCTAAGTTCTGAACTGACATGTGAGGATGTGCAATTGTATGTGTATATACATCATTCTCATATCTGCATACTGGTACTATACATATATTTCATTTGTTGGAAAAATAAGAGCAGACTACAGACACAACAGTAATGTAGAATAGAACAGAATAAACCAGGTTGGAAGAGACCTTCAAGATCATCATGTCCAACCTATCATCCAACACCACCTAATCAACAAAACCATGCAACCAAGCACCTTATCAAGTCTCCTCCTGAACACCTCCAGTGACGGCGACTCCACCACCTCCCTGGACAGCCCATTCCAATGGGCAATCACTCTCTCTGTGTAGAACTTCCTCCTAACCTCCAGTCTAAATCTCCCCTGGCACAGCTTGAGACTGTGTCCTCTTGTTCTGGTGCTGGTTGCCTAGGAGAAGAGACCAACCTCTGCCTGTCTATAACCTCCCTTCAGGTAGTTGTAGAGAGCAATAAGGTCACCCCTGAGTCTCCTCCTTTCCAGGCTAAGCAACCCCAGCTCCCTCAGTCTCTCCTCATGGGGCTTGTGTTCCAAGCCCCTCAACAACCTTGTTGCCCTTCTCTGGACAATAAGGTATTCCTCACAGAACAGTCTTCACAAAAGCTGCAAGAAAATTGTTCTGTGAGCATGGAACTAAAATCTGGGTTATTTTTTTCAGATTTGCATCCTGCTGTTAACATTGACTGATATCTTTGGAAGCTTCAGCCAACCCCACCCTTCCAGCTACTCCGTCCCAGGCAGGAAAGGCCTTGAGGTTTTGTGAGGAGCTGATCTTTGTCAGCTTTTGTGGTAAAGGGTGTCTATGCCCAGAATTATGCCCCAAATTTTGCCAAAACTTCTCCCTATATGTTTTGTTCAAATCCCCTTCCCCCTCCTTTCTGGAGTGGGTATTCAGCCAGAGCTGACAAAACAACAAGCCAGACATCAACAAGCCAAGGTAACCACCCAACCTGTCTTTTTGGGGTGAACAAGATCACACACACACATACATTGTGGAATGTTTGTGCTGTGCTCATGCTTCTTCCAAATATAGGCATAATTTTTTCTACATGCCTTGCTATGGGCTAATGGTGTTTACCAAGCATTTGACTACTGCCTAAATCCAAGCCTCGAGCAAATTATAAATATTACCCAAATTGTAAACAACTCTCTCTTTTGCTCTTCCATTATTGCTCTTTTGCTCTTCTCTTGCACATGCTCTGCCCTCATGAGTGTGTTCTGCCTTTGTCTGAAGGAATTGGCAACACTTGTTCATTTCCGAGCTGTGCCAGGGGAAAACCCCTCTCTGCTGTGCCCCACCCGTCTCTCAAACTGCTCTGGGAAGGGACTATTCCACGCACAGACTCCTGCAGACTCTTCAGGACTGCCAGTGCCAGGAATTGCCTGAGAGCCTTTTCCAGGTGAACCAACCTCCACCACTCCCCCCACAGCCCATGCCACACTCCCACAGCTGTGGGAGAAAGCTGCCTCCACCCTGTCCAGAAAGGACCACCCCTAGGACCCAGTTCACAGCACCTGACGAGCTCCTGAGAGCTGGCCATGGCAACCAGCATAGCAGCAGCTTAGCAACAAGTCTTTCAGCAAGTTAAACTATCTTTTCAGTGCTCACAGGTTTAACACAAGTATTGGTTCTGTTTAAAATCCCCGTTCTTTAGCTTGCGTGGTAGTGTAATTCAAGTCTCTGAAAGGATCCTTTAAAACCGTATGTGCCTACAGCTGCCAGGTGTCTTCTCTTGTCTTGCATCCTTGTTTCTTATTGAATAACTGTTTTGTATTTTTCTAATTTGGTTCAAAATCATTAAACTGTACCAGTTGATGGGATACATCCATGACCATCCACTGGAACCTGAAATATATACACACACATTGTTGAAAGAGTATTAAATATTTTTAAATATTAATACAATACAATACACCAGGTTGAAAGAGACCTTCAAGATCATCGTGTCCAACCCATCAACCAATCCAGCCCACCTAAACAACTAAACCATGCAGCCAAGCACCCCATCAAGTCTCCTCCTGAACACCTCCAATGAAGGTGACTCCACCACCTCCACGGGCAGCCAATTCCAATGGGCAATCACTCTCTCTGTATAGAACTTCTTCCTAACATCCAGCCTAAAGCTCCCCTGGCACAGCCTGAGACTGTGTCCTCTTGTTCTGGTACTGGCTGCCTGGGAGAAGAGACCAACCTCTGCCTGGCTACAATCTCCCTTCAGGAAGTTGTAGAGAGCAAGAAGGTCTCCCCTGAGCCTCCTCTTCTCCAGGCTAAGCAGCCCCAGCTCCCTCAGCTTTTCCTCATAGGGCTTGTGTTCCAAACCCCTCACCAACTTTGTTGCCCTTCTCTGGACACGTTCCAGCAAGGCAACATCCTTCCTAAACTGAGGGGCCCAGAAGTGGACACAGTACTCGAGGTGCGGCCTAACAAGTGCAGTATACAGGGGCAGAATGACCTCCCTGCTCCTGCTGGCCCCACTGTTCCTGATGCAGGCCAGGATGCCATTGTCCTTCTTGGCTGCCTGGGCACTCTGCAGGCTCATGTTCAGCCTACCGTCAACCAGTACCCCCAGGTCCCTCTCTGCCTGGCCACTCTCCAGCCACTCTGACCCCAGCCTGTAGCACTGCATGGGGTTGCTGTGGCCAATGTGCAGAACCCGGCACTTGGATGTGTTCAATCTCCTGCCCTTGGATTCTGCCCATCTGTCCAGCCTGTCGAGGTCCCTCTGCAAAGCCTCTCTACCCTCCAGCAGATCAACTACTGTCCCCAGCTTGGTGTACTAATTAATATTATTATAAGTACTAATTAATATCATTACAAACATTTCATATTTCATAAATCATAACCACAACTATCACAGCTTTTTATGTCTGGTGCCCCTGACTCCTTTTGTTTGCTTGAAGAACCAACTAATTGAACAACTGACCACAACTAAACTGGCACGGTTATAAATGGAGTTCTGCTATGGAGGGGAGCACTCTCTCCTCTTGGTCCACAGAAGAAGCCTTTGCAGCTCAGAACTTATAATACAATACACCAGGTTGGAAGAGACCTTCAAGATCATCGCGTCCAACCTATCAACCAATCCAACCCACCTAAATACAATACAATACAATACAATACAATACAATACAATACAATACAATACAATACATACAATACAACCCACCTAAACAACTAAAAGACTAAACCGTGGCACCAAGCACCCCATCAATCCTCTTCTTGAACACCTCCAATGAAGGTGACTCAACCACCTCCACGGGCAGCCGATTCCAGTGGGCAATCACTCTCTCAGTATAGAACTTCTTCCTAAGATCCAGTCTAAACCTGCCCTGGCACAGCCTGAGACTGTGTCCTCTTGTTCTGGTACTGGCTGCCTGGGAGAAGAAAACTTCTCCCCTTTTAGAATGGAATCTATGGAACCTCAACAATCCCCTCCACACACACCTTGGTGAGTAATTCTATATCACAGTATCACAGTATCACAACATCACCAAGGTTGGAAGAGAAGACCATCGAGTCCAGCCTGTCACCACAGACCTCATGACTAGACCATGGCATATTGTGGGCATCCATGAGAGATTTTCCTTTTATGAGTGAGTTGTGTGCACATCTTGGCTCATGTCTCCAAATAGTTTAATAGTTTAATTAGTTGTGCTACAGTATTTTCCCAACCGACATTCACACCTGTAATTGTATTGTGTTGGAAGGAGAGCAGATTTAACTGTGATGAATCAGTGGCTGTTAGCCTCCTGTTTTGTCTGTCTTCTTCATACCAATGCCCTAACCAGTGACTGGAGCTCTCTGTTATTTATTATAAAGCTGAAGAACTCACTGAATTGTTTTTCTTTCTTTTACTGCCTATTTCAAAAACATCAGGAAACTTCATTATCTTTGTGCCTTTTTGTCTTTATTGCTTCAGATCTGCCAGTAAGCTCAAAATTGTGTTATGTAGATGGCATACAGAGAGACACATGTAAACATATAAAGATAAATCATTACATGAAAATTGTTTTCTTAGAAAATGAGAGATGCATCAGATACTTATTGATATATAAAGTCTCTTCATAAAATATCAACATACATCATTCAGAATGCTTTCGATACACTGTAGTCGGTAGGTGACATAACACTGACACTGAGTGCTTTCAAATTATCTTTCGTGTTTAGGCCTTCTTTATTCACTTGATGGACAGGGCTGTATTACAGAGTTTCTCAAAACAAAATTAGACTTAAAGAGAGCAGTTTTCTGTCAATATGTACTTCTGGAAATGACAGCTCTAATCTTCCACTGCCTGCAGATAATGGATGTTCAAAGATTCTTTCATCATAAGTGACCTCTAGAACTCTGGATTCTAAACAGCAGAAGACTTCAAAATAAGGAGCAGTCCTCTAAAGTGAAAAAGTAATAAAAGAAGCTACCATTAGGTCAATCAGCTTAAGGAGGCAAAAGGATAAGAGAAACAAAAAATCCCCCCCAAACCCCCAAACAAAACAAAACAAAACAAACCCAAGAAAAATGAATCTATATCATTCATTTTTTGGCATTTGTTCTATTTATGCCTATAAATTTGCACATGTGTATGTTAAATTCATCTTTGTCTTTCAAAGAAATTAATTTATATTAATGGGTAAAGTTTTATTTGAGTCTTAGCTCTTCTAAAGAAATGTCCATTTTGTTGGCAACACGATTTCACAAAGCTTCATTAGTGAGTCATAAATGTAGCCACAGATTAATGGAATGATTTTATCAACAAAGAAAGTTGACCAAACATTTTTAAGTACTCATGGTACATTGAAAGAAAAATAATTTTAAATGATGCTTATTCTTGAGTAATTTTGTTCCAGGGACATAACTTAAAAATACCAGATCATGCAAAATCTGAAACTGTCAGTATTTTTTAATTAAAGGCTTTTACCATAAAATTCTTATGTTCAGATGCTGCCATTCCGTTATCTAGTCTAGCAAATTTCATTCTTCCATAGGGAGTGAGAAATAGTACCTTCTGATTTATGAACAATGACTGATCATGGTTTAAATAAGTCATTAACAAATAATAATTTAAGAATAACTGATGTAAGAACTCAACCATCACCTCTTATATGAGGATGATCAGAGGGCTGGAGCACCTCTCATATGGGTACAGACTGAAGGAGTTGGGGCTGTGCAGTCTGGAGAAGAGAAGGCTCCCAGGTGACCTAATTGTGGCCTTCAGTATCTTCTCAGGATGTCAGGTAGTGATAGGACTAGGGGGAATGGAATGAAGCTGGAGGTGGGGAAATTCAGGCTGGAGGTGAGGAGGAGGTTCTTCACCATGAGAGTGGTGAAGCCCTGGAATGGGTTGTCCAGGGAGGTGGTTGAGGCCCCATCCCTGGAGGTGTTTAAGACCAGGCTGGATGAAGCTCTGGCCAGCCTGATCTAGTGCAGGGTGTCCCTGCCCATGGCAGGGGGGTTGGAACTAGATGATCCTTGTGGTCCCTTCCAACCCTGACTGATACTATGATACTATGAACATATCAAACATGCTTAACATTCTGTTGCAAGACGTGGTTTGTAAACAAATCCTTTTTTTACAATATGCATTAATCTTAACTGCACCAAGCAATTGTTATTCATACTAAAATGCTGAAAGCATTTAGACTGAAATGAAAATTTGTGGGTCTATTGGATAAAGAAATCTGGGAGCAGTCATACACCATGTGTTGCTGTAATGTCACTCATATAGGATAGAAAGGATAGAAATCCTATAGAAATCATATTTGGTCAAATCATATCATCATGGCACTTCATTTGTAAGTTTTGGGGGAATCCCAAAAGCAAGGACTCTCTTGAGATGTTATTGCTTACATTTCCTTTGTGAAAATGCTGGTTTTAAAAATATTACTTCCCTGCCCTTGAGGCAGATTATATTAGAACACTCCAAGAATGATTGCTGTTATTTTACTGTGCTTCATGTCAATCATGATATGTCAGCAGAAGAGAAAACAGTGGAAGTTTTCCAGATCATCTGTATGCATCTAGGAGTAAACTACAGCAGATTTTCTTCCTAGTGACTGGATGGCCACAAAATCAGGCTGAAAGTTATTGAACAGATAGACCATGTGGCTAGGTGCAAATCCCTTCATGCTTGGTGCTATGGAACAACAAAATAAAAGGAGCAAGGTAAGGCTGAGAGTACTCCTGAAAGGAGTTGCATGCATCCACGTGGTCTACCTGCTCAACAGGGTGCATATGACTGCAATCATATGCTAAAGTTAAGTAAATGCAGAGGATTAATACAGCACTTAGAATAGAATAAATCAGGTTGGAAGAGACCTTCAAGATCATCGCATCCAACCTATCAACTAATCCAACCCACCTAATCAACTAAACCATGGCACCAAGCACCCCATCAAGTCTCCTCCTGAGCACCTCCCATGATGGTGACTCCACCACCTCCCCGGGCAGCCCATTCCAATGGGCAATCACTCTCTCTATAGAGAACTTCTTCCTAACCTCCAGCCTAAACCTCCCCTGGTGCAGCCTGAGACTGTGTCCTCTTGTTCTGGTGATGGCTGCCTGGGAGAACAGACCAACATCTGCCTGTCTACAACCTCCCTTAAGGTAGTTGTAGAGAGTAAGAAGGTCTCCTCTGAGCCCCCTCTTCTCCAGGCTAAGCAACCCCAGTTCCCTCAGCTTCTCCTTATAGGGCTTGTGTTCCAAACCCCTCACCAACTTCACTGCCCTTCTCTGGACACGTTCCAGCAGTCAAACAACAAATAAACAAACACATTCCATTTTAAAGTACCTGCACCCTCCAGTGTAAAGGTGTAATCTTAAAGTTGCTCTGGCTGTAATAGGAACATTTCCATACCTGACAAATGAACTGGATGAGCAAGTCAGGATATTTATTAAGGTAGCACATGCCTTCAGGAAAGTCCCTAAGCTATAAAATTTGGATCAAATGGTAAATAACATGCAGCAACAAGATTCATTATTAGTTTTATTGAAACTGCACAGTAGATGCTAAATAAAAATCAATATTTATCATAAAATCAGATGAAAGGCATTACTTTAAAGTAAATTTAACTCACAATCAATGTACTTCTTTAACTGAAAAACCTGAATTGTAATCTGGAAGAACAGGAAGGCAATAGAACCAAAGAAATGTCTTTACAATGCACCTCAGAAAAGAACTACTATATGTAGCCCTCTTTAAAAAATAAACAAACAAATAAGTAAATAGTAATAATAATAAAACAGAGAAAGAAAAGAGAGAAAACCATAATCTAGAGAGACAGCACTAATCATATAATCATTATCAGGTTAGTTGACAAAAGGAATATCTGATGATTTGGAAACTACTAGTTTTACTTCCCGCACTTATTATCATAGAATAATAAACTCACAGAGTACTCTGGGTTGGAAGGGATCTTAATAATCATCTAATTTCACTCCCTCTGCCATGGGCAGAGACATCATCAGGTTGCTCAAGGCCCCATCCAGTCTGGCCTTTTTCAAGGGAAAGGGCATCCAGAACTTCTCTGGGAAACTTGTTCCAGTACCCCACCATCCTCACAGTGAAAAAGCTTTTCCTAACATCTAACCTAAATCCACCATCTTTCAGTTTAAAGCCATTACTTCTTTTCCTGTCTTCTCCAGGTTGAACAACTCCAACTTTCTCAGCCTGCCTTTATAGGACAGGTGCTCCAGGCCTCTGATCATCTTCATGGATCTTCTGTGGACTTGCTTCAACAGATCTGTGTCAATCTGCTATTGAGGACCATGGAACTGAACACTCTACTCCAGATGGGGTCTCACAAATGTGGAGTATAAGGGGCAAATCACCTCCCTCAAACTGCTGGACACCATCATCATAATTATTAACATTATTATCATTATTATTATCATCATCATCATCTTTTGTTGCAAGAGGATTTATAAGAACTGTCTTTATTGACGCTAGTATGTCTATGTATATGTGTAAAACTGCATGCACAGAAACCCATGCACACACTGCACCATGTATGAAAGAGACACATATGACAGAAGGGAGTATCTTGAATTTTGCTGAGTACCTGCTATTTCACAAGGGGCCCTACTGAAAACTGTTCTAGGGGTAGAAATATATTACTGGGTACAAAAATAATTCTGAATTTACTGACTCATGCATAAAATCTCCTTGTTCTACAGAACATTACAGGAGGATAAAAGAAAGAAGAACTGTGGGATGTTAAGAGGAAGGGATAAAAATTACAGGATGTTTTAGCATGGACATATTATATGTACAATTTGTAGCTAGTCAATAGCAGTAATCACAGTAATTACAAGTCATAATGGTGCTTAGCCATTATCAGAATGCAAAGGAAATTTTAGGCATTCCCATAGAGGTGACTTTTAAGGTGGAATCTGAAGGTCCAGAGGAAAAACAAAAGCATTGTTCCAGAGAAAAAAGGATATCTGTCCAGAGAAAAAGGCTTTTTGATCACTCTTGAGTACCATAGCTACACAGTGTACAGTATAATAAGGAACATGCATGCTAGAGGCTATGCCATTGTGGGCTGCAAAGGTAAGTCTTTAAGGAGGTGGGAATGCCAGAAACTTCAGATAAATGGAGCCAGAGATTTCCACTCGTAAATAGGAATGGTTGCTATTCATATCCGAAGAAAGGAATGTGTTGCTTTCTGCTTGTGGTAGGACAGAACCAAATGAAAACAAAAGGAAAAGCTACAGTGCTGGTAGATACCCCCAGAGTCATGATAAAAGGGAAAAAAAGAGAAATGTATTTTGTTTTCATCCATTGCAAATATCCCTCCAGGTAGAAAACATTAATTGCCATGTTCCTAAGTTCCATTGTCCTGTGGAGAAGGAAACTTGGAGTTATTCCAAATTATGGATTGCCTGCTGATTTCTGTACCATTCTATCAGCAATTCCACCAAGCCCTTTTGATTTTTTAAATGCCCTCCAGGGGTCTGCTCCCAGACTCTACATACTGGAGTGAGGACACTTGCTTAATGAATGTCTGCTGGGTGAAAAATTGGTCAGCTGAGCTGTCTGTGGACGTGTTTTTATCTGTTTCTCTTCACCATTCTAACAAGAAATGTGGATGTTAAACTGTTGCATGTAGGCCTTGTCACTCTTACTTGGCGTTATGTCAATCTTTAGCCTGTGGCTAAAGTATGGAAGTATTGATGTAAATGAAATACATTATTTGTTACTGTATTTTATTTTTATCTCAATAAAAATATTGTCTGGATCTCAAAGTAGTTGCCATTACTTTAAGGCATTAGTTTTGATTTCAATCCAACTGAACAAAGAATTTAAGATTTGGTTTCATCAACAGCCTTATAATTATTGTAGAGAATACAGAATTAACCTGGTTGGAAAAGACCTTTGAGACCATCAAGTCCAACCTATCACCCAACACCATCTAATCAACTAAACCATGGCACTAAGTGCCTCATCCAGTCTCTTTTTCAATACTTCCATGGATGGTGACTCCACCATCTCCCTGGGCAGCCCATTCCAATGGGCAATCACTCTTTCTGTGAAGAATTTCTTCCTAACATCCAGCCTAAACCTCCCCTGGCACAGCTTGAGACTGTGTCCTCTTGTTCTGCTACTGGTTGCCTGGGAGAAGAGACCAACCCTTACCTGGCTGCAACCTCCCCCCAGGTAGTTGTAGAGAACAATAAGGTCTCCCCTGAGCCTCCTCTTCTCCAGGCTAAGCAACCCCAGCTGCCTCAGCCTCTCCTCATAGGGCTTGCGCCCCATAACCCTCACCAGATTTGTTGCCCTTCTCGGGACATGTTCAAGAGTCTCAATGTCCTTCTTAAATTGAGGGGCCCAGAACTGGACACAGGACTCAAGGTGTGGCCTAACCAGTGCTGAGTCCAGGGGCACAATGACTTCCTGGCTCCTGTTGGCCACAATATTTCTGATGCAGGCCAGGATGCCATTGGCCTTCTTGGCTGCCTGGGCACACTGCAGGCTCATATTCATCTGGCTGTCAATCATTACCCCTAGGTCCCTTTCTGTCTGGCTGCTCTCCAGCCACTCTAACCCCATCTTGTAACACTTCATGGGGTTGTTTTGGCCAATGTGCAGAACCCGGCACTTAGATGTGTTAAATCTCATGCACTTGGACTCTGCCCATCTGTCCAGCCTGTCAAAATCTCTCTGCAGAGCCCTCCTACCCTCTGAAAGATCGACACCTGCTCGCAACTTGGTGTCATCTGCAAATTTACTGATGATGGACTTGGTCCCCTCATCCAGATCATCAGTAAAGATATTGAACAGTGGCCTTGATGAAGAAATGGAGTGTACCTTCAGCAAATTTGCTGATGACACAACACTGAGAAGAGTGGCTGACACACCAGAAGGTTGTGCTTCCATTCAGCAAGACTTAGACACACTGGACAACTGGGAGACAATGAACCTAATGAAGTTTAACAAGGATAACTGTAGAGTCTTGTATACTATACACCAGTACAGGTTAGGGGTTGAGGTTAGGGGTTGACCTGATGGAGAGTAGCTCCACAGAGAATGACCTTGGAGTCAGTTATATATTGGATAGCAGTAGTAAGTTATCCATTGGACAGAAATGTGCCCTAGTGGCCAAGAAGGGCAGTAGTATACTCAGGTGCATTAAGAAGAGTGTGTCAAGAATGTCAAGGGAAGTTCTTCTCCCCCTCTACTCGGCCCTATCTGGAATATTGTGTACAGTTCTGGGCTCTTGAGTTCAAGAAGGATAGGAAACTACCAGACAGAGTTCAACAGAGGGCTACTAGAATGATTAAAGGAATGAAGCATCTCTCTTTTATGAGGAAGGACTGAGAGACCTGGGACTGTTTAGTCTGGAGAGGAGAAGGCTGGGAAGGGGACCTTATCAACCAGCACCAGAACAAGAGTACACAGTCTCAAGCTGTCCCAGGGTAGGCTTAGGCTGGATGTTAGCAAGAAGCTCTTCATAGAAAGAGTGATTGCCCATTGGAATGTGCTGCCCAGGGAGGCAGTGGAGTCACCATCCTTGGAGGTGTTTAGGAAGAGACTGGATGGGGTGCTCAGTGCCATGGTTTAGTTGATTAGATGGTGTTGGGTGATAGGTTGGACTCGATGATCTTGCAGGTCTTTTCCAACCTGGTCTATTCTATTCTATTCTAAATATCTAAAGGGTGGCTGTCAGAATGATGAAGGTGTTCTCTTTCAGTCATACCCAGTGACAGGATGAGGGACAATGGATGTAAACTCAATCACAGGAGATTCCATTGCAGTATGAGAAAAAAAAAATTACAGTGAGGGTAATGTACCACTGGAACAGGTTGCCCAGAGAAGTTGTGTAATCTCCTCCTCTAGAGATCTTCAAACCTGCTTGGACACATTTCTGTGTGACCTGATCTAAGAGGCCCTGCTTTGCAGGGGGGTTGGACTATCTGATCTTTCAATGTCCCTTCCAACCCCTGGCATTCTATGAAAACAGTATCACAGTATAACCAAGGTTGGAAGAGACCCCAAGGATCATCAAGTCCAACCTGTCCCAACAGACCTCACAACTAGACCATGGCACCAAGTGCCACGTCCAATCTCCCCTTGAACACCTCCAGGGACGGCGACTCCACCACCTCCCTGGGCAGCACATTCCAATGACGAATGACTCGCTCAGTGAAGAACTTCCTCCTCACCTCGAGTCTAAACCTCCCTGGCACAGCTTGAGACTGAGACTGTCCCCTTGTTCTGGTGCTGGTTGCCTGGGAGAAGAGACGAACCCCCTCCTGTCTACAACCACCTTTCAGGTAGTTGTAGAGGGCAATGAGGTCACCTCTGATCCTTCTCTTCTCCAGGCTAAACAATCCCAGCTCCCTCAGCCTCTCCTCATAGGGCTTGTGCTCAAGTCCTCTCACCATCAGTTCCATCAGTTATGTCAATGAGGTTATTGCTACTGATTTCAGTGTGACCAGACTTTCACAAGTGCCCTTCATTTTGATGAGTTGATAGTTTCAACTATTAACAGGTTTTAATAGAAGCCATAAGCTATGTTCACTTAATTTGCTGCTGAAAACAGGCCACCTCAGAGGCATAGCTATGTAACAGTATGTTGTTGTACTTCACATGAAGGAATAAGAGCACACTGTCCATTAATATTTCAAGAAAAATAATTTTAAAAACCCCAACTTGCTTCAAACCCTCTCTAGCATTTGTGTGATAAGATAAGAGTGAATATGCAGTTCTGGTATTAAAAAGATAAGGCTGACTACTGTTTCTGCTTTATTGATTTCCATGGTGGTGTGTCAGCAGTCCTGTGTATTATGGCTAAAGAGCAACTGTGAAACAGAGTGAAGAAATGTTTTTAGCTAGGTGTCACATAGCTATTTAGCAAATTGCTAATATACATCTTAAATAATGTTTTCAGAATAGAATATTAAAAATCAGACATTTTACAGCCAGAGTATTTTTGTGGTGTATTTGAGAAAAGTACCAAAGGGCCCTGAGAGCCTAGAGGACCTTGAGGGCCAAAAATGGTGGCCAAGTTATCACAAGAGTTGATGTTCTGCCTCAGATGGGATGCTGCTGCGATGGGGATAATTTTTATAAGAACTTTATTAGCTTTCAAAAGGAAATAGAGAAAAGTTCATTAGCATAAGTAGTGTGTGTGTGTTTGCATGTGTGAATGCAAGCTTTATAGTTTATGGAATTTAACTGATTGTTTTTGACTATTTATTGATAGTGAAAATATAATAAAATGGTAGTTTGAGTCTGTCTATGATGATGGAGCTGAAATTGTACTTTGGAATCTGAACAGTCTGTAAGCCCACAATTTACAGTACCATGGGAAGACTGTAAATAAGCAGGCAAAAAAAAAACCCTGAAAAATGTTTACTTGAAGAAATAGTCAAGAGGTGCATTGTGATTATTTCAAAGTCAAAAGAAGGTAAACAACTGCAAAATATCTGGCAGCATTAAAATTAAGGGCGGGGAATCATAAAGGCTGTCAGGAAGACGGAGCTGATAGTGGTATTTTTGCAATGTTTCAATTTAATTGGTGTTTAGATATCTGGAAAGAAGTAATAACAACAATAAAATATGTTCTGACTAAATTAATACATGTATCCAATGTCTGTCAAATCTTGTAATCATGTTGTTCAGTATCACAGTTTCAATTACAGTGTTCCATTGTATGTCACAGTGTAGTAAAAAAGGATAACCATTAGTACTCTGGTGCCATAGTAACACTTCTGTTATTGGTGTCCACACCTTAAGTGAATGTAAGTTTCCCTCCAAAAAGTTTACTTATTTGTGTTACCAAGCAGAGTAGTGGTGGAGACCTTCTTGCTGTCTACAACTACCTTAAAGGAGGTTGTAGCCAGGTGGGGGCTGGTCTCTTCTCCCAGGCAACCAGCACCAGAACAAGAGGACACAGTTTCAAGCTGTGCCAGGGGAGGTTTAGGCTGGGTGTTAGGAAGAAATTCTTCATAGAAAGAGTGATTGGCCATTGGAATGTGCTGCCCAGGGAGGTGGTAGAGTCACCATCCCTAGAGGTGTTTAGGAAGAGACTTGATGGGGCACTTGGTGCCATGGTTTAGTTGATTAGATAGTATTGGATGATGGGTTGGACGCGATGATCTTGAAGGTCTCTTTCAACCTGGTCTATTCTATTCTATTCTATTCTATTCTATTCTATTCTATTCTATTCTATTTTCTATTCTATTCTTTTTTCTACATTTCATACAAAATTATCAGTTTAAAGCCACATTCCTTTAGAAATGTTGAGTGCACACATACATTGCTACAAAATATGATACACTTCCTGATAAAAAAGTGCCTTTCATGAATCTGTAGGACATGGTTACATGGTATCTAGAGTTATAGAATTAATTTGTATACATGATCTCATAGTTGTATTCTATTCAGGGACAAAAAGAATAAAGTAAGAAATCTCATTTTTACTGCCTACCTATTTACCTTTACCTGTATTTATTTCATCAGGCTGAAGAAATAAATTTCTGCTCCCTTGTTTTGAATCTGTTTACCTTTTACTGACCTGTTCTAGAATTCAAAGAAATGAGAAAGGCCATGTGTGTGTGAATTCAAAGCCAAGATCTATGGAGCAGACAATGCATTTCTACATAACTAGGTTGGAATCTAAATATGAAGTAGTTACACATCAATATAATTTCATACCTCTTCATACCATACCATAAATATGCATTAAATGTGCCTTTGTGCTCCTGCAACCGAGAATATCAGCAGCAGACTATTCATATTTCTGTGCTTAAATAGCCAGTTTGCACACCCTTTAATGACACTGAGACATGCTGTGAAACATTAAAACAATCATAGTATCATAGTATCAGTCAGGGTTGGAAGGGACCACAAGGATCATCTAGTTCCAACCCCCCTGCCATGGGCAGGGACATCCTACACTAGATCAGGCCGGCCAGAGCTGGCCTTGTTCACTGCAGGGGCTTGCTTTCTGCCCCATCCCGGCTTGGTTGCCTGTAGTGGAGATGCAGACTCCAGAATTCACTAGGTCCTTCTTGATGTGCTGGAGTGCAATCAGGTGGTTGGAGTCATTGCTCTGTGCAGCAGCTGGTCCTGCCTTGTTGCATGCTGGAGGCTGATGGCAGTGCAGAGGTGCTTGTTCTCACACCTCAGATGAGTGTCTTTGCATGCATGGAAACTGGTGCCCTGTTCTCTGCTTGGCATTGTTGTTGGAATGGCTTCTGCACCATCTTTTGGGAATCTGTAATTAAGAAATGTTGTGTTTGAAACTCTGTTTAATGTACAGACTGTACAGCAGTAGGCTCTGTGTTTCTTTATATGCATATCCATCCTTGGAGACCTTGAATTCGTTGAAGAGACTGCAGTTAAAGAATTTGGGACTGTCAATCAGTTGGGGTTATTCTCCCCTCTGTAAAAGGAATTTGTTTTGATAGAAAAAAAAACCCAAAACACATCGTTTGAGTACTAAACTGCAATGAGACTATGAGAATTCAAATGGGATTAGGGCTCTTAGTGATTCACAGGTGAATTCACAGAATCACAGAATTAACTAGGTTGGAAGAGACCTTCAAGATCATCAAGTCCAACCCATCATCCAACACCATCTTGTCAACTAAACCATGGCACCAAGTGCCTTATCTGCTTTTACTTTAAACACTCTCAGGGATGGTGACTCCACCACCTTCCTGGGCAGCACATTCCAATGGCCAATCTCTTTCTGGGAAGAATATCTTCCTAACATCCATCCTAAACTGCAAATTGTTTTAGAATCATAGAATTGTTGGGGTTGGAAGGGACCTCAAGGATCATCCAGTTCCAATCCCCCTGCCATGGGCAGGGACACCTCACACTAAAGCAGGTTTCTCAGAGCTGCATCCAGCCTGGCCTTAAAAACCTCCAGGGATGAAGCTTCCACCACCTCCCTGGAAAACCTGTGCCAGTGTCTCACCACCCTCATGGGGAAGAACTTCTTCCTAACATCCAATATGAATTCACCCATTTCTAGGTTTTTCTTTTCCATTCCCCCTAGTCCTATCATTACCTGACACCCTTAAAGTCCCTCACCTACCCCATTTTCCCCCTCAAATCCCAGAGCACCTGGGCTCTTTTGCAGTCTCCTCCCACCCCAGGTGTGGCCACTTGGCCCTCCTCACTCACTCCCCTTTTTAATCCCCCCAAGGAGGGCAGAAGCTCCAAACTGAGCCCATCTGGGCTGAGGGATCCTCCTCTCATCACTGGTGAGTGCCCACGGTGCACACTGGGTGATGGTGGTGGTGATAACAAAGGCCGGGGGGCCTGGTGGCCCCCCGGTTGGGTAGGAAAGGTGTTGATGGCCTCTCCAGTATCATCCACGGGTTCTGGGTGGGCTTTCTTACTGGGGCTGAGCCCCTCTGTGTGGTATGGGAGCAGCTCTCTTGTAGAATCATGGAATGATTTGGGCTGGAGTGAATCAAGAAATCTGGTACCAAATCATCTGTTAAATATTTTATTGCATTGTAACTTACATTTCATAGGCAGAGTCATAGTTGTAGTCAGACTTGGCAGTAAGCACCAAGCTGTGTGTGCATTATAGGATGCTTGCAGCATTCAGTTTTATAATGCAAGACCCACCTATGTAAACAAACATTGCAGAAGAAACAGTATCATCTGTTTATCCTTTGTTTTGGAAATAAAACAATACACAGGCAGATGGTAGCTGGGAGGACATACAAAGACATCACTTAAATAATATTTTTGTTTTTGCTATCACAGAAGAAATTTGAGATTACAGAAATTCCAAATGCATAGAGGAGAACACTCATATTAAGCAGAAAAAACTCCTAAAATATAATGAAGTGCTTCTAACAGTCTTCTAAGTGATGCAACGTAAAGGTGATAGTGGAAAATAGCTCAGAGAAACTTCATGATTAGTTTCTGCATTTTCAGTGTTGCAAAGCTCACATCATACCCAATTTACTTTCAAACCAGCATTTATGCTGTCTTACTCCTATGAAACAGATACAAATAATGAATTCACTGGGGCAGGAGTTTGCGGAAGAGGAGAATGAGACCTCATACCTCCCCTTTGACAGGAGTCTGAGAACTGCACATACTATAGCCTGCAAGTACGCTTGCTTTGGGTAATGGGGAACTGTCTGATATTCTTTATTAATCATTGTATGCCTGTGTGGCTGTTTCAGCTGGATGCCTCCAAAAAAAGAAGCCACAGTGTTGAGACCTCCAAAGTCTAGAGTGTCCAGCCTGGTGGATCCATAAATCCTGCACCATTATAAATCTGGCTGCAAAGTTACTGTTTCTCTATTTCTTCCCTCCCTGCTCCTGTGGGAGGGAGATGCTCTCTTACCTGGTAACTATGGGGGCGTATCCCAGGCCTCTTTGGCCTGAGTAATTCATTCTTTTGTGTGTGTGCAATCTTGTCCTGTTTAGACCTAACACCAGGTGAAAAGGGGGGACAGTTCAGGTCTGACCAGTGTGAAACCAGCCTAGCAATGGGGGTGGGGGGAAGAAAGAGCCATGGGGTTTTGGTGAACCCCAGGTGGGGAGAAGGGGAGTGGGGATTTTTTTTGTTGGTTTGGTTTGGGTTTTTTTGATCTGGTGTAAAGGAATTTGTGTGTTAAGATTAGACTGGGGATTTCATTGAACTTTTTGTGCTTTGCTAGGCTCACCAATATGCTTTATAGTTTTTGCAGTATATTAATTGCTTTTCCACTCAATCTTTCCATTATTATCCAATCCACTTGTGTAAGCATTATTCTTTTGCCCCTTTTGGAGCAACAGTATCGCCAAGGTTGGAAGAGACCTCAAAGATCATCAAGTCCAACCTGTCACCACAGACCCCAGGACTAGACCATGGCACCAAGTGCCACCTCCAATCCCCTCGAACACCTCCAGGCACGGTGACTCCACCACCTCCCCAGGCAGCCCATTCCAATGGCGAATGACTCTCTTGGTGAAGAACTTTCTCCTCACCTTGAGCTTAAACTTCCCCTGGTGCAGCTTGAGACTGTGTCCCTTTGTTCTGGTGCTGGTTGCTAGAGAGAAGCACAATCAGAACAGAACAATCTGTCCCACTCTAAACCCCAACAGCCTGCTATAAACAGTGTGGGGACTTTTCTTTTTTTTTCCCTCTCTTTTTCTCATGAATCATAGCATCATAGAATAGTTTGGGTTGGAAGGGACTTTTAAAGGTCATCTAGTCCAACCCTCCTGCAGTGAGCAGGGCCATGTTTAGCTGGATCAGGTTGCTTAGAGCCTGGTCCAACCTGACCTTGAATGTTTCCAGGGACGGTGCATCCACCACCTCTCTAAGCAAACTGTTCCAGTGTTTCACCACCCTCATTGTAAAAAGTGTCTTCTTTCTATCTAGTCTAAATCTGCTCTCTTCTAATTTAAAACCATAATTGTTTGTCTTGTTGTAACAGACTCTGCTAAAAAGTCTGTCCCAATCTTTCATATAAGCCTCCTTTACATACTGAAAGACTGAAAAAAATGCCTTCCTGAAGCATACACTTCTCCAGGCTAAACCATTCCAAGTCTTTCAGTCTTTCTTCATAGGAAAGGTACCCCATCCTTCTGGCTATTTTTGTGCCACTCTCCGGACTTGCTCCAACATTCTTAGGACTCCAGAGCTGGACACAATACCCCAGGTGAGTTCTCACAAGAACGGTGTAGGGGGTCAGAATCATTTCCCTCAATATTTTGGTCACTTCTTTTGATGCATCCCAGTGTACAGTTGGCCTTCTGGGCTGGGTGCTGCTGGCATGAGTTCAGCTTTTCACCCACCAGTACCCCCAAGGCCTTCTCTGCAGGGCTACTCTCTATCTTTTCACCCCACCTTGATACAAGGAGTTGCTCCAACCCAGGTGAAAGGTCTTGCACTTGGCCTTGTTGAACCTCATGAAGTGAGGCACAGGCCCACTTCTCAAGCTTGTTCAGGTCCCTCTGGATGGCATCCCGTCCTTCATACATTTCAAACACAGCGCTCAGCTTGATGCCTTCTGAACGTCCAAAACTGTTTAATGAATTATACACTAAAAGAGTGGGATTTATTTTCTCCATAGCCTATAAAGTCAGTAGTGAGTACAATAGATTAAGCTAGATAAGTTCCCCTTACTACTCTCGCTCAGTCTCATTTTTCTCCATGGCTGAGACACCTTTCATAGCTACTGGGAAGCAGAGACTTGTAATAAAGCTTCAAAGATTTAAATGATTAATAAAAAGGAGCTGCAACTTTTATGTGCAGCTAGAGGAGGTAATGCTGCTATTCCCTTATAATGAAACACATGGAAATAAGGAGCCTCAGTTAGGAAAAAAAAACCTAGCAGTCTAACCTAACTACACCAAACCTGAATATTTTTGGATGCAGAACTTGTAATGGGGTCATAGTTTTCTTCCTTACTTTCATGGACTGTATAGGAAGACAGTATGGCATTAGAGCATTCAGACTGTGCACCCAGATCATCAAAATCCTAATCAGTGCAATGAGCATATTTCCAGCAGTTTTCTCTGTTAATATAAGAGTATTAGTTCAATATTATATACAGTTTAATGGACTTTGTATGATGCTGGGAAGGAAGGAGTGACATATCTTTGAACACAATTTATGGTTCATAAACGTATTCATGTTTGGAGCCTCAGAGTAATTTGCAGATAACCAGATCTAACACTGCTGCCAAGAAAATGATCAAAACAATTAAACTGGCATTGTTACAGAGATTCAGATTGGGAAGGATTAAGGATGCAAAAGGAAATTTACTACTTTGTGAGGAAGTCAGAAATACTGACAGCCTGTATGCTACCTATGTCCTACCTAAGCTACTGCCTTTTTGAAGGTCCTTTGCTAAATGACAGCACAGCTTAAGTGTGATTTTTATTCTGAACTTGATGTTAAGTTCTGTAATACCCAACAATTTCTATAAGGCATTTAAAAATATTTACTAACATGCAGGATCAGACTCACATTGCTATTTAAATATGACTGACTGCATACTCTGCAATCTGTGCTCAAAGTCCATGTTGGTCTTTCATCGGGGTGTTGCTTAAGTGGTTTGCTTTGTTACATTGTGTTAGTTTGTTTTTTTTTTTTTCTTGCACTCCTCTTTCTAAATAAAGTTCCAGTATAACAGAGTTCTGTGGGCTGCTGTATATGTCATTTGTAAATATTTTCCTAGTGTGGTGGGTTGAAGTTTCCCCCCAACATTAACTTTGCCAGACCAACTCAGTTAGAAGCAAATGAAGCTGCATTTACAAGCAAAATCTACACTCTACAATGGAATGCAATGAATATGTACAAAATATACAGTATTTACAATATTATACAGATGGAATGGAATAGAATTAGCCAGGTTGGAAGAGACCTTTGAGGTCATTGAGTCCAACCTGTCATCCAACACCATCTAATCAACTAAACCATGGCACCAAGTGCTTCATCCAGTCTCTTCCTAGACCCCTTCAGTGATGGTGACTCCACCACCTCCTTGGGCAGCCCCTTCCAATGGCCAGTCACTATACACAAAAACTCCCCTGGTCAAGAGTCCAGGAAAGCTGTTCCACTGCCCCACCCCAACAACTTGGTTAGACTTAGCCAAGGTCAGCCAAAGCATGCTCCTTCTCCCAAGTGAAGAAAACCAGCCAAGATCAGAAGAGAAAAGATAAGAATTGTTATGGTGCAGCTCCTCTCATTCCAGATATTCACCCAATGAATCTGTTTAGAATAACCCTTTGTTTTCCTTTTTACACCCAATAGTGATTTATTTATATTGTTTCTATGTTTCTGCTCAAAATCTGTAACTGAATTTTAAAGGCATAGCCTAAAACCGCCACACCTAGTTATACAATTTCTTTATAGATGTCCCTTGAAGGGCTGCAAATTCCCACATCATGTTTTAACCTCAGCTGGCAATTAAGCACAACAGATGTTTGTTCACTCCCCAGGTGGGATAAGGGAGGCAATTGGAAGAGCAAAATCGAATCAATTCATGGATTGAGATAAAGACAGTATAGTAAGTAAACTGTGTTGTATGTAAGTCAGACTGAACTGTGCTGCCTCTTGAAAAGTTTGAAATGAGGAACATTTCAGTGAGGCAGAGCTCTACATATTTCATAAAAATTACAGAATGGTTATTGTTTAGTAAAGAAGAAACTGCAACAAAAGTATTACTGTCTAAATATCTGAGAAGCAGTTCACAGTAAGCTAAGTTGCAGGTTCCCTTGCTACTGGTTTACTTAGCAAATAGAAATGTGGATGCTTCAAATAGGGTATTTCCTTAAAGTTTTGCTTTCAGCAAGGTGAGGGATAATTCCATATCTGTGTGTCTATGTGTGTGGGTGGGAATTTTTAAAGTAGGTTGCATGCCTTCATTACAAAAAAGGGTGTGCCCACAGGGAAAGACTGCAATCTAGGGCAGCACCTGGCTGATCTGAGCCAGATGATCCTAAATTGCAGTGCTCCAGGGGTATAAACATTGATAGCACACTGATGTGAGAGGGATCTTCCACGCAGGAAGTGATTTCTAGAGAAGCTGTAGAAACTAAACAGATGAATGGATAATAAAAAATAAATACATTTTACATGATAGTGTTATATAATGCTTGCATTTCCTACAAGAGAGGTTACTAAGGAAGGATTATGTATTTTAAGGATACGTTTGAAAGATCTTCAAGTCAGAAGTTTCACTAAAGAACATCTTAATGGCAGTCTTCAGGAGTGGATGCATGTCTTCGTTCTCTCAAAGTACCCAACATTGGGCATTAATAGTGTTCAGTTAGTATATTTGCTAAACATGGCCCTGCAGTTTAGTTTTATGCCTTGGCTCAAACATTGGAAATGACTCCTCATAATAACTCTTTCTGGGGAGTTGGATTAGATAAAAAAGAAATTCTATTATAAAAAGAGAAGAATATGATGATGCTGTAAGTCAAAAGCAAACGTAAGGAAAATAGAATAGGTTGTTCTTATGTCTTCTCTCATTTTCCAGTCTTCCTCTATGGAAAAAAGGAAGTGAAAGAAGGAGCTATTTGCACCACTCAAAATCACCAACATAGGAGAAACTTATTGTAATTCTTCAGGCAGTAGGGAGAAAGAATTGCAAGGAGAGAATATTTAGAAATTGTATATAGGATGTCATGATTTAGATACAGTCAGCTACCACTGTGGTAGTGATTGACACCTGCTGTCTTTCATCCCTCAGCAACCCTACCACAGAAGGGTCCTCCAAGAGATTAGGCCAAGTGCTCAAGTGTTCAATTTCCTTCATCCTCTGGGCATCTACATGAAAGGCCCACTGGTCCCTCTCCTATGGTAGTCTAATCCAAGAATACAAGGCAACCACCAACAGAACAAGAGGACACAGTCTCAAGCTGTGTCAGGGGAGGTTCAGGCTGGATGTTAGGAAGAAATTCTTCCCAGAGAGATTGGCCATTGGAATGTGCTGGCCAGGAAGGTGGTGGAGTCACCATCACCGGAGGTGTTTAAGAAGAGCCTGGATGAGGCACTTGGTGCCATGGTTTAGTTGGTGAGATGGTATTGGGTGATAGGTTGGACTCAATGACCTTAAAGGTCTTTTCCAACCTGATTAATTCTCTATTCTTGCAAGGAGTGTTCCCCTTGCCTTGCTAAACTTCTCCATCTGCTCCCCTCACTCCCTCATCCTGCTCCTCCTTAGCTCCTCACTCTCCTACCTTCACATCTCCAAGTTTCCACTTATCACAGCCCTGTGTCACAGAATCTGTATTCTGTAAGGAGCCTCTGGGCCAGTCACAATGGAGTGTTTATGCTGATTATTTCCAGTTTGACTCACTTCAGCTTCCAATACAGTTAGCTCTTGGGATCTCCCTTTCTCCTCAGAATATAGATGGGTTCTCCTCTATTTTAACCCAATGACATTAGGGTACACTGGTACTTACTAGAGCATTATATTGCTGTACGTCTGATGTGCCAGGCCATCAGATCCGCTCAGTCCAGTAAAACCAGTTGTCCTGTTTCTACACATGGCAGATGGCAAAGCCCCTCTGATCTTGATAAGAGTCACTCACTTCTTGTGAAAGTGACTTAAAAAGCCCTTCAACAAGATCAGAAGTAAGATCAGCCTTTCTACTCTAAGGAATTTTCCTATTGGAAGAATATCCTTTTTCAAGTACATTCCTCTACAACTCATTTACCTGTTTAATTCCACTTCCTCATGTCCTCTGCATGGTCACATAGGTAAAACCACAGGGTACTATGTGGTATGTATCTTCTATATTCTTTCTCTCGAGCAGAGGAACATCTCCTCTAACAGCTGAGACATTGGACCATACAGGTGGGGAGCAGGACATGTCCTGTTTGAATTGCTGTAGCTTCTAGGACTGCTTTTCTACAGCCAAGACACAGGCCCAAAGGGCCTGTTCTAGTGATGACTTTGATTCATATTCATCCTTTTTCTGTATTTCTGTTCTGTATAGAGGTGACTGATATCAGCACAAGTTGGTCCTCTAGTCCAGCTGCACCTTCTTTTAAAGGCACTGAATACTGTTGAAAAGGGTTTGGTAGGCATGAGTCAGGTGCAAACACATTGTAGTGATTTGTCTCTCTTTGGACTTCTCAGGTTGACAATATTTACTAATTTGCAATGATTCTGCACTTATCCATGAGTAAAATTCCAAAACATCAGAATTGATCACTGTCCTAGGCACTTGCCCATGCCTGTTTATCAATAAAGCACTTTAAAAAGAGGTTATTCTTCTCTACCATGTTGGCATTTATATCACATAGGCAGGATAACCATCTTTTTAACAGAGATTTTAGAGATGGTTGAAGGCTCATGGATCATCTTGCTTACCTTGGGAACATAATATAAAAGTGTAATACTTCTGTCTTTTACAAGTACAACTCTGGAAAACAAGAACCTAGGGCTGTTTTTGCCAAAGTAGATTTTACCTTGATAGTCTGCTTCTAAATGTTGCAACTCCCATCTTCCCCCCCCACACTTTGTTGTTTACTGTTGGCTCCATTGTGAAGAAAATATGGTTTAACATGATAAATCTTTAAGATTTCCTCCAAAGTAGGTGCTTATATCTACTTCTATTTCCTCTGAATACTCCTTGATAATTTAGTTGTGGTGTAGAAAAGGAGGATACTTTAGCTTTCAATGAAGGAACCAAAGGAGCAAAGCACGAGATTGCAGCTGTGCCAATGAATAGTTCTTCTGCATCTGATAGGCCATTTAGCTGCTAGAAAATACTTATATAAATGTAGATATACTGTCTTTGTGAAGAATACAGAGAAGACATATACCTTCTTGTGGTAATGCAAACTCTTAAAGGAGGAAACTGGTCAGCTATTATTTTAGGTATTTGATTTTGTTTCCTCTTCTTATTACTAAATACATTTTCTGCATGCCAGGTTAAGTTTCAGGGGGAGGGGAAAGTATTTCATTTTGATTAATATTATAAAAATAAATGAATTGGTTTTAACTCTTAAGAATTTCTGTAAACACCTATTGATTTATATAAAAGTCTCAATATAAGCAAGCAAACAAACAAACAAACATCAGGAACAGTGTGGCCAGCAGGAGCAGAGAGATCATTCTCCCCCTGTATGCTGCACTGGTTAGGACACACCTCGAGTACTGTGTCCACTTCTGGGCCCCTCAGTGTAGGAAGGATGTTGAGTTGCCGGAACGTGTCCAGAGAAGGGCAACGAAGTTGGTGAGGGGTTTGGAACACAAGCCCTATGAGGAGAGACTGAGGGAGCTGGGGTTGCTTAGCCTGGAGGAGACTGAGGGGTGACCTTCTTGCTCTCTACAACTACCTGAAGGGAGGTTCTAGCCAGGCAGAGGTTGATCTCTTCTCCCAGGCAGCCAGCACCAGAACAAGAGGACACAGTCTCAGGCTGCACCAGGGGAGGTTTAGGTTGGAGGTTAGGAAGAAGTTCTATACAAAGAGAGTGATTGCCCATTGGAATGGGCTGCCCGTGGAGGTGGTGGAGTCACCGTCATTGGAGGTGTTCAGGAGGAGACTTGATGGGGTGCTTAGTTGCATGGTTTAGTTGTTTAGGTGGGTTGGAGTGGTTGATGGGTTGGAACAAAAACAACCACTAAACCCGAACTAAACAGGAACAAACTAACCAAACCCCACAGAATCCAAGATTGCAAATAAAAAGAACCTCAGGAAGCATAACTATGGTAGATTCAACAAAAGACTTTTGGTTGGGGCTGCTGAAGGGTGCCTAGAAAGTAATTGGTCTGTTATAACACCATTGCTTTATGAACATTTAATCCTAGACTTTTACAAGTGAGGAGCTTTTAAACATTTGAAATAATATTGAAGTGCACAGTACTGCTAAAGTGTAACACATCATTTTAAAAATAAGTCAAAAAATGTGGAATGGCAACAGATACTGTGCATTTTAAATGGCATTTTGCAGAATGATTTCATTTTGTTTTTAATGCACTATGACTGTAACTTTTGAAACAGTAACAGGTTTGGGCTAGCCAGATTACATCTGATTCAAGACCATAAAGAAGATTGAGGCTTCTCTAAACTATTGCAAAAATAATGCAAGCTCTTTTGCACGTGTTTATGAACAAACTGCATCTCTGTGTTTTTTTACAGCAGACTAGGGGTAGTGAGGGTCTTAACTTTAGACCTCTCCACTGCTCTGCCTTGATAATACAGCTGGGAAAATGTGAAGACAACAATATAAGCGCAGGTAAATTTCCCTTTTCTCACACTGGGTTACAGAAAAAGCTGAGAGAAAGGGATTTGTATTGCTTGGGCTTTCTTAGCTACTGCAGTTTTCATACTGCTCATTGTTTTGGTCTGTACCTCAAAATCTGAATTTTACCCATAGTGAGTTACTGACTGAAATTAATTAACTTAACTGATACTGCAGGCATTCAGAATCAGGCCTTCTAGATGTGGCTTTAAATGGTTACAAAGTTCATAGATATACAAAAAGTCAGCCAAACTTCTTCAACTCAGCTTATCCCCCAGGGACCTAACAGTTTCTAATGCAGAAGACTTCCATGGAGTAAGGGCCTAGGGTTTTACATTGACTGCAATAACTACAGCCTGGAGAGGAGGAGACTCACGGGTGACCTTATTGCTCTCTACAGCTACCTGAAGGGAGGTTGTAGACAGGCAGAGGTTGGTCTCTTCTCTCAGGCAACCAGCACCAGAGCAAGAGGACACAGTCTCAGGCTGCACCAGGGCAGGTTTAGGCTGGAGGTTAGGAAGAAGTTCTACACAGTGTGATTGCCCATTGGAATGGGCTGCCTGTGGAGGTGGTGGAGTCGCCATCATTGGAGGTGTTCAGAAGGAGACTTGATGGGGTGCTTGCTGCCATGGTTTAGTTGTTTAGGTGGGTTGGATTGGTTGATGGGTTGGACACGATGATCTTGAAGGTATCTTCCAACATGGTCTATTCTATTCTATTCTATTCTATTCTATTCTATTCTATTCTATTCTATTCTATTCTATTCTATTCTATTCTACAGTGGAGATTTTACCATTAAGCCAAGACGAATTTTTCAGAGCATGTTGTTGAAGTCAATTTAACCATTCTTTCTCTCCCTTTAACCACAGTGGCGCCAAACCAGGCCTGGAAAGTTCACATCAGCACAGATATTGCTAATCCATGCAATAACATTTCATCTCTGTCTCATACTTCACCAAAGTTAATTTCTCCTCTGTGCATAGATTGACTTCTTTACTTATGTGGTGGGTTAACACCCTTTTCTGAGAACAAAAGAACAAAGCAGGGTGGAGGGCTTGCAGGTACTTTTCACTCCCTGCAGGCATTTTCGCCTGGGAAGCTGAGTCTGTTCCACTCCCCCCTCCCTGCCCAGCTAGGGTATAAAAAGCAGGACATCATAGCTGTTGGCTCCTGCTTTTCTGGCTCCTGCCTCTGCTGGATGAGAGCTACTGCAGCTGCCCTCCTGCTCCTCTGCCACGTGGTCGGACCTGCTGCCTCCACGCTTCCTCAGAGAAAGGCTGGTTTTGTATTATTCTCTTGTTTTTGTCCCCCTCCCATCCATCCTTGTTCCTTGTCCTTGTGAACCTTTTTCCTGTTATTGTGTTATATATATATATATATATATATATATATATAGCTTAAAGACAACTCTTTACCTCTCTACTTCCAAGCCAACTCCAAATCATTGTTTGGTGGATTTGCTCCTTCCTTTTCTCCCCTCTCTGTTGGTAGGGAGGAAGGGGGGAGTGGGGGAGAGATTCTCAGCCTTGCCCCCACCTGAGCTCTTAACTTCCAGTTAAGGCTCAAACCACCACAACTTACATGGCTGATTTGTGCTCACTGACTTTGCAAAAGTCTCACATTTGTTTGCATAAAGCTCTCACGATTTCATGAATGCAGCATTGCAAGTCTTAGCCTCCAGTTAAGATGAGCTGCTATCTCTACTGCAGCTTTCAGAAGAGTGGTTCCCAGGGCCATTCTATTTTAAACTTAATTAGATGCTTCAGCTTAGTTTTAAAAAAAAGAATCTGGAAAAGTGACAACTGGGAGACTGGCAGGTGTAGTGTGGCTCAGTGTCAGAAGGAAACAAAGATTTCTGAGTTAAAGCAGGCATTTGGGTCCCTAATGACATTACCACTGAGTATAAGGCAAGCAGCATTTTACCTTGTGATCACTCTGACTTAATCTTTCTAAATAATAGCATTAGATAATGTAATATAAAAAGGAATAGAAATATCTAAAATATAATACCAAATGATGAAAAATACTAACCCTCTCTAAATTGGTGCCAGTCATAAATGCGTCCTGGAAGAAATATCATCCATGTTGGATCTGCTCTTCTTTTATACAAAGACAGCTCTGCAGAGGGGTGTAAATCTCAAGTGCCACATTTTAAGAACTGGGTCATACCAATTTTAATTTGTGAACATGAATCTAGAAAGAGTAATGGTGGCTTGAGCTTACTGAATATCTACTGAGAATAGGGCCACAATTTACAAAATCACCTGACAATTCTGAGTCTCCAACTTGAAAAAACTTTGAGGAACCTCATGATGAGAAAATTAAAGAGATTATTTAGAAAGTAAAAAACACCTTTTCCTAAAACCTACATATTTTAGATACTTAATACAGTATCTCAGTATCACAGTACCACCAAAGTTGGAAGAGACCTCAAAGATCATCGAGTCCAACCTGTCACCACAGACCTCATGACTAGACCATGGCACCAAGCACCACATCCAATCCCCTCTTGAACACCTCCAGGGATGGTGACTCCATCACCTCCCTGGGCAGCCCATTCCAGTGATGAATGACTCCGTAAAGAACTTTCTCCTCATCTCGAGCCTAAACTTCCCCTGGCGCAGCTTGAGACTGTGTCGTCTTGTTCTGGTGCTGGTTGCTAGAGTGAAGAGACCAACCCCTTCCTGGCTACAATCACCTTTCAGGTAGTTGTAGAGAGTAGTGAGGTCACCCCTGAGCCTCCTCTTCTCCAGAAGGAGTGACATAGGAGTCACTCTTGAAAATCCTGCAAGTGAACTTTTGTTGTTAGAGTTAGGGCAAGAAAGTTTCTGCCATACTTTCAGGGCAACTGTATTAAGAAAAGTATTTTGTGTATAATGGCATAACCATTTCTTCAGTAATCAGTTAAGTGACTGTGCTGGTTTTGGCTGGAATAGATGTAATTTGCATTATATCAGGCTATGTTTCTGACTGGAAACAGTGTTGAAAATACAGGGATGTTTTAGTTACTGCTAAGGCTTTTTTCTTCCTACCTCACCCCACCTGCAAGTATCTTGGGAGTGCATACCAAGCTGAGAGGGGACAAAGATGGGACAACTGACTCCAACTGATCAAAGTGGTATTCCATTTCATATGGCAGTAGTATATAAAGCTGGGAGAAGAAAAAATAAACAGGAGATGTTCAGAGTAATATTGCTTTCCTGAGAATGGCTAAACACCTGCCACATCCAGCTGGCGGCCAGTCACTAGTGGTGTGCCCCAGGGATCAGTGCTGGGCCCCATGCTCTTCAACATCTTTATTGATGATCTGGATGAGGGCATCGAGTCCATCATCAGTAAATTTGCGGACGACACCCAGCTGGGGGGCAGGAGTTGATCTGCTGGAGGGCAGAGAGGCTTTACAGAGGGACCTCGACAGGCTGGACAGATGGGCAGAATCCAACGGCATGAGATTTAACACATCCAAGTGCCGGGTTCTGCACATTGGCCACAACAACCCCATGCAGTGCTACAGGCTGGGGTCAGAGTGGCTGGAGAGCGGCCAGGCAGAGAGGGACCTGGGGGTACTGGTTGATGGGAGGCTGAACATGAGCCTGCAGTGTGCCCAGGCAGCCAAGAGGGCCAATGGCATCCTGTCCTGCATCAGGAACAGTGTGGCCAGCCGGAGCAGGGAGATCATGCTGCCCCTGTACACTGCACTGATTAGGCTGCACCTTGAGTCCTGTGTCCAGTTCTGGGCCCCTCAGTTTAGGAAGGATGTTGACTTGCTGGAGCGTGTCCAGGGGAAGGGCAATAAAGTTGGTGAGGGGTTTGGAACACAAGCCCTATGAGGAGAGACTGAGGGAGCTGGGGTTGCTTAGCCTGGAGAAGAGGAGACTGAGGGGTGACCTTCTTGCTGTCTACAACTACCTGAAGGGAGATTGTAGCCAGGCAGAGGTTGGTCTCTTCTCCTAGGCAGCCAGTACCAGAACAAGAGGACACAGTCTCAGGCTGCACCAGGGCAGGTTTAGACTGGATGTTAGGAGGAAGTTCTATACAGAGAGCGTGATTGCCCATTGGAATGGGCTACCTGTGGAGGTGGTGGAGTCACCTTCATTGGAGGTGTTCAGGAAGAGACTTGATGGGGTGCTTGGCTGCATGGTTTAGTTGTTTAGGTGGGTTGGATGCGATGATCTTGAAGGTCTCTTTCTACGTGGTGTATTGTATTGATAATGTGAAGTGATGAATTAATTCCTTGTTTTGTTTCACTGCATGCACATGTCACTTTTTGCTTTACCTGTTGAACTCTATTCATTTTTCTGCAAACACTGATTTTTCTTTCTAAACATTACTGTTCCTTCACAGGTTGCCAATATCTTTTCTTGAACCTTGAATTTTCCCCCTAGAGGTGTTTATTGATGATCCTCTTTTTCTGAGTAGACCATCCCATCAATATATTTAATGTGTGATAAGCACAGAATAGCTGATGATGGGTCTGTTTTCTTTTGACTCAAAGTTTCATGTTGCTCTTGGGTACTGTTTATTTCTAACTTTATATGGTTTTAAGCAAAAGAGACTTCCACTCAGTTGAAAAATCAATGTGTTCCAAGTTCAGTTTCAAAGCTTAGTTTTTAAATATTCAGATTAAATAAGGATCATGCTGAAGTATGTTTAAATATATTGCCTATGAAGAATTTTTGTGTTTTGATACAGCAATGGAGCTACCAAGGCTTATTTGGCATCTTACCTATATCAGTGAATATATGCACCTATTAAAAGTGATATTTTATCTGTGTCTTCTAACAGTCAGTCATTTGTTTTCTCTCTGGTCTAAGAAATTATTGGGTTGTCTTGTTGGTTTGTTTAATGGTCACCATTTTATATTTTGGACCTCAAAACACACTACCATGGCCTCTGGAGCATAATTACTTTTTCTATGTGTAGAGTAACAAAAACTTCAATCTACTGAAAAGCTTCTGAATGAAGCTGGAGGTAGGGAGATTCAGGCTGGATGTGAGGAGGAAGTTCTTCACCATGAGAGTGGTGAAGGCCTGGAATGGGTTATCCAGGGAGGTGGTTGAGGCCCTTCCCTCGAGGTGTTTAAGACCAGGCTGGATGAAGCTCTGGCCAGCCTGATCTAGTGTGGGGTGTCCCTGCCCATGGCAGGGGTGTTGGAACTAGATGATCCTTGTGGTCCCTTCCAACCCTGACTGATACTATGATACTATACTACGAATTTCACCCACTAAGTCAAAGGGCAAGTGTCAGTATGGAATGAAGAGTGAATAACAGGTAGAGAGACCACATTAAAAAGATTATCCACAGTATCTCTAATGGCTGGAGGGGAGAATTTAAATCACTGGAAGCAAGACATTAATTTAGGAATGATTGTTATTAATCTGTAATGTGAAGTTTATAATTTAGATTTCTTACCAAGAAGATGGAGAAAATTCTGCATTATTCAAAAAGTCAGAGTGTAAAAAATGAAGAGAAAAAAAGATAAATTAATCAGTGAAAGAACTGCTGAACAGCTTTGCAAAAGTTGTGTTAGATCAGAACATAACTGCTAAATGGTTTGAATGTATACCCAGGAGTATTTTCTATAAGGAATTATACTGTTGGACTTGGTGGTCTTTGAGGTCTCTTCCAACTTTGGTGTTACTGTGAAACTATGCCATAGGAGCTTCTGGGTTTTTGAGTTGGAGGTTTGTTGTAACTTTTGTTGTGCTAGTGAGTGACAAAGAGAAACAAATCACTATTTCTAACACTCAGGAGTAGTTATTCAATACAAAATGCATTTTTATACTGTACTACTCATTAGATCTAAGCATCTTAACGAACATCCAACACTTAACTATCACCTACCAAGTACTAATTGTTCATTCATTGTCTCTTCCACATGAACAATTGTTTGTTTTCTTCCACCCCCAGTTACTGTTGTGGGTTGATGTTAAAGAAAGCAAGGTCAAGGAAATGTGCCCTATATTCAAAATCATGAAGATTATTAGTTCCTATGAGAATTTTTACCACATTGAAAACAGTCCTGAAGAACTTTGTCTCATGAGCAAATGAGTTTACTGTAGTTATGACAGCAGCATTCCAGAAAAAAAGGACAATCATCAGCAAAATATTTAATTGCAGTTACTGAATCACATTTTGGTTACTTTAATGTTAGAATTAGAATTAACCAGATTGGAAAAGACCTTTGAGATCATCAAGTCCAACCTATCATCCAACACTATCTAATCAACTAAACCATGGCACCAAGCACCCCATCAAGTCTCTTCCTAAACACCTCCAGGGATGGTGACTCCACCACCTCCCTGGGCAGACCATTCCAACAGCCAATCACTCTTTCTATGAAGAACTTCTTCCTAACATCCAGTCTAAATCTCCCTTGGTGCAGCTTGAGACTGTGTCCTCTTGTTCTGCTGCTGGTTCTCTGGGAGAAGAGACCAACCCCCATCTGGCTACAACCTCCCTTCACGGCGTTCTAGACAGCAAGAAGGTCTTCCCCGAGCCTCCTCTTCTCCAGGCTAAGCACCCCCAGCTCCCTCAGCCTCTCCTCATAGGGCTCTTGCTCCAAACCCCTCCCCAGCTTTGTTGCCCTTCTCTGGACACCTTCCAGCAACTCAACATCTTTCCTAAACTGAGGGGCCCAGAACTGGACACAGCACTCAAGGTGTTGCCTAACCAGTGCAGTGTACAGGGGCAGCATGACCTCCCTGATCCTGCTGGCCACACTCTTCCTGATACAGGCCAGGATGCCACTGGCTGCCTTGGCCAACTGGGCACACTGCTGGCTCATGTTCAGCCTACTATCAACCAGTAGTCCCTTGTCCCTTTTTGTCTGGCCGCTCTCCAGCCACTCTGACCCCAGGCCTGTAGTACTGCATGGGGTTATTGTGGCCAAAGTGTAAAACCCAGTACTTAGATGTGTTAAATCTCATGATGTTGGACTCTGCCCATCTGTCCAGCCTTTCAAGGTCCCTCTGCAGAGCCCTCCTAGCCTCTAACAGATCAACACCTGCCCCAAGCTTGGTGTCATCTGCAAATTTACTGATGATGGACTCAATCCCCTCATTCAGATCATCGATAAAGATATTAAAGAGCATGGGGCCCAGCACTGATCCCTGGGGGACACCACTGTGGAGTGGCTGCCAGCTGGATGTGGCACCATCCACCACCACTCTCTGGGCTTAGCCATCCAGCCATTTCCTAACGCAGTGCAGAGTGCTGCTGTCCAAGCCATGGGCTGACAGCTTGGTCATCAGTTTGCTGTGGGGGATGGTATCAAAGGCCTTGCTGAAGTCCAGATAGACTACATCCACAGCCTTCCTCACATCCACCAAGAGGGTCTAGATTCTTCCTTCATTTTGTGGTAGCCAAGAACTCCATTTAAACACGATTAAAGCTGCTTTTAATAACACAGAGTAATAGGCAGGCCTGATGTTTTAATACTGTGAAGAAGCATTGACTTGGACTCATGCAGGGATAAAGCTTCAGCCTGTGGCTACAAGATGAAGAGTTCTGTTTGTCACCCTTTTTCTTTCCATTCAGCAAATTTCTTCTTTCCCTTTCAGTGACTGGTCACTTTGATGGTCACAGATAGGCTGTCACTGAGAGTAATTATCCTTTCTCTTCACATTGTCCTCAGCAGATGAATAGTCCTCTCTACAGCTGCCACCATGCTTCCTGTGTCTGCAGGTTTCAGTTCATGCAGCTCAGCACATGACAAAAGCAGTGTTCATTTTCCAAACACAAATTCACTGAAGCTATGTCTGAGTTCAGCCTTTTTTTTTTCTTTCTTTCATTTTGATGTCTATTTACCACAGACTTAACAGTACAAAAGTAGGATATATTCTCTGTAGGTGACAGGGTGCTAGTTTCAAATACATCTTTATAGAGACAGTAGTGAACTTCTGGAGATTTCGCCTCAGGAAGCTGGGAAAGCAGACAGCACAAGCATGTTCAGAGTAGATTCACAAGTGGAAAGTGTGGCAATGCCAGCGAGAGCACCACCACCATTTCAAATGATTCCTGAAGATGACATGTTTAGCACTGTCAGCATAAGTCAAAAGTTGCTAGCAATCATACATAACAGGTGGTAGACCTTCAGATCATCGCATCAACCCATCAACCAATCCACCCTGTAATACATACAATACAATACCACACCTAAACAACTAAACAACTGTCCAAGCACCCAATCAAGCCTCTCTTGAACACCTCCAATGAAGGTGCTCCACAACCTCCAGGCTCGATTCCAATGGGCAATCACCCTCATAGAACTTCCCTAACACAGGATGGCTGGTGAGCTGCTTGCCTCTGTTCTGGTACTGGCTCAGGGGAGATCTTATTGCTCTCTACAACTACCTTCAGGAGTTGTAGCCAGGTGGGGGTTGGTCTCTTCTCCCAGGCAACCAGCACCACAACAAGAGGACAACCCTCACCAACTCACCTTCTCGGGACACGTTCCAGGCTTTACACTGAGGGGAGAAGTGGACACAGAGTGAGTAACCAGTGGTACAGGGGAATGTGCTGGCCCACTGGTGCAGGACAGGTGCCAGTGGCTGCCTTCACTGCAGGCTCATTGAAGAGGGCTTGGCCTGGCCACTTGAAGCCATGGTTTAGTGTAGCTGCCTGGGTGTTGTGGTGACAGGTTGGACTTGATGTGTCTGATGCTTTTGCCCATCTGTCCAGCCTTCGATTCTGAAGTTCTATGATTCTGAAGCAGTGTGAGCAATCTGGCAGTGTAGGTTAGCAGCCTGACATGGTGGTAGGCCATGCTCAGCATAAGTGCAAAAGTTGCTAGCAGTGTAGCAAAACAATGCTGTGCCTGCAGCATGTAACTAAAGCAGGACACTGGAAGCTATAAACATAGAAAGTTATCTGGGAATAGCAGGACATACACCTGCATCAACAACCTCGCGTGGTGTTAGTAGCCTGACCAATAATCTATAATAGTGCAATGTGTGGTCACTCGTGGGGAACCAATGAAGCTCTGCCAATGATGCTCCCCGAGTTTATATAAATTGTAGAAGCTTCTTTAATACGCACTTTTCTTTCCTTTCCATTCACTTCACTTCACTTTGCTGTGCTATACTCACTATGCTTGCCGTATAGCTGTACAATACTGGAACAATAAAGGAACAATACTAGATCATATTGGTTGTCCGTATTGACCTCAGTCTCCATCGCCGATAGGAAAGCGTATTGAGAGATGTTAAAAGAGCTAGGCAAGGATGTTCTTCCATCATCTCTCCTAGACCTGTCGGTGAGCTGGAAGACTGTAAGGATACTGGATTTTGAAAAATACCTAGAATTTCATATTTTCCCTAAATAACATCTCCTGGCTAGATGAACCTGGGCTAGACTCACTCAGCAGGACAATTCCTATGTCCTTAGGATCACTGCTAAGAATTGAATGAAACTGAGCAGATCTGTGAATAAAGAGTGATAGCCAAGATGTAACATTTACTAAGACATAATCCTTCTTGGATGAAGATGTGCTAGAATACTAGAATGTCACTCTTTCACACAATGCAAGAAGTGTCCTTGAGGAATATGTTTATCTTTGAAGAACTTGAGAAAATGGACCCTTGTTTTCATTGTTCAAGTTGTTCTGGAGATTCTTAAACAATTGTTATTAAGCTCTGTTGCTCAATGCTTAACTCAAGAGTCATCAACAACAGCTTAATGGTTTTATTGTATTCTAACTAAACTGAGGGTTGTTGTCAGACTGACAGGTGTAGAAAACTGATATTAAAGCAGAAAACAATTTCCTTATAAGCCGTCAGTTCAAATGCAGACAATGGTGTTATGAACCAAGAGCTCTACAACCTGCTTGAGGGTAGGAAGGCTCAACAGAGCAACCTAGAAAGGCTGGATTGGTTGGCCAAGGCCAATTATATACAATTCAATGAGGCTAATTGCCATGTCATAACAACCCCATGCAATACTACAGGCTTGGGGAAGAGTGGCTGGAAAGTTGCCTGGCAGAGAAAGACCCGGGGATGTTGATTGGCTGAACATGAGCCAAAAAATGTGCCTAGGTGGCCAAGAAGGACAAAAGCATCCTGTTCTGTATCAAAAACCGTGTGACAAGCAGGACCAGGGAAGTGATTTTACCCCTGTACTCAGCATTGGTGAAGCCACGCTTTGAGTAGCTTCTTCAGTTTTAGGCCCCACACTACAAGACATTGTGGTGCTGGAGCATGTTTAGAGAAAGTGAAGGAAGATGCTGAAGGGTCTGTAGAAGAAGTCTTATGAGGAGTGGCTGCTAAGACAAGAGGAAAAGGCCCCACATTGCACCAGGTGAGGTTTAGGATGGGTGTTAGAAATAAACTTCTTCACTGGAAGGCTTATCAAACACTGGAATAGGCTGCTCAGGGACATGGTTGAATCACCATCTATAGAGGTGTTTAAAAGATGTGTAGATGTGGTTCTAAGGGCCATGGTTTAGCACCAGACTTGGTAGAGTTAGATCATGGTTGGATTAATGATCTTAAAGGTCTTTTCCAACAAAATGATTCTATGATTCTATCTCTTTGGTAGAAAATGTGGACTTTATTGATGATTTTAATTTATTTTATAAGAGACAAGATACCAGACTAATATCTGCTTTGAAATGCAACTCTCTTAAAAGAAGAGCTAAGGTATTATTTATGTATCATGAAAAATCTTATTCCTGTGTCTGTGTCATGGATGCTTTGTGGCTATTTCCACATATAATAGTGTCAATCTTTTCTCTGTAACTGATTAAAGGAAAAGGGGAAAAAAAAGTACATTTAAATACTAAGAGTGAGAGACAATGAGAGTGAGTCTATTGTATGGGTTGAAAAAGGATTTATGAAGTAATGCAAGGTTAAATACTAAGTCTTTCATATTCACCTGGGACATTCCACTGCAGGTCAGGCATGTTGAATTTATCTTTTCTTTCTACTATTAGAATCGGTAATTGTCCTGAAGGGACAAAAAGCCTCAAAAATGCCCTGAATCAGAGAGTGGGGCAGGAGCCAGCAGGTCTGTTTTTGTCGGGAAATTGCCCACATTGCCTAGGCTTGTCTGAACGTGCTCTGGGGTCCAAGTGGGCCAGGTGTGTGTGCTTTTGGCCACGTTTGGCGAAAACTCATTCTATAGATTAAAATGTCAGGTTTTTATTTCTTAATCTTTGTTGTCACTGGCCATCATTGTCCCAGGAAATCTATAAATACCAGCCCAAAGAGCCAGTGCAATTGTCCAAACTCTGGGAGAAGTCACAAGCATTGCTTGGAATCCGAGCTGTGCTTCAGTTTACCTGGAGAGACTGCAAGAACCCTCACTATAGGTGTTGTAAAGCCCAGGAGCAGACAGAGGTGTCCAGGAGCAGACAGATACGTCTTGACAGGCGTGAGAGATGAAACCCAAGAGGAGCTGAGAATCCCTGGGGCAGTTTTGTTTTATTGGAAGAAGCAACGAACATCACTGAGAAGATTGCAGCTGAAGAACCTCTCCAAATAGGCAAAGCTACGAAGCCAACAAGCCCTGCAAGCCTTGGAAGCAACCTCTTTTCTACAAAGCTACAACGCCTTCAGAGATAAACCTTGTATGTGCTACAGCAACAAGCTGCAGAAGCCAACAGAAAGTGAAACTCTGTTCCTGCAGCTTTCATGTGGTTGATGCCATTTTGGTTCTGTTTAAATCCCCATGAGTGCTGCGTGGTACCATGATCAGTGAGTAATTATGAAATCTGATTTTTATAAGCACCTGTTAAAGGTCTGTTGCCCTAGAGAATTCCAGACTTCCCCTACCTTGTGGGTAATCTCTAGCTGTGACAGAACAAGAGGACAGAGTCTCAAGCTGCACCAGGGGGGGTTTAGGCTGGATGTTAGGAAGAAGTTCTTCATAGAAAGAGTGATTGCCCATTGGAATGGGCTGCCCAGGGTGGTGGTGGAGTCGCCATCACTGGAGGTGTTTAGGAAGAGACTGGATGGGGTGCTTGGTGCCATGGTTTAGTTGACTAGATGGTGTTGGGTGATAGGTTGGACTTGATGATCTCAAAGGTCTTTTCCAAGACCTTTCTATCCCACTCTATTCTATCCCACTCTATTCTATCCCACTCTATTCTATCCCACTCTACTCTATCCCACTCTATTCTATCCCACTCTACTCTACTCTACTCTACCCCACTCTACTCTACTCTACTCTACCCCACTCTACTCTACCCCACTCTACTCTACTCTACTCTACCCCACTCTACTCTACTCTATTCTATCCCACTCTACTCTACTCTACTCTACCCCACTCTACTCTACTCTACTCTACCCCACTCTACTCTACCCCACTCTACTCTACTCTACTCTACTCTATCCCACTCTACTCTACTCTACTCTACTCTACTCTACTCTACTCTACTCTACTCTACTCTACTCTACTCTATCCCACCCTACTCTACTCTACTCTACTCTACTCTATTCCACTCTACTCTATTCTATTCCCTGATATTATTCTTTTTTTTCTTTACAGTTTAAATTGGTGTTTGTTGTTTCTGGATTTTTGCTCATATTATTTAAATTGTTACATGTTCCTGCTGATGAGGTATCTCTTCCACAACCAAATATTTCAAACCAGTAAATAGGTTTTATTAACATTTTTGCAAGGTTTCTTTATTAATAAAGTTATTAATATTTTTATTAATCATGCCACCTATTGAATATTAATAGCCTCCATATGATCATAACAGTAACCTCTTCCAGAAACACACTTAGAGTAGAAAAAAGAGGTCAAACCTGGAACATACATACATCAGAGGGGTTTGGAATGATAACAAGGCTTTTAATCAGCCCCTGGTTGTTTACTGACTGTAGGAGATCTGAACCAGAAAGTTAGCATGTTAAGAGGCAATCATGCACAGCTAATTGCTGCTTCTAGAACACCACTTTTTAAAGATGTGTGTTTCTGACCCGAGAGTGCACCCTGTTTCAGATGCTCAGGGCCTATGGTGCAGGAAACTGACTGTTAATGTAACTTACAAAGTCAGCAGGAAGTAACAGCAAATGACTAAAATAAAAGGAAAAATAAAATACTTTAAAGGCCAAATACATCAACAGCAATTCAGCAGATAAATCAATTCCACGATATAGAAAAAGTCCTGAAAGATCAACATGTGTTCCAATTATGTCACCTGCAGGTGCTCAACAAAACACAGGAACAATAAACACAAAATTATTAGAACATCTAACTAATCCTATACCACTTCAGCAAATGCAGGTTAAAAAACAAAATAATCAACAAACACCAAAAACTGCATCTCACAACCAAAGTCCAGTTTTAAGATAGTTGATGGGAGACAGCAAGGCATTAAAACATCAATGTTTCAGTTCCTCTCTAATCAAGTCAGGAAGCTCAAAAGTAATCTAACTTCCTTCTGCTTGCTAATGCTAAGATACTTTACAATACAATACAATACATCAGGTTGGAAGAGACCTTCAAGATCATCGCGTCCAACCTATCAACCAATCCAACCCACCTAAATACAATACAATACAATACAATACAATACAATACAACCCACCTAAACAACTAAACTGTGGCGCCAAGCACCCTATCAAATCTCTTTTTGAACACCTCCAATGAAGGTGACTCCACCACCTCCACGGGCAGCCGATTCCAATGGGCAATCACTCTCTCTGTATAGAACTTCCTCCTAACGTCCAGTCTAAACCTGCCCTGGCGCAGCCTGAGACTGTGTCCTCTTGTTCTGGTACTGGCTTTCTGGGAGAAGAGACCAACCTCTGCCTGGCTACAACCTCCCTTCAGGTAGTTGTAGAGAGCAATAAGGTCACCCCTCAGTCTCCTCTTCTCCAGGCTAAGCAACCCCAGCTCCCTCAGCCTCTCCTCATAGGGCTTGTGTTTCAAACTCCTCATCAACTTTGTTGCCCTTCTCTGGACACGTTCCAGCAAGACAACATCCTTCCTACACTGAGGGGCCCAGAACTGGACACAGGACTCTAGGTGTGGCCTAACCAGTGCAGTGTACAGGGGCAGAATGACCTCCCTGCTCCTGCTGGCCACACTGTTCCTGATGCAGGCCAGGATGCCATTTGCCTTCTTGGCTGCCTGGGCACACTGCAGGCTCATGTTCAGCCTACAATCAACCAGCACCCCCAGGTCCCTCTCTGCATACATACATACATAATACCTATCAGAAAATTAGATTTGTTATGTGCCTAAAAAATGTGGCTAAATAGATACTGCTTGAAAACAAGATATGAAAATACCAATAACAAAGACAAAGCCTGAGTTACAGATACTTGGTTTATGCAGACATTTAGTTCTCATCTTCATATACAGGTCAAACACCTTTCCAGATCACTAGACTGAGGTTTCAACTACTAAAAAGGAAAAAGAGCACTTTCAGATACCAAACATAATCAGTTACCATTTGTTTCCATCATTTCCATTAAAAAAAAAATTACATATTAATTCTTTGGAGAATTTAAAGTACAAGAGACCATGAAAGCAGTTGCACAAAAAAATGTTTTAGAAGCAATATAAACCTAGGAAAATCCATTAGTTTTCTTTTACTGATAGCATTATTATTCCTTCCTTGCTAAGATGACTGCTTTAAATTTTGTTCAGATTACTTCAGAACAAATTGTTTACTTGGGGAAAAAAATAAAAGGAAAACTTAAAAATGTACATTTAGATTGTACTAAATGACAAAGCTTAATTTTTCAGCACCACAAACCTGTACATACAAACTGAGTCAATACTCATCAGCTCTTCTGCTCAGGATGCAAGCTTGCCAAGGAAAAGCTTGATCTCCTTATAAAAATAGTGAGAAAGAAAGTGAGAGAGCACTTTTTCAAACTCATCCATCAAATTATGTTTAGTAAAGAACTTTTTGTTTGTTTGTTTTGTTATTTTTGGTTGATTTGTTTCCCCCCCCTGAAGAAAATACCAAACTTAGAGTAATGTTAACTACTCATTTTTTTCATTACAAAATCAAAATACAGCATCCTTGCCAGACATTAATCACCTAAATTCTGTGAAAACTTAGAGCTGAGGACTCTTCTCCCAGGCAACCAACACCAGAACAAGAGGACACAGTCTCAAGCTGTGCCAGGGGAGGTTTAGGCTGGAGGTTAGGAAGAAATTCTACACAGAGAGAGGGATTGCCCATTGGAATGGGCTGCCTGGGGAGGTGATGGAGTCACCATTATTGGAGATGTTTAGGAGGAGTCTTGGTAGGGTGTTTGGTTACATGGTTTACTTGATTAGGTGGTGTCGGATGATAGGTTGGATGCAATGATCTCGAAGGTCTTTTCCAACCTGGTCTGGTCTAGTCTAGTCCAGTCTATTCTAGTCCAGTCTATTCTATATTCAAATTAGAGCATTCTTATCTTTCAAGGAAATGAGCAGAAATAAAAGATTTCAAGGCATGCTCAAAAGCCATTTGAGAACACAGTTTGTCTTCAAGATTCAGTTTCAACTGTATTTTGGTTTTTCTTACTAATCCTAATTTTCTTTAATAAATCCCATGCATCATTGAACATCAGCTCTGTTCTTTTATATTGTGGTGGGTTACACCCATTCTGGAATATAATGGTGGAGGGGAGGGCATGTGAGAGTTTTTTTTCCCTCCCTGGACTTGGTCTGTTCCACTTCCTCCCCTCCTTGTCCAGCTGGGGTATAAGAGGGAGGATATTGCAGCCATTGCTTTCTCTTCCTGCTGCTTCCACCCTTTGCAAAGGACTGGTTTTGTATCTCATATTTTTTTTTCCCTTCTCCCATCCATCTTTGTTCCTTACCCTTGTGCACCCTGCCTGTCATTGTTTTATATGTATATATATACACATACTGTTTAAAGGAAAATTCTTTACCTCTCTACTTCCAAGCTGAACCCAAATTATTTCTTAGTGGATTTGCTCCCCTCCCTTATTTTTTCCTCTCTCTCTATTGGGGAAGGGGAGGAGGCAAACAGAGGAAGGATTCTCAGCCTTGCCCTCATCTGAGTTTTTAAGCCCCAGTTAAGGCTCAAACCACCACATATACACTCTATCATACAAATCATAATGTCTCTGAATGCTCATTCTTTCAAATACATCTACTCTTTGGAACTTGTTGTGATTTCAAATCAGCCAATATTGCCTCCTTTTGGATGGCTCTTTTTTATGCCTTACCATGATCTCTAACAGAGTAAATGATAAAGCATTTCTGTTGTAAATATTTTTTTTTGAATTAAATGTTTGGCCTCTGCAAATACTTGTGGTTTTTAACTTCATTTTCTGTGAACATTTTTTCCAATAAAATCTGTTTTTTTCACATGAACATAGAAAGCAAATAACTAAGAGCAGAGATCATGGCCAAAGCAAGTCCCTTAAATAATGCAAATAAATATTTGTCTATGTTTGTCTTTATTCTCTATGCTTTAGTGTCAATATTACATTATGTGGATGCTTTATCTTGCTTTCAAAGTAAGTAAAATGAGAAATTCATTGTTATTAATAGAATCATAGAATCAATAAGGTTGGAAAAGACATCAGAGATCATCAAGTCCAACCTGTCACCCAGCACCTCATGACTACTAAACCATGGCTTCAAGTGCCACATCCCATCCCTTTTTGAACACCTCCAGGGACGGTGACTCCACTACCTCCCTGGGCAGCCCATTCCAATGGCCAGTAACTCTTTCTGTGAAGAATTTCTTCCTAACCTCCAACCTAAACCTCCCCTGGCACAGCTTGAAACTGTGTCCTCTTGTTCTGGTGCTGGTTGCCTGGGAGAAGAGACCAACCCCCACCTAGCTACAACCTAATGGTTGTGATAACAAAAGAAAACATAAAAGAAAAAATAACTAGAGGTGAATGAAGATCCTACACTCATATCCACCAAATCTTCATGATCTCTGTGTTTATCTGCCAACCTATGGAATAGGTTACTCTAGAGATTTCTGATTCTGTACCAGGATGTCATGTTTCAGGGACAGAGGAAAAGACACAAATTTAACAGGGAAATAATTGCTCAATCACAGACTGAGATTTTAAAGCTCTTCACTTAAGTTTAAGGTTTGTCCTACACAGGCACCTACTCCTAAATGGAAGCTGTTTGGGTTGGATCTTAGGAAGAAGTTCTTCACAGAAAGAATAATTGGCTGTTGGAATGGGCTGGCCAGGGTGGTGGTGGAGTCACCATCACTGGAGGTGTTTAGGAAGAGACTGTATGGGGTGCTTGGTGCCATGGTTTAGTTGTTTAGGTAGTGTTGGATGATAGTTTGGACTTGATGATCTCAGAGTTCTTTTCTAACCTGGTTAATTCTATTCTACTCTAGTCAAAAAAGGCTTTGCCAGAGTACACTCCAGCTCCATCTCTGCCATGCACAGAGATTTTCTTTAGTGTGTGTTGAATGACTATTGTTCATCTCATTCTATTGTGCTGTCCAAATGAAGCCAGAGCATATACAAATCAGAGATACGTGACATACTCTTGAGACTCACAGAATCAAAGCATCAATGGAGGCTCACGAACATCACAGTATCACAGTATCGCTAAGGTTGGAAGAGACCTCAAAGATCATCGAGTCCAACCTGTCACCACAGACCCCAGGACTAGACCATGGCACCAAGTGCCACATCCAATCCCCTCTTGAACAACTCCAGGGACGGTGACTCCACCGCCTTCCCGGGCAGCACATTCCAATGGCGAATCACTCTCTCGGTGAAGAACTTTCTCCTCACCTCGAGCCTAAACTTCCCCTGGTGCAGCTTGAGACTGTGTCCCCTTGTTCTGGTGCTGGTTGCTAGAGAGAAGAGGCCAACCCCTTCCTGGCTACAACCACCCTTTAGGTAGTTGTAGAGAGCAATGAGGTCTCCCCTGAGCCTCCTCTTCTCCAGGCTAAACAACCCCAGCTCCCTCAGCTTCTCCTCATAGGGCTTGTGCTCAAGGCCTCTCTGCAGCCTTGTTGCCCTTCTCTGGACACATTGAAGTGTCTTGGTGTCCTTCTTAAACTGAGGTGCCCAGAACTGGACACAGTACTCAAGGTACGGTCTAACCAATGCAGAGTCCAGGGGCACAATGACTTCCCTGCTCCTGCTGGCCACACCATTCCTAATGCAGTCCAGGATGCCGTTGGCCTTCTTGGCCACCTGGGCACACTGCTGGCTCATGTTCAGGTGGCTGTCGATCAGTACCCCCAGGTCCCTGTCTGTTTGGCAGCTCTCCAGCCACTCTGACCCCGGCCTGTAGCTCTGCATGGGATGGTTGTGGCCAAAGTGCAGCACCTGGCACTTGGACTTGTTGAATGCCATCCCATTGGACTCTGCCCATCTGTCCAGCCAGCAATGCTTTGCCATTAATGTTAAACTTTACCTGCAAGTTCTTCAGGTTGTGTTTCTTGCATCGTAAGCCTGTGGGAGAATGTGTTCTGTACCAAAATAATGATAAAAATATATGATAAAATTTAAGGGTGAATTATTTACTACAGTGAAGTCAAAGGCAAATCTCATATTGTCCTGTTTTCCTTGTGCTTCTAATTTGGATCAGAATGAATGCCTTAATTATGTTTGTAACAGAACATGCCTGGCACTGAGAACATAATTTTCATTTATCCTTTAAGAAGAAAAATAAATTGTTGAGCCTGTATCACTCTGTATTCTTGTTATCAGACTGACTTGCATTTTCTTGGAATTGCTCCACAATTGAGATAGCAATTTAGTTTTTGATTGAATGTTTTGCACATTGAATTTCACTTTAGATTTTCTCTAACTCTCTTAAAATGAAGTACCAGTTCAGTTTACTAAGTCTCTGAGTAGTATAGTATTCAGAGCAGCATCTTGGGTAATAAAAGCTTAAGGAAGGCAGAGTTACTCAGGACTCTTAGGTGGTCTTATTTACATTTGAATGAATACCAACAATGATTAAAGACAGTTGGCTTCATGCACATTATGGTATGGCAAGTGAAAGCCTTTCCCTCACAGTTAATAGGAAGGCTAACCACAGGAGATATTTTTCCTCACAGAAGTCAATACTTTATTCTTCTCTTGGGAGGAATAGAACAGGTCAAATTGCAAGGAGGGGTATATAAAAGTTCCTATGATCGAGTTGCTTGGGTGAAATCACTGTGACACAGATATTTTTAATTGGCACATATTCACACTACCGTCCTAAAGAATGGTTACACTTTTCTCCTTGCCCCCAGCTACACATTCTTATTTATCAGCACAAGTACTCATACGGCAACAACACAAATGGGGCTACTTGAACAAAAAATCAGTTTCACACATGGTCAGTGACATGGTCTTTTTTTTTTGGCTATCTGCTTGGAAAAATGTTCTTACTCTGTGTGGATACAGGAATCAAATGGTTTCTTTCAATTACAAGGTAGATTTTTAGTGGGTTAAATTTACAAAGAAGTCATAGAATCAGCATCCTGTTACCTTGTCAGTCATTCAACAGTTGCAAGGACCCACTTTCATGGATCTCATGTTAGCCAGATGGAGAGGATCTCACTGCCATGTAGTCAGTACAATACACCAGGTTGAAAGAGACCTTCAAGGTCATCGTGTCCAACCCATCAACAAATCCATCCCACCTAAACAACTAAACCATGCAACCAAGCACCCCATCAAGTCTCCTCCTGAACACCTCCAATGAAGGTGACTCCACCACCTCCACGGGTAGCTGATTCCAATGGGCAATCACTCTCTCTGTATAGAACTTCTTCCTAACATCCAGCCTAAAGCTCCCCTGGCGCAGCCTGAGACTGTGTCCTCTTGTTCTGGTACTGGCTGCCTGAGAGAAGAGACCAACCTCAGCCTGGCTACAACCTCCCTTCAGGTAGTTGTAGAGAGCAAGAAGGTCACCCCTCAGTCTCCTCTTCTCCAGGCTAAGCAACCCCAGCTCCCTCAGCCTCTCCTCATAGGGCTTGTGTTCCAAACCCCTCACCAACTTCATTGCCCTTCTCTGGACACATTCCAGAAGCTCAACATCCTTCCTAAACTGAAGGGCCCAGAACTGGACACAGTACTTGAGGTGCGGCCTAACCAGTGCAGTGTACAGGGGCAGAATGACCTCCCTGCTCCTGCTGGCCACACTGTTCCTGATGCAGGCCAGGATGCCATTGGCCCTCTTGGCTGCCTGGGCACACTGCAGGCCTATGTTCAGCCTACCATCAACCAGTACCCCCAGGTCCCTCTCTGCCTGGCCGCTCTCCAGCCACTCTGACCCCAGCCTGTAGCACTGCCTGGGGTTGCTGTGGCCAATGTGCAGAACCCGGCACTTGGATGTGTTCAATCTCATGCCGTTGGATTCTGCCCATCTGTCCAGCCTGTCGAGGTCCCTCTGCAAAGCCTCTCTACCCTCCAGCAGATCAGCTCCTGCCCCCAGCTTGGTGTTGTCCGCAAATTTACTGATGATGGACTCGATGCCCTCATCCAGATCATCAATAAAGATGTTAAAGAGCATTGGGTCCAGCACTGATCCTTGGGGCACAGCACTAGTGACTGGCTGCCAGCTGGATGTGGCACCATTCACCACCACTCTCTGGGCTCAGCCCTCCAGCCAGTTCCTAACCCAACGCAGTGTGCTCCTGTCTAAGCCATGGTCTTTAACTCCTCTTATAAGACACAAGAATTTTCAGGCTCCTGGGGATAGAACCAGATAAAATATTAAACATCAAAATATTCAGTGTCTGCCACAGAGCCAAGCTTTTAAGTGGGATTAATAAAATTTGAGTTAAACAACATTCCTAAATACCAGATGGACTTTATTATTTGATCATATGCATGCATGGCCAGGAATTTCATCAGGCTTTTTTTTTCCTTTTCCCTAAAGCAAGAACTAAAATCCTGCAGACCTTTAAAAGCTATGAAAGTCTGAAGTTGCCTTCACTTTGATTTTGCCTTTTTTATGAGGTGAAAGTCTTCTCTGAAGACTGAAGTGTTGTATGTTCAGATGTAATCTTTATTTAGCATGTAAGGTCATGAGTAAGAACACTGGAATACAAGACACTACACAGCAAAATTAGTATTATGAGGAAATTACTTCCTGGAAACCTCCTTATGAAGTTAAAAAAGATATCTGAGTGGTTTAAACTATGCAAAAATGTCAAGGGAAATAAAAGCCCTTGAAAGTAAATCATTAAGTGAACTAAAACTGAAGTGAGGATGTAAAGGAGTTGCATAAACTAGGAAGCAGAATTTGGTCAGATGTTTCACAGAATCATTGAATGTGTTGGTTTGGAATGGGCCTTACAGAATACCTGCTCCAAACTCCCTGCCGTGGGTAAGAACTCCTCTCCACTAGACTCAGCTGTTCAAGGCCTCATCCAACCTTGCCTTGAACACCCCACCCAAGGAGTAGACATCCACAGCCTGCCTGGGCAACCTGTTCCAGAGTCTTTCCACCCTTGTACTGAAGAACTTTTTCCTAATATCCAGCCTAGATCTACTGTCCCTGAGCTTAAAACCATTCCCCCTTGTCTTGTTGTTAGGCACCCTTATGAAAAGTCCCTCTCAGCCCTTCCTGTAGGATTCCTTCAGGTGTTGGAAGGCATCTATATAGTCCCCTCAAAGTCTTCTCTAGGCTGAACAAGCTCCCTCAGTCTATCTTCATAGCAGAGATTTTCCAGCCCTTAGATCACCTCTGCAACCCTCCTCTGGATTCGTTGCAACAAGTTTGTGTCCTTCCTGTGATGGGGACACCAGAAATGAATGCAGTGTTTGAGGCAGGGTCTCACAAGAGCAAAATAAAGAGGAAAAATCACCTCTCTTGACCTGCTGGCTACACTCAATGTGGGGTAGGTTAAGATTTGCCTTCTGGCCTGCATGAGTGCACTGCTGGCTCATATTGAGCTTCTCATCAATAAATACACACAAGTCTTTCTTCAGAGCTGCTCTCAACCCACTCTGCACCCAGCTTGTGTTTGTTCCTGGGACTGGCCCAACCCAGGACCTTGCACTTCGACTTGTCAACACTGCCCACCCTTTAAGCCTGTCAAGATCCTTCCAGATGGCATCCCTTCCTTCAAGTGAGTCCAGCATGCCACACCTCTTGGTGTCATTGGCAAACTTTCTGAGCATGCACTCAATGTCACTGCTCATGTTGCTGACAAAGATGTTAATAGACAAGAATGGAATTAACCAGGTTGGAAAAGACCTTCAAGATCATAGAGTCCAACCTATCACCCAACACTAACTAATCAACTAAACCATGTCAACAAGTGCCCCTTCCAGACTCTTCGTTAACACCTCCATTGGACCTAGCACAGATCCCTGAGGAACTTCACCTGTCACGGGTCTCTACCTGGACATTGAGCCATTGATCACAACTCTTTGAGTCCATCCATCTAGCTGTAGAGTGGTTCATCCATCAAGTCTGTTTCTCTCCATCTTAGAGACAACAATGTCATGTGTGAGCATGTCATATGCCTTGCACAAGTCCAGGTAGCTGATGTCCATTGTTCTTTCCAAATCTACCAGAGCTGTAACTGTGACAGAAGGCCACCAGATTTGTCAGGCAGGATTTGCCCTTTGTGAAGCCATGTTGGCTGTCACTAATGACATTGTTATTTTCCATGCATCTCAGCATAGTTATCAGGAGGATAATGACTACATAATCATACCTGGACTCAAATAAAAGAGTGGTCACTTTGTGAGGCTTATACACCTTCATTTTCTATGTAACTAGTGCTGTGAAGGAAAAATTGAATATACCTGGTGATTTGATAGGTTGGACCTGATGATCTCAAAAGTATTTTCCAACCTGGTTAATTCTATTCTATTCTATTCTATTCTATTCTATTCTATTCTATTCTATTCTATTCTATTCTATTCCATTCCATTCCATTCCATTCCACTCCACTCCACTCCACTCTACTCTACTCTACTCTACTCTACTCTACTCTACTCTACTCTACTCTATTCCTATTCTATTCTATTCTATTCTATTCTATTCTATTCTATTTCAGGGGCATAATCCCTTCTGAAAAGCTAAGAAATTACATCCTTTATTTAAAGGTATTTTTTGACTGTTTCTTTTTCAATTCCTTTATACAGGACAAAGAGAAAAGAACTTTCTGCAGAATACCTTAGCATTTATGTTCATGAAATTCAGTTGTTCACAAAAGATTACCCTCTCTTATTCTGCCTTAGAGTTATCCAGCCAAGTCCTTTTCTGACTGCTTCTAAGTTTTGTTCTTCCACTTATCTTTAGCCAATTGACTTCACTTTAGTCCACTGTAATAATGAGACCTGTCTTAGATAGAAAGCAACATTAAAATACCTCATTTCCTGTTTCTTGATTAATTTTGCATCTCTCAGTACTTATTTACCCTGATAGATCAGAAAATCATTTCCCAGAAAATGAATGAATTTAAATAGCATTTATCTTAAAAAGGCAGTAGCAGAACTGGTGTGGTGTTTATCAGGGTTGCAACATTTGTTGGCAGATTGTGTGTCCATTTTATTGTTTCAGTGCTATACTTTAATTCTTTAGAAAACACATGCTCTGGCATAAGAATGAAAAACAAACCAAAACCCCCCAAACAACAACTTTTTTTCGCTGACTTTTGAAGGTTAATGAAGTCAAATAGCTAGCCAAAATACGTACAGGCACGTCATAGCATACTCCCAACTTTATTTAGTAAAAGAAAGACAGAATTCAAATAACCACAAGAGAAATTACAAATGAGAAGGACAGGAGGATTTTCTTGTTTTATCAAAAAGTAGAGTCTCATGCAGCAACAAAAAAAAATTAAGAAGGAGCCAAGAGAATTACTTCTAGCTCAGGCATAGATAATAGGTGATAATAATTAATTGTTAGGAAAGGAAGAAAGAATTAAGTTTTTAAAATTCCAAAGGACTGAGATAGATACTCAGGAGGAATTCCAGTCTAAGAGGAAGAAATTAAATGAAAATGCACAAAAGGTGTAAAATAAGTAGGAGGAGAAAAAAAAATTGACTTATAGGAAAAGCTGGGTATTTGATAGCAGCTCTTGCTTACAGGTCTTTACTCATTGGTAATACATAGAGGAGACAGTCTCATTGGTACTACAGAGAGGACACAGTCTCAAGCTGCACCAGGGGAGGTTTAGACTGGATGGTAGGAAGAAATTCTTCATGGAGAGAGTGATTTCCCATTGGAATGGGCTGCCCGGGGAAGTGGTGGAGTCACCATCATTGGGGGTGTTTAGGAGGAGACTTGATGGGGTGCTTGGTGCCATGGTTTAGTTGATTAGGTGGTGTTGAATGATGGGTTGGATGCGATGATCTTGAAGGTCTCTTTCAGCCTGGTCTATTCTATTCTATTCTATTCTATTCTATTCTATTCTATTCTATTCTATTCTATTCTATTCTATTCTACCATATTCTATTCTATTCTATTCTATTCTATTCTATTCTATTCTATTCTATTCTATTCTATTCTATTCTATATGAAGAATTACTAAGTGGGTCCTATGTAGAGGATGTGAATTCAGAAAGTAGTTGTCCTCTTGCAAACAGCTAGCTAGATTTGTGACAATTTTAAAGCAAACATTCTCAGCAAAATTATTCTTCTCTAGGAGTCAAACTCCATTTCTTCTACTTTCATTTTTTAAAGAAAATATCCAATATCATTCAATGTTAGAAGAAGAAAGAGCAGGAACAGGCAGAAATAAATGTCAGAGGTAGGGTAGTGGGTTTACTTTTCCTACTATAATTGTCCAATGTCAAGATTTCTAAGTAGTGAATAGTGAAGGGTAGTTTTGAGCTGCAGAGAACTGGGAGTAGAAATGTGAATTTTGATGGACAAGTGGCCATGCTGACACTGAAAACTGGTGCAACCTTCTGTTTTTAGGAAACACAATTAGGCAATAGGTAAATTGGGTGCCACTGCACAATGGCGAATGTGTGGTTTTGCGGAATTGTTCTGTTTTCCTCAGGTAACATACATGCCAAATGATGCAATAGTTACCATGGGAACTGTCCTTGTGTAATTAGAAACGTAGAATCAAGCTCTAAGTGTCTAAACCCCCCACCTAGCTATGCACATATCATTTTTTTCCCTAAAATAAAATAAAGTGAAATAAAATATAAAGTAATAAAAACAGCACTCTTCCATTTAGAGCCGCCTCCTCCGCTTTCTTTTCTTTCTGATGCTAGAAAAGGCAAACATTTTCTGTAAAAGCACTTAAAATAATATTTTGAAGATTTTATTGTTTCACCAAGCCTAATATTTTGTGAATGCTACAATTATCTGGAAAAATAGCAGTTTGCCAGGGAGAGTGATTCATCCATTGTCCCTTTACTTTCTGTTTTTATGCCTGCAAACACAGGAATCGCATCTGTATACCTGGTAATGAGAGCCAGAAGAGAAATAGCAGTTTCTGATCTGTCATTTTTTCCTTCTTAGTGCTTACTTCTCCAGAGGGACCTTGACAGGCCAGAGAGGTGGGCACAAGCCAACCTCATGAGCTTCAACAAGACCAAGGGCAGGGTCCTGCATCTAGGTCGAGGTAATCCCAGGCACAAATAAAGGCTGGGCAGGGACTGGCTGGAGAGCCACCTGGAGGAGAGAGACTTGAGGGTGCTGGTGGCCGAGAAGCTCAACATGAGCTCTCAATGTGCACTTGCAGCCCGGAAAGCCAATCAGATCCTGGGCTGCATCAAGAGAAGTGTGGTCAGCAGGTCAAAGGAGGGGATTCTCCCCCTCTACTCAGCCCTGGTGAGACCCCACCTGGAGTACTGCGTCCAGTTCTGGAGCCCCTATTACAAGAGGAATATGGACGTGTTGGAAGGTGTCCGTAGAAGGGCCACAAGGATGATCAGAGGGCTGGAGCACCTCTCCTATGAGGACAGACTGAAGGAGTTGGGGCTGTTCAGTCTGGAGAAGAGAAGGCTCCGAGGTGACCTCCTTGTGGCCTTCCAGCATCTGAAAGGGGCCTACAGGAAGGCTGTGGAGGGACTTCTCAGGCTCTCAGGTAGTGATAGGACTAGGGGGAATGGAATGAAGCTGTAGGTGGGGAGATTCAGACTGGACATGAGGAAGAAGTTCTTCCCCATGAGAGTGGTGAAGTCCTGGAATGGGTTGTCGAGGGAGGTGGTTGAGGCCCCGTCCCTGGAGGTGTTTAAGACCAGGCTGGATGAGGCTCTGGCCAGCCTGATCTAGTGTGGGGTGTCCCTGTCCATGGCAGGGGGGTTGGAACTAGATGATCCTTGTGGTCCCTTCCAACCCTGACTGATACCATGACACTATATAGCTGAATGCTATCAGATGTGATTAATTAATCTCTATCTCGTGTCAAAAAAATCTGTAAAGTAATGCTTTGTTTGTTTGTTTTCAGAGCTTCTAACACACTGGTCACTACTTGGGATCTTCTGAGAGTCTCAAGTAAGTGTCTTCTGACACAGCTCACAGTCAATTACAACATACAAGGACAGACTGCAAAGTCAGTCTCCTCCAGGCAGCCTTAAGCCATCAGTTAACATTTTCAGATATTTTGCTTTACTTCTGTTTCATGTCTGGAATGCAAATTTCCTGTGCAAGCAAAGTTTATCTGAAAAAGAAATATTTCTCAAGTTTCTCAGTTCTGGAAACACTGATCTTTTATAAAGTTCATGACTAACTTGCGGAAATAAATCTAATGTTTTAATTAGAATGTGCTGTACTCCCACAACATCTTTCATCCTAAGTGCTTTACTGACATTTATTAATTAATGGTCTGATCCTGCAACCCATACTCATCCACATAATTTTTACTTGTGATTGTAATCATTCAGAATTTCTGCATGAGTAAGACTTGCAGAGTGTCTGCCTGTTCAGCAGTAAATGAAGTTCATAGACACATAACCAAGTAAGGTTTTAGGAAACTAATTGCAGCTTGGCTTGATGGGGGCAGCCATGGGTAAATTAGGCAGTTGTGTTGTCCAGAATACACCTGTCTGCATCAGAAGCTCAGATATGTTTTCTTTGTGCCAGGGGACTTCAGATCAAGGATGACTCCTAATGTAGTATTCTGAACTAACTCTAAACAAAGCCTGAAGTCTCCCTGGGGACATTAACTAATCCTCTTGACTATGAGACAAAAGAGAAGATAATGAGGAAGAGTATGTTTGTTGTAGGACCAAAAAAAACCCCAAACCAACCAAAACCAACAAAACCAAACAAATATACACACCCAAGAAACATGTGCATCATTTCAAGTGAACCCACCCTTCCCTGAAGATACCCAAGGAGTTTCTCTTGGTTGCTCTGCCCCAGGATTTACCACCACCTGAGAAAGGGAGAAGAGTCCCACAATGGCTATGAGTCCTTACAACACACTCCCACCTCCATCAAGATTCATTTCCTTCATTTCCTTCACCCTGTGAGCCATCTTGGTCAGGGGACTGTGTGAGGAGGTCCTGTAACTCAGTGAGAACTTAAAACATTAGAGTGTAAACAAAATGGTGAGGAAAAAGGGCAGTTAACCACTTTGGTGACAGGGACAGTATTCTCACACACTTGAAGGACTTTTGTGATTGACTTTCCCTTCTGTTTCAGAGAGAACAATTGAAGAACATATAGAAAAAGAGAAGAGAAGAGAGAAGAGAAGAGAAGAGAAGAGAAGAGAAGAGAAGAGAAGAGAAGAGAAGAGAAGAGAAGAGAAGAGAAGAGAAGAGAAGAGAAGAGAAGAGAAGAGAAGAGAAAAGAGAAGAGAAGAGAAGAGAAGAGAAGAGAAAGAGAAAGAAGAGAAAGAAGAGAAGAGAGAAGAGAAGAGAAGAGAAGAGAAGAAAAGAAAGAAAAGAAAAGAAAGAAAAGAAAAGAAGAAACCAAAAGAAAAGAAAAGAAACCAAAAGAAAAACCAAAAACATGCTGACCTCTTTATTTATGTAGTTTCCAGCAGATGTGTTTAGTAGATCATAGAATCAGGTCTGAACATGAGATAGTCTTCTGCATTTTCACCTTCTCTTCTATTAGTAGAATGTCTTTTTACCCTGGATTTGAGCAATATGACACTGATAACATGAAGTCAGTTAAATGTGAGCTTGCAAAGTCATTTTCAACCTAACTTCCTGGCCTTGGATGTTATGCAGCCTGTTCAGGGATGTAGAGGGGCTGTGCAGGGAGATTAGGCATGCAGGGAAGAGGCCTGGGAAGAAGTAGTGGAGGATAAGCATGGGTGGATCACTAGATGGATAAAGAACTGGCTTGATGGCAGCACCCAAAGAGTGGCTGTCAATGGGTCCATGTCCCAGTGGAGGCCAGTGACAAGTGGAGACCCTCAGGGATCAGTCCTGGGACCAGTCTTGTTCAACATCTTTGTGGTTGTCATGGACAGTGGCATCGAGTGCACCCTCAGCAAGTTTGCTGATGACACCAAGCTGTGTGGTGCAGCAGACACGCTGGAGGGAAGGGATGCCATCCAGAGGGACCTTGACAGGCTGGAGAGGTGGGCACAAGCCAACCTCATGAGCTTCAACAAGACTGGGGAGATTCAGGCTAGATGTGAGAAGGAAGGTCTTCACCATGAGAGTGGTGAAGCTCTGGAATGGGTTATCCAGGGAGGTGGTTGAGGCCCCATCCCTGGAGGTGTTTAAGACCAGGCTGGATGAGGCCTGATCTAGTGTAGGGTGTCCCTGCCCATGGCAGGGGTGTTGGAACTAGATGATCCTTGTGGTCCCTTCCAACCCTGACTGATACTATGATACTATGATCCTCCTTAAGGGCATGCACAAAATAGGAGAGAATTCCTATATTCAGAGTGGGCTTTACTTCCTTGAGCAAATTGTGAAGAAACACACTAGACAGATCCATCCATGGACTGTGCAAGAATCACAGTCCTCTTTCTGCCTGCCATGACCGTCCTTGGTACATTGGGAGAAACTCCACAAGTTGCACACACATTTTGTGTGGCAGGGGTTTTTCTCACTCTCTTCTTTTTTTTTTTTTCCCTGGTATGGGGAACTTCATCTCTTCCAAATACTTATAAACAATGAAAACTTATAAACAATGAAAAGCTCCTTGCAGAGGACAAACAGCTAAGAGAGGTGCAGCGAAGACCTCTGAGGCCGATGGGCAAAAGCTGTTAGACCTCTGGCTGCCTTAAGTGGTGCTTTGCTGTGTGGATTGTGACCACTTAACCAGATCATGTTGCGGCTTCTTTCAGCAATATTATTCACCACAGTTGTTATCATTCTTCACATCTCTGCAGCAATAGCAAAACTGTAATTTTAACTTTCCAAGGTTCCTGCTTCTGGACTGAGACAGAAGTTTCCATCCTGTGTATGTGTCGCAGTCCTTTACCTCTCTTTTCCCCAGAAGCCTTCAGTAAGATCTGTGCCTCACAAAATGTCAACAATGGCATTCTGAGCCCAGAGTAAGCAAGAGTGTGTTTTAAGCTTTTAAAAAACATTTTGGATGAGTTTGTGTAACACTCATATCCTACTTATCTAAATGGTCTAACTGTAATGTTAGCTTTCCAAGGTTCCCGCTTCTGGACTGAGACAGAATTTCCATCCTGTGTTTGTGTCACAGTCCTTTACCTCTCTTCTTCCCAGAAGCCTTCAGTCAGATCTGTGCCTCACAAAATGTCAACAATGGCATTCTGAGCCCAGAGCAAGCAGAGTGTGTTTTAACCTTTTAAAAATATTTTTTGGATGAGTTTATGTAACACTCACTTCCTACTTATCTAAATGGTCTGAAGGATTTCAGTAGAACTACTCAAGAGTAAAACTTATTTGCATCAGTAAGAGTTAGAAGATCAATCATTTATCAGTATGTTTTGGGAGAATACTTGGGTTTTCAGTAAGAAATTCTTGAGAGTAACTCATCCTAGGGAGTACAGATACTCTCCTTACTAAATTATGTAATTTGGGCTGTTGGACAAAGGTCCCTCTAGGGAGAGAGAGTTAGGAGGGAAAGGATGGCATCTACAGATATTTATTCAGCCCATTAAGGTCTAATTCTCTGCCTGGAGAAACTTCTCTGTCTCTCCTGACAAAGGAAGCTTCCAGTAATTAGGCACCTAACTTATGCACTGCTGCAAAGTGGGCTGAAGCCGAGCTGCTGTGCAATCAATTCTACTCCATGTGTCCAGGCAAGCTGTGGAAATTCAACTCCTGTAAAAGCTGTTCTCACTGTAACCTCTGTTGTAACCTCCCCTGACTCTTCTGGGCCCAGTCATCTATGTTACAATGACCCCTGGCCCAGCTCTCATGTAGCTCAGAAGCATAATCTTGGTTCATACTTATGCCAAAATTGTTAAGTGGTGAGAAAGAGCTGTGAGAAAGTGTAACTGAGGAGGATAAGAAAGGGAAAATTACAAACAGAGGTACCATTACAGATCTGAGGAGTGTAAGTAATTTAAACACTCAAGATGAAAAACATCAGCTTGGTTGTCATTAACAAATAAAAATACGTCCCAGACACAGAACAACTCAGGGAGTTTGTTGGTGTAATTAATGTCGGTCTGTTGCTGAAGTCAGTGGTCTCCACGGGGGTGGCAGTTTAACAAGACCCATGAATCAGCAGATAAGCAAAACTTAACACTTTAGGGAAAACATAAGGCTGTACTTCTCACTTATGGTCTCTGGGCAGGAAAGAGTTTTCAGTGCCTTATCTGAAGATGGTAAGAACACTAATGTTTAACCTAGGGGCTCATTACACCTAACTACATTTTTCATGTAGCAACAGATAAATAATGGCTTTATTCCTTCAGCTGGATATATCATGCTTGCAGAGCCTTTTTGAGAGTGGTTAAATATGCCCAAATGATCCAAAGCATAGCAACACCTTATGTTAAGAGTTGGTAATTATAACAGCAAAATACAAAAAACCAGTCCCGTTAGTTTCTTTAGAGTCTTGCATGGTAAAAATCATGCTTATTTTGACTGTACCTGTCTTAATTCTTCAAGTGCAATGCTCCCTGTGTTCATGCTGCATTTTTCAGAAAGCTTTTCTCCTTCTCAGCATTTAGCTGTCATAAAACATCACAAGATTTGAAAGATCACAAATGCTGTTGTATTTAGAAATCAGAAGGGACACTGGTCATCAGAAACATTTGCTTAAAACTACCTTTTATAGTATTAGGGGAAAAATGCTCTAATATAGTACAAGTACTTATATCTGTTTTGATTCTTCCCTCTCTTCAGACATTCTACAAAAATTACCATTCTCCATCCTTTATTTCTTCTTCTTATGTCCTTCAGGAGCCTATTAACTTCTAATTTCTTTCCTTCTACTTCCCAGCCCCAATTTCTACCAGTTCTTCCAACTTACAGTAATCATGAACACAGCTAGTAATCATGAACACAGCTTTTTTTTCTCCTCCATTTGTGGAGACTGAAATTAAACACGAATGCAAAGTGGTCAAGCACTTATTTTTGTTTATCATTATCACTGCCCATAAAGAGACAAAGAGGCTGTTTTGTTAAGCTCATTTATCACAGTATTCACTGAAAACATTAAAACCAGCCCTCTCCATAATCAGCACCTATTAAAAAAGTTGTTTAATTGCCACCTTTTAGCTGACCTGAGGTTTTTTGTTGTTTTGTTTGTTTGGTTGTTTGCTTTTTTTTGCTTTAGTGAGTTAAAAGTAATAACTGAAACATGTTAGAACTCACTAGCCTTTTTCTGCCCTGGGTGCTGTTAGTGTTCTTTTCATATTGCACTCACCTATTTTATTTTATTTTTTTTAAATATTATATTGAAAATTGTGGAATCCTCCAGATTTGTCTTGTTATTGAAAACAAAAAGTTTTCAGTTTCCATGCAGAGAGAAAAAAATTATATATGTAAGAGTGAGGCTCTCATTAAACAGTGAGTCGTCTTATCACAGTATCACCAAGGTTGGAAGAGACCTCAAAGACCATTGAGTCCAACCTGTCACCACAGACCTCATGACTAAACCATGGCACCAAGTGCCACTTCCAATCCCCTTGTGAACACCTCCAGGGATGGTGACTCCACCACCTCCCTGGGCAGCACATTCCAATGACGAATGACTCCCTCAATGAAGAACTTCCTCCTCACCTCGAACCTAAACTTCCCTTGGTGCAGCTTGAGACTGTGTCCTCTTGTTCTGGTGCTGGTTGCTAGAGAGAAGAGACCAACCCCTTCCCGGCTACAACCACCTTTCAGGTAGTTGTAGAGAGCAATAACGTCTCCCATGAGCCTCCTCTTCTCCAGGCTAAACAAACCCAGCTCCCTCAGCCTCTCTTCATAGGGCTTGTGCTCAAGGCCTCTCCCCAGCCTTGTTGCCCTTCTCTGGACACGTTGCAGCAATTCAACATCTTTCCAAAACTGAGGGGCCCAGAACTGGACATAGGACCCAAGCTATGACCTAACCAGTGCTGAGTGCAGGGCCTCTCAGGTGAAGCAGATTAAACAAAAATTCTTAAAAATGACTGCCCACCATGCCCTTGTGAGGCATTCTTTCCTCTACATGGCTTGGTAGTCCCATGATTTGTAGAAAAAAAAAAGAAACTCTTCTCTGTCACTGGTCAGGCTTGGCTGTGGGTTTGATCCACACTTCAGGAAAGCCCTCTTTGTGCTTAGATCTTATATTTTTGGGAGGCTTTCAAATCTGGTGTCACTTCAGTGTTGCCAAAAGCTTTTCCTCTTCCTCTACCTTGTTCTCTTGCCTTACAGACTTTTCTGATAGTAACTCCTTTTAGCAACAAGATTAATTATCAGTCTGCTCAGCAGGACTCCTGGCTCGTTGAGCCGCTAGGTAACCACAGGCGGCTGTATTCCACACATCCAACCTCAGTTCAGATTGATCACAGTCTGAGGAGACTGGGAGTCTTAAGCCATGGTGCAGGATCTTGTGTTGGACAGATTTCTCTATTTGCTCTATACTGCACCACAGAACACCCCTTCAGTAAAGAAGCAGGTGTGCTATAGCAATAACAGTAAAGCAACATGCCCTCCTGGGCATAAAATCCTGTTTGTTCCAGTTGCTTTAGCCAAAACAAGGCAAATGATCTGCATCACCCAGTCAGACCTTTTCTACAGAGGATGCAGTGCCCACATAATCAACTGTGAACAAGCACCACGTACCTCTGGCAAATTTTGTGAATATTTAAACAGAAATATTAGATTTAGATATAATTTTATAAGAAACTGGTTAAGCAAAATAAGAAATCCAAAATGGCCCTTTTTTTCCCCTATTTTTTCCCTGCCTTTTAATAGTACATAAAGAGGATGGAAAAATTTAGATGCTTTTCACAGCAAAAAGTTGAATAAATAAACAAGTGTCAGAAAATTGCTTAGATTTCAATGAAAACAGTTTTTAAGGGTAAACAATTCTTAATTTTATTGTGTATTACATCTTGATTGTTTTCTGAGAATGTTTTTCAATTCATTTTAATAAATAACTTGAATAACCTCATCATTAACTTTGAAACAACTAATGGATGCTGAGAATAATAATAATAACAATAATAATAATATCAACAATAAAAATAATACACATATATAACCACAATCTCAATCAAAGTACAATGGTCTCCACCTGGCAGAAGAAGACCATCCTCCTGATGCCACCCAAAATGGAGGTGGGAACCCAGACAGAGCTGTCACAGAAATATGTGGCACAGCTCACAGGCTGCAGGGAATGCTACAGTCTCTCCCTGGTAGCAATGGGTTGTGTGTAGTGTGAGCACATAGATGATCTTCTCAGCCAAGCAACACAGCTGCAAGGAGAAGTTGTAAAGCTGCAAGACAAAGTGGAAGAGCATTAGGGAGGCTGAAATGGAGACAGACTGGTGGAGCCAGGCTCTGCCCTGCTTGCAATGGAAGTAGGAACATCTGCTGCATAGCATCCAGGAACAAGGGGCCCCTGTACCATCCCTGAGGCAGGTGACCAATATGAAGCTCAGGGACAGCTTTGTTTTCAGTGGCCATGATGTGGTGGAATTTAAGATCCTCAGGGCATTGAGTGCACCCTCAGCAGGTTTGCTGATGACACCAAGCTGTGTGGTGTGGCAGACACACTGGAAGGAAGAGATCCATCCAGAGGGACCTTGACAGGCTGGAGAGGTGGGCACAAGCCAACCTCATGAAGTTCAACAGGACCAAATGCAAGGTCCTGCATCTGGGCTGGGGCAATCCCAAGCACCAATATAGGCTGGGCAGTGACTGATTTGAGAGCAGCCCTGAAGAAAAGGACTTGGGGGTGATGGTGGACAAGAAGTTCAATATGAGCTGCCAGTGTGTGCTTGCAGCCCAGAAAGCCAATCACATCCTGGCTTGCATGAAAACAAGTGTAGCCAGCAGGTCAAGAGAGGTGATTCTTCCCCTCTACACTGCTCTTGTGAGATCCCACCTGGAATACTATGTCCAGTTCTGGAACCCTTATCACAAGAAATATATGGACATGCTGGAATGTGTCCAGAGAAGGGCCATGAGGATGATCAGAGGGCTGGACCACTTGTGACAACAGGCTGAGAGAGTTGGGATTGTTCAGTTTGGAGAAAAGGCTCCAAGGAGAATTTACTGCGGCCTTCCAGTATCTGAAGGGGGCCTACAAGAAAGCCGGTGAGGGACTTTTTAGTGATAGCGCTAGGGGGAATGGATCCAAGCTAGAGGAGGGTCAATTTAGATTAGATGTTAGGAAGAACTTCTCCACAAGGCTAGCGAGATACTGGACCGTGTTGCCCAGGAAGCTTGTAGAATCATCATTCCTGGATGATTTTAAGGCCAGGCTGGATGTGGCTCTGGGCAACCTGATCTAATGGAAGGTGTTCTTGCCCATGGCAGGGGGGTTCAAACTAGATGATCCTCTGGGTCCTTTCCAATTCTGACAATTCTGTGATTCTGTGAAACACTAGAGAAAAAAAAAATATATACTTACCACAGTTTATTTGGACCAAGGTTCTACTGATGGTTAAGACAATAATCAGATATACTGTTGGAGTCTGTCTGAAGAGGCATATAAATAACACAAATTGAGAATGTTTGATTGAATTTTATTCATTTGTAGTTTTAGTCTGCTGGAAAGATAAAAGGATTTTAAGACAAAAACTTTGTGTGTTCAGGAGAAAGCTATAGTTCCCTGTCTGGTATCTAATGGAAGAGCAGTACTACATACTTCTCATGTCCAGTACAACAGTTGGAGCTTGCACAGAAAATGATTTTATTTCCATAAGCCAACATTATTTCCATTTGCAATTCTAGAGAACAATCCCCAGCCATGACATATTTTATCTTTTATTTTGGTTTTCACCTCCTGTCAGAACTAGTGTGGATTTTCATAAGCAGGTGTGTGATTTATAAGGAGACATAGAAGAGTGATCTTCAACCCACCACAAAGTAAAATTAGAGTATTAAAAATAAAATAAAGCTAGATTATTTCTGAGTGAAAGAAAGAATAAAAACCAACCCAAGAACAATCAATGCTTTAAAGTGTGGCATGATCACTGTCTGATAAAGGAAAAGGATTGCATAAATGTCAGTGTTCTGAACCCAAAGGGACTAAGCACAATACTTTTGACAGCAATTTTTGAAAATAACGTGTGATACTCTTTGCATATTTGGTGAGTTTTTCTCCCAGAGGACAAAGCTGTGTCTATGTCTCTGACACAGAAGTCTGATATCCTGCATAAACACTGAAGGTGTTTGGGTCTGTACAGTCACTTCCTACAACTCAGGAGCTACTCCATGTTCAAGTACATTAATAAAATGCCAAGGAAATCAAGATATCTGTACTGTTTAAGATAGCCCACTCTCACAAGCAAGCTTGTCCCACCCAGACAGGAGGGAAAGTAACAAAAACCAAACCCAAACCAAACCACCACCACCATCAACAACAACAAAAGGAGACTTGATGGGGTTGGGTTGGTTGATGGGTTGGACACGGTGATCTTGAAGGTCACTTCCAACCTGGTTTATTCTATTGTATTCTATTGTAAAACCCACCTGGTTTGAGACAAGGACTGTTTACTGAGATGATAAAAATACAATTACCTTAATCTATTTTGCAGAAATGCACAGCAAAAGCAGAAGCAGCAACAGAAGCCAGCCATGAAATGCTCTCCCCACCCTGCCCCCAACCTGATCCCCCAAAGCCACAGCCGGACTAGTGGAAAAGACCAACACCCCAAACCCAGAAACTGGAAAAAAGAAGCCTTATGTTATGTTCAGAAGTTCAAGACCCATTATAGCATTCTCCAGCCATTACCATTGTTTTAAAACTGGCACGGTGTCAGTATGGTATTGAATTCCCACCCACAGATTCGACTGGCTAAACTCATTGACAAAATTTCTTCCGATTTACATTGGCTCAGGTTCCAAGGTTGAAGGAAGGTGTCCTGGTTTAGAGTGGGGCAGATGCTCTATCGCACCAAAAGGAGCAAAAGAACGATGCTCACACAAATGGATTGGATAGTGATGGAAAGATTAAACCACAACCAACCAAACAAAAAAACAACCTACAAAACATAGTGGTGAGCATATCCCCAAGCATACAGAGTTCTCTTACACCACACACAAGAAGCCCAATGCTTCCCTTGTCCCCAACTGAGGGTGCACCCAAAATCCCCAGGGCTCTTTCTTACCCCCCCACTGCTAGGCTAGTCTCAGGCTGGCCAGACCTGAGACTGGCCCTCCCCCACTTCTTTTCCTGGCATTAGGCCTAAACAGAATCACCGAATCACCAAGGTTGGAAGAGACCTCAAGGATCAAGTCCAACCTGTCACCACGGACCTCATGACTAAACCATGGCACTAAGTGCCACGTCCAATCCCCTCTTGAACACCGCCAGGCATGGTGACTCCACCACCTCCCTGGGCAGCCCATTCCAATGGCCAACAACTGTATCTATGAGGAACTTTCTCCTCACTTCGAGCCTAAACTTCCTCTGGTGCAGCTCGAGACTGTGTCCTCTTGTTCTGGTGCTGGTTGCTTGAGAGAAGAGACCAACCCCCTCCTGGCTACAACTTCCCTTTAGGTAGTTGTAGATAGCAATAAGGTCTCCCCTGAGCCTCCTCTTCTCCAGGCTAAACAATCCCAGCGCCCTCTCCTCGTAGGGCTTGTGCTCAAGGCCTCACCTGCCTTGTTGCCCATCTCTGGACACGTTCAAGTGTCTCAATGTCCTTCTTAAATGGAGGGGCCCAGAACTGGACACAGTACTCAAGGTGTGGCCTAACCAGTGCAAAGTCCAGGGGCACAATGACTTTGTGCTCTTGCTGGCCACACTGTTCTCAGACCAAGGAGGCCTAGATACTCCCCTGTCATTTAGCTGAGTGGGAAACATTTCCCCATGGGAGCAGAGAGCGAAGAAAGGGAAAGAGAATGACTTTGCATCCAGATTTATAGCATGCAGGATTTATGGGTAGAAATACACTGCTTCCTGTGCCCACCTACTGTGCTGGACACCCTGGACACTGGAGATGTAACTGTGGCAGGCCAGGAGGCACACAGCCTAAACTGCCACAAAGGGGAAAGAAATAACCTAGATGACCCAGAAAACAAACAAAAAATAAGTTAAAATAATAAATAAGAAAATGGAATTCACTTTGTGTGTTGAAAACATGCAAAACTAATTAGGCTTGCTCCTCACCAGGTTCCTACAGAAACAGTTGAAGTGCATAACAGTAACGTTCATGCAGAATTGAATTAATCTAGTTAACCAATTAATATAAAACAACAAAAGTAGAAAATGAGGGGTTGTCAATCCTTTAGTGTCAGTTCTTACCATATATAATGTTTGTATGACTAATGATTTCATCAGCGGTTGACTGTTTCCAGAACAGCCAGAGTCCTGGAAAAAAAGACCCCCAGATAAGCAAGTAAGACTCTACATTTGTGAATTATTGCAAAGGACTGCTTCATCTCCTTTCTGAACACTATCTCTGTACCCATCTGGACAGAGCTGTTCACAACAAAAACTAATGCAAGCTTTAACCCTTGAAAAATGTGCTCTATAGATTGTCCTGAATTATATTGTTTTATCCTTTTTACAATCTATCAGGGAAACGTTGTATGATGTTTTGGAAGCAGACTGAGCTGCTTTTTTTCACTTGAAAGTATACATCTATAGATGGTCAAATGATCTTACTAGGGGAAAAAAAAACAGTGTCATGATTTCAAAAGTAATTTTAGATATCCTAAAGCAGATGTACCACTTGGCCTCCACCTGGGTCAATGTGATACAGGTCTTCCATTGCTCTTGTGCCATATCTTCCAATCCCACGTTGATGTTTCTCTTACCCCATAGGTTGGCAAATGCATTGAGTTCTATGTGTCCAGGAATTATAATCAACACTCAGCTCAGATGCATATTGCTTCATTGAATTAACTTGTGCATTTGCTTCTTGAGGTGATGTTCAAACAGAATTTAAACACAGCACTAAGAAGAATTTAAAGAAAATAGTACAAACGCTCGGAAACAACATCATAAAAGTACTTTCCCATTGACTCAAACCTCTATTCCTTCTGGTTTCAAACAAGCTCAACAACTTGTGATTAACTTGCCCCATGGTTGAGTGACTGATGAATAGAATAGAATAGAATAGAATAGAATAGAATAGAATAGAATAGGAGTATAGAATAGAATAGAATAGAATAGAATAGAATAGAATAGAATAGAATAGAATAACCAGGTTGTAAAAGACCTTCGAGATCATTGAATCCAACCTATCATCCAATGCTATCTAATCAACTTAACCACAGCACCAAGCACCCCATCCAGTCTCTTCCTAAACACCTCCAGTGATGGTGACTCCATGACGTTCTGGCAAATCAACATCTGTCCCAGAACTGGACACAGTACTCAAAGTGTGGCCTAACCAGTGCTGAATCTGATAATCCAACAGAGCAGAAAAGGTGTGGCCAAGAGAATCACAAAATTAGACTGAGTTGATGTCCATGACAAGGAAAACTGGGACCTCCTTAAAAAAAAAAACCAACAAACAAGCAAACAAATCCAAGCAAGCAAACAAAACAAAGCCTTGAAAAGTGTATTCAGCTCACCAAGTTTTAGACAGTGAGTTGACTTGTCTGCCTGAGCTAAGCACTAAGCTTCTTTATATCCAACTGAGAGAAATATGGACTTACAGGGCACGGTTCATCTTTCCTAGTTTATTAGTCCGCTTTAGGTTGAAATAAATTTCTTCCTAACAGCGTCTATTTCTCTTCATTGGCAATAAAAAGAACCTAGGGCAACTAGTTTAAATTCAGGCATCTACATTTGATCAGAGGACTCCCACCTGGGTGTCTGTAGATAATAGTGTGCCTTAGATGAGAAAGAAGCTCTACACCATCTGTTCCAGACCGGTTTGTCTAAAGCTCCAGCCCCACCAGAGGTAGCCTTTATCGACATGCCAATTACAGAAATAGCTGTATTTATCCTTAAATTTGCCCTGTGGCTAGAGGTACCCAATCCTGCCTAGTTATCTCATTATTATTGCAAATATTTTTAAAACCATAGCTTTCTGCAAGCAGAGAAAGTGCAAACAGATTCAATCAACAAAATTAAACGAATAAATGCAAAATGTGTCACCTGTTCTCTTCAACCACCCTACTGAAATTTGTCATTGTGCAAAAGACCACGTATGGAAAAAAAGTACTATCAAGAAGGGATTTGATGAAATATTATGCAGACAAAGTAAGAGTCTTAGAGCAGGAATTAGACTTCAGATTAATTACAGCTAATGATACCAACAAGCGTAACACACAGCAAACAGGAAAGTGTTTGAGGGTGGTGAAGGAATATGCAAAATATTATCTTGTTTTTCTATCAGGAAAGCATCCAGCAAATGATATTTTTTCTGCTGTCATTGTAATCAGTATGCTAGCAGGCTGAAATTTTAAACCTGCTAGAAGGTACCCAATCTGTTGTTTGGCAACACAGGTTGCCAAGGCAACAGAAACCAGTGACACTTCTCTTTCTTCCTGATGAATTTTGCCACTAAAATATAGAAATGGGGGTCCTGAACTGACCTCATGGCTCTTTGGAAGACATTTTTTTCATGCCATGAAATCACTCTCTTAATAAAGCACCGAGATTTTCTGAACTATTAAATATGTTTCTTTATTTTGGCAGACTTACTGTTGTGCTGCAATTAATTTCATTTATTGTGATTCTGCTTGGATGGATGTTTCAAAGTTTGACATACTGGTCAGAGCAATACTGAGAGGTATACTACTCTTCTTGCATTGATCCTTTTTGTCCCAGTAAACCTCGGTAACAGATACAAGTCATAAAGGTGAAAGTCTCTGCATAGTTAACTATTTAACATCTATTAATAATGTTTTCCACAACTAGGTGCATATATGGAAAGCCAACAACATTTTTTGGTGTTGACTTTGAAATGCTTAAATAATAGCTTCTAGAGATACTGCCTTTTAATTTTGGTTTAGAATGGAATGGCATGGAATGGAATAGAATAGAATAGAATAGAATAGAATAGAATAGAATAGAATAGAATAGAATAGAATAGAATGGAATGGAATAGACCAGACCAGGTTGGAAGAGACCTTCAAGATCATCACATCCAACCTATCATCCAACACCACCTAATCAACTAAACCATTCAACCATGCACCCCACCAAGTCTCCTCCTAAACACCTCCAATGATGGCAACTCCACCACCTCCCCGGGCAGCCCATTCCAATGGGCAATCACTCTGTCTATGAAGAATTTCTTCCTAACATCCACACATGACACAAACAAAACAAAACAAAACCACTGAAGTGTGGAAAATATCTTATGGGAACACATGAAAGAAAAAAAGTCTGAACTAGAATCCTCCCTCCCAGTATAATTAAACTCTTGGTTTGTTCACTATCAGAGAACAAATAAAGCTCTCACACCTTTTTCTTTCTCTTTTTATTTTCTTTCCCCCCTAGGCTTAACTTTGCATACATCCCTCCTCCTTTAAACCTCAGGAGTTTTTTCTTTGTGAGTCATTACTCAGCTTAATGTTGAAATACTTCTGAATGTCCCTTAAAACTGTTCTCCGACTGATCTGCACAGTGACATGCCTCCCATAGCAGATGGTCTCACTTGTCTCCTAACTAATGTCTGAAATGTTTCCATCTCCTTTTCTGGATACTTTTAGAGAGAATAAAATGTTTCAATATGATTAATTTTGTAATTTGTTGTAAATTGTAGCGTTTTTATGAAGGCATTTATATTTGAAGGCATTCCAGTGTCTCTGAATAATGAGAGGGAAATCAGGCTTTTATATGTATATGTTAATATGTAAATAACATTTAACTTGAAGATTCAGAATTTTCTCTTCCAAGTTTAAAGTTTTTTCCCTGGTCTCACTTAAGATAATAATTGCTGTTTCTGCACTGCCAGCTCATAGCATTATACAGTTCTGAAGAAAAATACTCACATTATCAAATGCATGGATACAGCCCACATTCCTGGCATTAGTTGATTCACTCTGTGTGCACTGAGCATACTGATGAAAGTAGTTTACTGTAACGTGAAGAAAGCAAACCTGTAGCAAACAACAGGAACTATATGTACACGATACTCAGGCCACAGGCACCATGTGTCTCCTTATCAGCTCACAAAACCTGAATGTGCCATTTTTTTCCAGCGATGAGACACCTACTTGCTTGTAGCTCGAAAAATAGAGGGTCATAATGGAATAAGATTGTGCCAGGTTGCACCCATCCCTGGAGGGGGGCTGAAAAGAACCCAGCCTCCAGGTGGACAAAATAAACCTGATCCAGATGGGAAGAGGGAGATTTGGGTTTCTACCTCCCAGGGGGAGGGTTCCCCTGGGCCAAAGGTCTATTCCACTCCCCCTTCCTGTCCAGCAAAACCTATTTAAGGGGAGCCATTTTCTTGGTTTGCTATTTTTCTCCTGCATTTCACCTCGACAGATATCTGCTGCCCTCCTGCTTCCTGCAGTTACCATGTGATGAGGCCCACCTTCATGCTCCATCTTTAAGAACTGCATCCATTTACATCAAGGGAATCCAATGCCAGCTGGGCAAGGTTTTGCATATTTTTCTATTCACCCTTTTCCTTATACCATTGTAACTCTCCCTGTTACTCAAATGCTATATATATTTTGCTAAGATTACCTTTTTTTCAATTCTAAACTGATTCTAGACCATTTCTTTCATGACTTTTACCTCTCCTTTCTCCTGCCTGATTTGCTTTTACCCTACTGGGAAAAAGGCAGAGGGGAGGCAATCTAAATCTGTTCCATTTGGGCTTTCGGACTCCTGGAAAAGCTTAAACTACAACAAAGATGAAAGAAGAACTGCAACTGAATTGCTGTTCAATAAGAAGGAATAATGCACAATTAATGTTACAGAGTGGAGACTTATGCAGTATGAAAAACAAATAGAAAAAATCTTTAAACTCAGTACAGAATTGCAGAATTGAATGTTTAGGAAATAAATTTAAGACAAACATAGCAACTGAAGAGAATAATAATTCAGAAGTCTGAAATAAAGTAGAACTTGAAATTATTTTCTGATGGTTAAAGTAGGCTCCACTTGTAGATATAATTGAAATGATTCCTACTGATAATTTTATTAATGCCAGATCCATATAGAAATGACCTAAACACATGTTTACTGAATGACAAATATGCTATCATTTGTACTTGCCTTCACCTATAATTTTGAAAGTGTAACTGTTCAGGCTCTAAGTAGTGGATCAAAATTTTTAACTCAAATAGTATACAGTAAGTAGTCAGAGCATCCATTTTTGTTTGTTTGATTGTTGGTCATGAAGGCTTTGTCTATAGAAACTGTTCTTAGAATCATAGAAGCAACAAGGTTGGAAATGACCTCAAAGTTCATCAAGTCCAACCTGTCACCCAAGACCTCATGCCTACTAGACCATGGCACCAAGTGCCACATCCAATCCCCTCTTGAACACCTTCAGGGATGGCAACACCACCACCTCCCTGGGCAGCACATTCCAATGGCTCACAACTCTCTGTGAAGAACTTTCTCCTCACCTCAAGCCTAAACTTCCCCTGGCACAGGTTGAGAATGTGTCCTCTTGTTCTGTTGCTGGTTGCCTGGAAGAGACTAACCCCTGCCTGACTACAACCACCCTTCAGGTAGTTGTAGACAGCACTCTTTGCTGTAGACAGGCACTCTTTGCTGTATGTAAGATGTCCAGGAGGCACCATATGTTGTGGACCCTCTGACAGAGTATATCAACCATGTAAATTCAAGAAATATCCATTTCAGAAATATTTATCTGCATAACCCTAAATGGGACACTGTGGTTTTAACTTTAATTTACTGATTCTTTTTAGTCTATTCTTCACCTTGGGGGAAAAATAAACCAACCCACAAACCAACCAACAGAACAAAACCCCCTCCAAAGCCAAAACCTGACCTATGTACCTCTCTATCTGTTCTACTTGTACTCACAAAATTAATGACAATGGGAATGACAGTTTGTAGGCCTCCAGACAACCCAACTGGAAACCACTAAGACAAGGAACTGAAAGCTGAAAACTGAAGAGGAGACTCAGGGGAGACCTTATTGCTCTCTACAACTACCTGAAGGGAGGTTGTAGCCAGGAAGGGGTTGGTCTCTTCTCTCTAGCAGCCAGCATCAGAACAAGAGGACACAGTCTCAAGCTGCAACAGGGGAAGTTTAGGCTCAAGGTGAGGAGAAAGTTCTTCACAGAGAGTGTCATTCACCATTGGAATGTGCTGCCCAGGGAGGTGGTGGAGTCACCATCCCTGGAGGTGTTCAAGAGGGGATTGGATGTGGCACTTGGTGCCATGGTCTAGTCATGGGGTCTGTGGTGACAGGTTGGACTTGATGATCTTTGAGGTCTCTTCCAACCTTGGTGATACTGTGATACTGTGAAAGCTGACTCTATTAAGGAATATTTGGCTTGTATCCAATCTAACTCACTGCTAGTCAACAATAATAGCATTTTGGAAAAACATAAGATGATAATAAAAGGAATAAAAAATGAGTGGTCTGTCAAGAAAAGAGGTTGGCCTTGTGAAGACTACTGAAACGTCTTCCTGTACAAGGAAAATTGCTTCTCCATAAAAAGTAGGTGTCTGCAAGAAACAATGAGAGCAGAGGAATGGAAATGAAGGGAGAATGAAGAAAATTTTGGGCAACCCCACCTGGCTACAATTTCCCTTCAGGTAGTTGTAGACAACAAGAAGGTCTCCTCTGAGCCTCCTCCAGGCTAAGCAACCCCAGCTCCCTCAGCCTCTCCTCATAGGGCTGTACTCCAACGCCCTCCCCATCTTTGTTGCCCTTCTCTGGACATGTTCCTGCAAGTCAACATCTTTCCTAAACTGAGGGGCCCAGAACTGGACACAGGACTCAAGGTGTGGCCTAACCAGTACTGAGTACTTACGTCCTGTAGCATGGAGTGAGAATATCCCACTCTTGTTGGCATATGACTGGTGTGGTCTTTAGAATCTCATAGTAAGCCAGAATACCTATTCGCTCTGAGGATATCTTTGTACACCTCCTTTACACATTGATGTATGGACAGATTGCAAGCATCCCTTCAGTCATCTAATTTGATCCATTAAAAGCAGATATGGTCCCAAATAGTTGGCCAAAGATGTCCTGATTCCTTAATTGTGATTGTTTTTTCTGTCATCAACTTATGTCAGTGGCATTTATCTCTAACTTGTATATTACTTCTAACTGAGATATGAGTTGCAATTAATTTTGATACTGATCTGCTGCATTGCCAGCAAGTTAAAGAAGGTGATCTTTCTCCTCCACGGAAGACTGAAGTTCCTTGTTCAGTTTTCTGCTCCCCAGTACTAGAGACACATGCATTTACAGCAGCAAATCCAGGGAAGGGCGAAAAAGATGGGGAAGGGACTGGAGCATCTCTTGCAGGAGTGGAGGATGAACTGATGATATTTGGACTGGAGAAGGGAAGGCTATGAGAAGGAATCATATTTAAATGAAAAAAAATAGCTGATGGGCAGATATGAGGAAGAGAGAGACAGACTCTTCCCAGCAGAGTCAATGGATATGTATTAAAACACATGAAATTTGACCTGAACAAAAGTCAAAGCTAAATCCAGGGTGTTTTTACTGTAAGTATATTAAAAATCTGAACACTATATTGCCCAGGGATGTTGTGGAGTACACATCTGTGGAGAAGTCAAAATGGAGATGTAAAGACTAATTTTTATATAGGAAGTGAAATGAGCATTTTGTTATTTGTCTCAGCAGTTTTATCCAGTAACTATCAGCTATACAAATACAGAAACTAGCAAGTAAAATTCAAGAAGAGTAATATATTAGATAGAATTTAGATCTGTTATTGAAATCAAAACATGAAAATACTTACTAATTCCTGGCCTTTCTGATATAAAATATAGGATTTTAGTTAAACAAGGGGGTAATATTTTAAACTGATTCTCCAGTATAACTAAGGTCAGCTACTGCATATTTTGTTTTAATAGAATGACTATGAAATATGATTGTTGGGCTGAAATTTATTTGCATTGTTGATTAAAAGAATTCCACCACTTTCAAATTCTGATTTTTATCAGAACAGTTGTTTTGTCTGTAATTCTTCTTTAAATGGACTGAGGATAGAACATGGTTCCTGAAAACCTTTGATGATTCTTGAAGTCTTACAGTGTTTTGTAAACATAACCTTACAGATACATTCTTATTCTCACAAATTAGGCATAATATAAGCATATCCTTACATTATTACTGACCTTGCTGCTATTTAATTAATGCATATAATAATCTCAGTGTGCTTCATTGTCCAGCAAAGTGCCTGGTGCTTATATGGCATTACTACAACAGATAAAATTTTGGTACCTTGCACATCACTGGATAAGCATAAAGTAAATAAAAAGCAATTAGGAAAGGCTGATAAATTAAAGCAAACATTTCTATTAGTATACTGTCTAATAGTGGTTTAAGTTTAGCCCATTTGGCTGTCATTTAGAACAGAAGGCAACATGTGGAAGAATTCCTTACAGTGAGGGTGGTGAGACACTGGAACAGGTTGCCCAGGAAGGTTGTGGGTGTCCCCTCCCTGGAGGTGTTCAAACCCAGGTTGGACAGGGCCTTGAGCAACCTGATCCAGTGGAAGGTGTCCCTATTCATGGTGGGAGGGTTGGAAATAGATGATCTTTAAGGTGTTTTCCAACCCAAACCATTCCATGGGTTTTGAGTTTATTTGTATATATTATCCTATTCATATATGGGACTAGTAAACCACAAAGAAAAAGTCAATATTTTGAAAGAGCTAAATAAATTTATACTTTTCAGTAGTATATATTTTATATACCTATAAAGGTCTTTTAAAAACCTGAAGAAAACATAGTCTTTGAATTACCTGTTCTGTAACACATCTCATGTACCTGTGTTCTGTAACACATCTCATTACAATACAACACAATACAATACACCAGGTTGGAAGAGACCTTCAAGATCATCGCGTTTAACCCATCAACCAATCCAACCCACCTAAATACAATACGATACAATACAATACAACCCACCTAAACAACTAAACAACTAAACCGTGGCACCAAGCACCCCATCAAGTTTCTTCTTGAACATCTCCAATGTAGGTGACTCCACCACCTCCACGGGCAGCCCAATCCAATGGGCAATCACTCTCTCTGTATAGAACTTCTTCCTAACATCCAGTCTAAACCTGCCCTGGCGCAGCCTGAGACTATATCCTCTTGTTCTGGTACTGTCTGCCTGGGAGAAGAGACCAACCTCTGCCTGGCTACAACCTCCCTTCAGGTAGTTGTAGAGAGCAAGAAGGTCACCCCTGAGTTTCCTCTTCTCCAGGCTAAGCAACCCCAGCTCCCTTAGCCTTTCCTCATAGGGCTTGTGTTCCAAACCCCTCACCAACTTTGTTGCCCTTCTCTGGACACGCTCCAGGAAGTCAACATCCTACAATACAATACAGGTCGTACCCTCTAAATCTACACTTAAATCTACACTTAAAACTGGAGATTTTGTAATCCAGTCTCTCTGAATGTCTATCCCTTTGGCTTTTCATGTGGAACATGCATTGGGGAATTTTATTCTGATAATGCAGTGCTTTTAGTGCTCTGGATATACCGACTGTACTATTAAAACACTGTGTAAAGTTTAATTCTAACTGAAAAATCCTTCTTCAAAGTACATTTAAAGTCTTTTACTGAAGAACGTAATGTCATTATTTCTTTATTATGACCAAATACAATTATTGAAAGTAAAAACTTATGGGATTAACACTATGGGATCATGCTAATTATGTGTGACAGAATCACAGAATGTTAGGGTTAGGAAGGGACCTCCAGAGATCACCTAGTCCAAAGCAGGATCACCTCAGGCACGCTTCTCAGTCTCCAGAGAAGCAGACTCCAAAACCACTCCGGGCAGCCTGTTCCAGTGTTCACCCTCACCATAGGTCTCTCAGACTGTCTGTGAAGGAGAGATCACAGTATCACAGTATCACCAAGGTTGGAAGAGACCTCAAAGATCATCAAGTCCAACCTGTCACCGCAGACCTCACGACTAGACCATGGCACCAAGTGCCACGTCCAATCCCTCTTGAACACCTCCAGGGACGGTGACTCCACCACCTCCCCGGGCAGCCCATTCCAATGACGAATGACTCTCTCAGTGAAGAACTTCCTCCTCACCTCGAGCCTAAACTTTCCTTGGTGCAGCTTGAGACTGTGTCCTCTTGTTCTGGTGCTGGTTGCTAGAGAGAAGAGACCAACCCCTTCCTGGCTACAACCACCTTTCAGGTAGTTGTTCCAGTCCTGCAATAATCCTTGTAGCTCTTTCCAGCAGATCCCTGTCTCTCTTGAACTGGGGAGCCCAAAACTGAACACAGTAATACAGGTGTGGTCTCACCCGGGCAGAGTAAGATAACCTGCCTAGACCTGATGGGTACATTTTTCCTATAGCACCCCAGGAAGCCGTTGGCCTTCTCAGCCACAGAGGCATATTGCTGTCCCATGGTACAACTTGGACTTAAAGGTCTTTCTCCACTGGGCTGCTTTCCAGCAGGATGACCCCTAGTTGGTACTGACACCATTCCTTCCAGAATAGAATAGAATAGAATAGAATAGAATAGAATAGAATAGAATAGAATAGAATAGAATAGACCAGGTTGGAAGAGACCTTCAAGATCATTGTGTCCAACCCATCATCCAACACCACCTAATCAACTAAACCATGCAAGCAAGCACCCTATCAAGTCTCCTCCTGAACACCTCCAGTGACTCTTCCAGATGCAGGACTCTGAATTTGTTTTTATTGAATCTCATGAGTTTCACTTTTGCACAGCTCTCCAGCTTGTTCAGGTCTTGTTGGATGGTGGCACAGCCTTCCAGTGGGTCACTCACCCCCAGCCAGTTTCAAATAATCAGCAAACTTGCTGAGGGTACTCTCAATCCCCTCCACAATCAACAGACAAGAATTGTGTCATCACTTTGAAGCAAGGTAAAATTTGTGTTGTATTAGCCCGGATTGAGAGCCCCACTTGGAGTGCCTGGAGATGTAACCGCATTCAGCATTAGTTACTGTAATAAGCATTCTAAACCAGTAGAGTACAACTGATCCATGCATTATCTGAGTTACACTAAAACAGATATTGAAATTTAATTGTAAAAATCGACCTACAAATAGACAAGTGATAATAACTGCACTCTGTTTTCCTGTGAGGTGTGTAATACTATTTTGTTTGAGTGAATTGCCCATGAATAGTCTCAATGTGCTAGTTTTGACCTAATGTAAACAATATAGCCTCTTAATTATAATTTATCTGACTGTATTGAAAGCACCATAAATTAATATGCTGCATTTACCAAATGGTATTAAAACTAATCATGAGAAGACGACTTGATCCTGGCAAGAATTCAAGATTGTTCTGTCTAAACCTTTCAAAAACAAAACTGCAAGTTGTTACAAGTCTATGAGACCTCCATCAAAACCAAGTATGAAATACACATATGAAGTGTCCCTACAGTACATACATGAAATGCTGATATCTTTTTAAATTGAAGATTTATGTTATTTATTTATGTATGTATGTGTATTTTTGCTCCTCTTAGAATAGACTAGACTAGACTTGACTAGATTAGACTAGACTAGACTAGGCTAGGCTAGAATAGAATAGAATAGAATAGAATAGAATAGAATAGAATAGAATAGAATAGAATAGAATAGACCAGGTTGGAAAAGACCTCTGAGATTGTTGCATCCAACCTATCATCCAGCACCACTTAATCAACTAAACCATGCAACCAAGCACCCTACCAAGTCTCCTCCTAAACACCTCCACTGATGGTGACTCCACCACCTCCCTGGGCAGCCCATTCCAATGGCCAATCACTCTTTCTGTGAAGAACTTCTTCCTAACATCCAACCTAAACCTCCCCTGGTGCATCTTGAGACTGTGTCCTCTTGCTCTGGTGCTGGTTGTCTGGGAGAAGAATATCAATAAGATCTACATGCATTAGTAATTTATGTTGTGAATGTTTAGGTTGTGTGAGAAATGTTTAATATAGAGGATCCTGTTGTGTCATGCTTACTTATACAAATACATTTTTTATTATGCATATGGATTCATCTACTTCCTCACCAGTGAGAAAAAAAACCTTGTGGCTGTTGCCTTTAGATCAAGAAAGGGAACAGCACCTCTCCAGTTAGCTCAATATTATCACTGTTACATATAGATCAGATAGTTGATGTAAAATTTTGGAGGTTTGTAGATATAGTATTTTACTTTTTTTTTTAAATCATAAGAGTCTATAACCTGTAAAATCCTCTTCAAACAGAGAAGGATATTTGTGTCAGGACAGATTTCTGTAAAATAATTAACATTATAGGCAGATTTCACTTGCCTCCATGTAGACCTCTGGTACCAAATATGTACTCTGTTATTCTGCCTGACCTCTAATTTGAGATACCACAATTCTTCAGAAGATCATGTCATACCTTCTAAGCCTTTGCAATTATCTCAGACATCCCACAGTATCATAGTCATCATATAATTATTTAATTGATATAATTATTTAAGCGATAATTCAAGTCCCTGCTCATCAGAATCAATGGAAGGCATTACTGTAATTTCTGAGGGGCAAGTGGCTAGAGCCATTCGGGATGCTCTGAGGTGTCCAATATAAAGAGACTTACATCAGGTAGATACAGTACTCAGCTTGTGAGAAAATAGTGGTGTACTAGAGCATGGTCTTAAGGACAGTTGCTAAACTCTAGGGTGTCTTAAATGACATCAGATTCTGATGTTCAGCAGCTATAATGGCAGCTTAGACAATCAGCTAACACTGATATTGTAGACCCATCTAGCTTTTTGGCTGTAGAGCTGGATCCTATCCTATGCTAACAATGTGCTATTTATGTGTAGCATGTGGACAGAGTTATAGTCATCTCTGAAATAATTTTTAGCCTGGTAGCTGAGACTAAGCTAAGGTAAAAAGCTAAGCTCGCTCAATTCCATGTCAGTTGCAGGAATCCAGCACCTTGGATGTATGTAGTGCTGAAAAGCAGTGGTCATTCATTGAAAAAGGGATCATAGATCTCTGGGAGTTTGGGAGAGACAAATTGTTTGTTCTCTGAAATGAGCAAGTGTTTACAACTGACAAACTTCCTCTCTGATCTGAGAACATTCAGACAATATATAGTGATGACATGTTATGAGTGTAAAGGAAGGATCACAGTCAACTTCTATTCATAGAATCAGAGAATCAATAAGGTTGCAAAAGACCTCAGAGATCAAGTCCAACCCATCACCCAACACCTCATGAGTAACTAAACCATGGCTCCAAGTGCCATATGTCCAATCTCTTTTTGAGCACCTCCAAGGATGGTGACTCCACGACCTCCTTGGGCAGCACATTCCAATGGCCAATTACTCTTTCTCTTCGCAGCATGTTGACTTGCTAGTGTTATGACTGCTTCCTTAATTACCCCTGTTCTCAGAAAAACTCTTCTGATTTCTCTGGCTAATGGCATTATTATTTTTGCCATCATCTTTAAAAGTAGGACGGCAGGATTTTCTACTATTTCTACTAATATTATGCAAAGTAGAAGAAATTTTCTATATGCTTCCAAAACTATTCTAGCACAAATCTTTTAATCCACATTTGGCATTTAGTTTGAGACATAAATATAGGTATGTGTATATCTATATATATGTATGTATAATAATTCATTTTGGCAGTTAAGAGTAATGTTTGATGCTTAGCATTTTCAGTTACTACTATCCCGGGGATCACACTGAATAAGCACCTGTAAACTTAATATTATTTTTGATAATTTCTTCTATTTTCACAAGGCTACATTCCTTGTTCACAGTAAAGATAATGAGTTGCTGGAATGCCCAGAGAAGGGCAACAAAGCTGAGGAGGGGTTTGGAGCACAAGCCCTATGAGGAGAGGCTGAGGGAGCTGGGGTTGCTTAGCCTGGAGAAGAAGAGGCTCAGGGGAGACCTTAGTGCTCTCTACAACTACCTGAAGGGAGGTTGTAGCCAGGTGGGAGGGTGGTCTCTTCTCCCAGGCAACCAGTGACAGAACAAGAAGACACAGTCTCAGGCTGCACCAGGAGAGGTTTAGGCTGGACCTTAGGAAGAAATTATTCACAGAAAGAGTGATCGGCCATTGGAATGGGCTGCCTAGGGACGTGGTGGAGTCATCATCACTGGAGGTGCTTAAGAAAAGACTGGATGGGGCTCTTGGTGCCATGGTTTAGTTGATTAGATAGCGTTGGATGATAGTTTGGACTCGATTATCTCCAAGGTCTTTTCCAATTTGGTTAATTCTATTCTATTCTATTCTATTCTATTCTATTCTATTCTATTCTATTCTATTCTATTCAAGTCTAGTCTAGTCTAGTCTAATCTAGTCTATTCTAGTCTAATCTAGTCTAGTCTAGTCTAATCTAGTCTATTCTAGTCTAATCTAGTCTAGTCTAGTCTAATCTAAATCTTTTGCTCTTCTCTCAGTAAAACAGGGCTCAGGTATGATAAATTGATGTCTGGCTAACTACAAGTTTTTGCTCTAAGTGACCCATCGGTCACCTTTTAAGCCTAAATTCTGCATAATTTAAAAATAGGAGAAGGAGTAGAATCACTAAAAGACACACGGTACTAGGATTTTATATCTCTCAGACTTCTTCTTCGTGAGGAATCTGTATTTTGGGGAAAACAAATTAAATCTCTACATATCTCATTTGTAAACAGAAAGTATTTGCTCTCAAACAATGAAATGTGGATTGTGTGGAGCAAGCAGAATGTTATTGAAAAATTCCCAGCAGAGTTAAAGTTTCACTCAGAGGCTTACTTCTCAAAGCGGTCTGCAATTCCAGAAATAGATCTGCCTGTGGTAAGCTAAAGAAAGTTAAATGGTTTCTGAAATGTCATTTAAAATACAAGCAAAATGTGAAAAGAAAAAAAAAAGAAATAAAATTAGACAAGCCAAACAAATGTAACATAAGTAATTACCAAAAATGTTCCCTACTAGCTAGCAAACTACAGCTATAACATTATATAAGGAAAAATTATTTCAAGGAAATAATTGTTTTATCACTCTGATTCAACTTCTGTCCTATGCTTTGAAAGAGTGATAAACTTTATTACCAGGAGTAAATAAAAAGAGCTCTTCTTTCTGCATAGAAGATTCCTCACAAATATGAGGTGAATTACAATAAAAATACTTGGACATCATAATATACTCAATCTGTCAGGTCAGATTCTGTGCTCTGGATAAATTATTTTGATGGGTGAGTATAAGAAGAGATGGAAGGAAATCCCTTCTAAAAACTAGTGTCAAGCTTAGACCAAAGCCATTTCAGTCATTCCCACTGTTCCATGTATGTTATCATTACACCTAGCTATGACAGTTCTAGGCTATGCCTTCAAAAGTTAACTGCAGATTTTAGAATAGAGTAGAATAGAATAGAATAGAATAGAATAGAATAGAATAGAATAGAATAGAATAGAATAGAATAGAATAGAATAAACCAGTTTGGAAGAGACCTGCAAGATCATCCCGTCGAACCCATCATCCAACACCACGTAATCAACTAAACCATGCAACCAAGCACTCTATCATAAAGTCTCCTCCTAAACACCTCCAATGATGGTGACTCCACCACCTCCCTGGGCAGCACATTCCAATGGCCAATCACTCTCTCTGTGAAGAATTTCTTCCTAACATCCAGTCTGAACCTCCCCTGGTGCAGCTTGAGACTGCGTCCTCTTTTGGTTGCCTGGGAGAAGAGACCAGCCCCCGCCTGTCTACAACCTCCCATCAGGTAGTTGCAGAGAGCAATAAGGTCTCCCTTGAGCCTCCTTTTCTCCAGGCTAAGCAACCCCAGCTCCCTCAGCCTCTCTTCACAGGGCTTGTGCTCCAGACTCCTCACCAACTTCGTTGTCCTTCTCTGGACACGTTCCAGCAAGTTAACATCTTTCCTAAACTGAGGGGCCCAGAACTGGAGCAGAAGACTGAAGAAATAGAAACAAATCCACAGTTCGGTGTCAGAAGGAAAACAAGAAATTGTTCTAAATGTTTTCATTGGTCAGATGTGTGAAAGGGAACCCTTAGCAGTCTTGTCTCCCACATTCATTCTTTCCCTATTCTTCTGGCTGCTTTGCTGGAAGGGATTTTATCTAATGACCTTGCAGATAAGACTAACAAAGCTCTCTAACACCTCTTTTCCCTTTTCTTCTAATTAGACAAAAAGGGGGGGGAGGTTAGGAGGGAAGTAGGGCAGTTTTCCCCTTTCAGGGGAGTTTCCATGCTGCTTTTCTGCCTGTAAATACCCATATAATATTGTAAATACTGTATATTTGTACATATTCTTTGCCTTCCATTGTAGAGTGTAGTTTTGCTTGTAAATACAGCTTCCGTTTGCTTTTCCAACTGAGTGAGCCATGCTTTGTTTATGCTGGTGGTGGCCAAACCACCACACTAATCTACAGAAAAATCCCACTACATTATTAGGGGGTTCTTTTTAAATATTATCCTCCTAAGTACTTAAATTTCCGTACTATGGAGAGACATTTCCCTACATTTAGACTTTACAACTGCTTGTTCAGACATCAATGCCTTAAGGTATAATTTGTAGCAGACAGGAAAAGGAAATCTTTTGGTGCACTCAGGAAGTGGTACAAGCTATAGAGCTTTCTGAGTTGAGGTTTTCACATCGACTATTTAAAGGTGATCCCATTTTGATAAAATAAATATTCAATCAGCTAGAGGAAGTGAGCAAACATGATTCTGTAGCATAGCAGATACTGCAGGATAAGGACAATCTAGTTCTATTACATTCACAAACATTTCAGACTAAGAAATAATGGGACAGCAGGAATAAAAATTAATTGTCCTTTCAGTCTGAGTGAATGCTATAACCACTAGGTACTGTGCAGTCTTGCTTCCTCTCTGACTGAACAGATATGCAAGGATTGATTGCAAAATGGAGCAGCTACAGGTAGACTCCAAAATATCCAGGCAATGCACATTTTGTAAATCACAAGTGTGGAGAATCACATAGATGGTCAGTACCTACCAGACCATAGGGGGCTATGAATTTTTTTTTCCTCCTGCAGCATGTCTAGCCATCCTCAGTGTGCAATCAAATAACTAGATGAATAAGATATAAAAAAGTAAGAGCACCAATAAACTTTAAAAAATAATTAAAGAAAACTTTGAAAGACAATTTCTAACCCAATGTGTAGCTACAGCCAGATCTTGGAATCATAGATTTGACTTCTGTTTCCAGATCTGTCTTTAGGCATTGACCAAGTTGTCCCCAGTTTCCTGTTCTTTAAATGTCAACATGATGCTGATACCAGTCCAAAGAAAAAGCTTTGAACTACTTGTTAAGTATTCTGCTGAGTAGAGGTTTATTAGTTATGGAATTCTTACAGTTTTGGACAGCATTGCCTTTGACTGCAAATTTGTCAAGAAATATATATGGATTTCATTTGCAGCCATAATGGCTGGTTCAAAGCAGTTCTCACAAGTAAATGTGGAAGTTCTAGGTATGTTCAAGCAGATGATACTTTCCTGAAGATGAGGAGCCCTATCAGGAGAGGCTGAGGGAGCTGGGTGTGTTTAGTCTGGAGAAGAGGAGGTTCAGGGGCAGACCTCATTGCTCTCTACAATTACCTGAAGGGAGGTTGTAGCCAGGTGGGGGTTGGTCTGTTCTCCCAAGCAACCAGCAACAGAATGAGGGGACACAGTCTCGAGTTGTGCCAGTGGAGGTTCAGGCTGGATATTAGGAAGAAGTTCTTTACAGAGAGAGTGATTTGCCATTGGAATGGGCTGCCCAGGGAGGTGGTGGAGTCACCATCCTTGGAAATGTTCAAGAAAAGACTGGATGAGGCACATAGTGCATGGTCTAGTTGATTGGATAGGGCTGGGTGATAGGTTGGACTGGATGATCTTGGAGGTCTCTTCCAACCTGGTTGATTCCATGATTCTGGAAGTTCAGTAAGAGCAGTGAAGAATTAATGGTCCACTCAGATGAGTAAAATAGAGTCTTTGGTGTATCTGTAGAATGGAGGAGAAGTTACTATCGCCTCGTAATTGTATGTATTTGCAAGCATTTAAAATACTAAAAGTTAAAATAAAAGAAGAAAAGGCAACAAAATGCAGGGCACATTCTGAGAACAAGGGCAGATAGTGAGTTTTGTATAGTGAGATGTGAGTTGTTTAATTTTATTTTATTTATTATTATTTCAGAATTATTATCTCAGCTTCTTTCCTCTCTATATCTGGGTATTAAACAAGAGTTTGTTTCACTGTGGTCTGTTATAGCCAGGACATAAATTTCTCTTTACCTTCAGAAAGCATGACACAAGTTAATGCCAGAAAAGTGAATTAGTTATGACATTTGTACCATCTTTGAAACAAAGTTTTTTTTCTGAAACACTATATATGTATAAGCATAAATTAATATTTATAATTTTAACGTGGTCTTTGACCTATAATACACAATGACTTCATAAAGGATTAGTAATAATTACTAAGGCTGGAATTCTGGTTATTGTTTAACGCCCTAATATGATTTTCAATTTATCAACATTTTGCACTTCAAAAGTTCCTTTTTCCCATGTGCTCATCTTCCAAATCCTCTTTAAGCTCAAAGTTTAATATTCTTTTGGTGCATTACCCTTTTCATTCTTAGTGAAAAAAAATGTACTCTTTGGTTTGTCTGAGGCAGAGTTCAGGTCATGAGTTAAGGTGACTGTTTTCAGGCAGTGTATCTTCTCTTAAAAAAATAAATAAAATAGAGGTATAAAACTGTATAGCCATTCAGGGAAATACAGACCAGCTTAACTAGTCACAGGCTGCAGCTGTTAAGAGAGTCTGGGAACAAGAATAACATGCAGGTGTTAAGAAGAAACTGGATGGGGCGCTTTGTGCCATAGTTTAGTTGATTAGATGGTGTTGGGTAATAGGTTGGACTATGATCTCAAAGGCCTTTTCCAACCTGGTCTATTCTATTCTATTCTATTCTATTCTATTCTATTCTATTCTATTCTATTCTATTCTGATAGGTGCATGGAATTTAAAGTTATGGTGTTGAATACTGTAAAAATATGAAACAGACATCTCCTTCAATAGTAGCTGTGATGCACTGGTAGATCAGGACTGCATAGTTTCATAGTTTCAGTCAGGGTTGAAAGGGACCACAAGGATCATCTAGTTCCAACCCACCTGCCATGGACAGGGACACCCTACACTAGATCAGGCTGGCCAGAGCCTCATCCCGCCTGGTTTTAAACACTTCCAGGGTTGGGGCCTCAACCACTTCCCTGGATAACCCATTCCAGGGCTTCACCACTCTCACGGTGAAGAACTTCCTCCTCACATCTAGCCTGAATCTCCCCACCTCCAGCTTCATTCCATTCCCCCTAGTCCTATCACTCCCTGATAGCCTGAAAAGTCCCTCCCCAGCCTTCCTGTAGGCCCCCTTCAGATACTGGAAGGCCACAATGAGATCACCTCGGAGCCTTCTCTTCTCCAAACTGAACAGCCCCAACTCCTTCCGTCTGTCCTCATAGGAGAGGTGCTCCAGCCCTCTGATCATACTCATGGCCCTTCTCTGGACCATTCCAGCATGTCCATATCCCTCTTGTATTAGTGCCTGGGATTACCTCGACCCAGATGCAGGACCCTGCCCTTGGTCTTGTTGAAGCTCATGAGGTTGGCTTGTGCCCACCTCTCCAGCCTGTCAAGGTCCCTCTGGATGGCATCCCTTCCCTCTGGATCCCATCCCTTCCAAGCTGCACCACACAGCTTGGTGTCATCAGCAAACTTGCTGAGGGTGCACTCAATGCCACTGTCCATGTCACCCACAAAGATGTTGAACAAGACTGGTCCCACGACTGATCCCTGAGGGACTCCGCTTGTCACTGGCCTCCACTGGCACATGGGCCCATTGACAGCCACTCTTTGGGTGTGGCCATCAAGCCAGTTCTTTCTCCATCTGGTGGTCCATCCATCAAACCCGTGTGTCACCAGCTTGGAGACCAGGATGTGGTGTGGGACAGTGTCAAAGGCTTTGCTCAGGTCCAGGTAAACGACATCAGTTGCTCGCCCCTCATCTATTAATGTTGTCACCTGTTCATAGAAGGCCACCAGGTTTGTCAGGCAGGATTTGCCCTTGGCAAAGCCATTCTGACTGTTCCAAATCGCCTCTTCACTATTCTTCTGAGTCAGTAGTGCCTCCAGGAGGATCTGCTCCATGATCTTTCCGCACACAGAGACATATATGTGTACGCTCAGTGTTCTTAGACACCAGTTTCCTAATGGTCCAGCAACTACATCATTAATCTCTGGTGAGATGAGATGAGACAATGGATCAACTTGAGATCAAGCGACTGGCACAAGTACCTTGTAGCAAAGCATTTATCTAATCCTTGCAAGAGTTCTCTAGGTGGTAGTCTCACCTGTTCATAGGCTGCTTGGCAAACACCATTTGTGTTTGTAAGTTTGTGCTAATATCCTAGATGAGAGATCCAATCATCTCATTGACTCCCAGTAAGATTCTGCTGTAGAACTATCCAAGATTTACACAGAATATTTTGAAGAATCACAGAATGATAGGAGTTGGAAGGGACCTCTGGTCCAATGTCCCTGACACAGCATTGAATACATTTGTTTCCATGCCTACTTGACCTATAGATACAATTTGGCTATTAGATGGACAGGCTATTAGATGGACAGACCACTATTAAGCTGCATCAGTCTTGATGCCAGTAGGCTACTAGACATGACAAGAAGCAACAACATAGGCTTGTGAATGAGATGGATCATGAGAAGAGAGGAAGAGGCCATTACAGAGAGTTTCAAAAGATTCAGCTGAGGGTGTAACAGAAACTGAGCAACTGACCATCCCATAGAAAAGGTTTGCTCCCAGCATGAATACTACCCTATGCACTGTGCAGTGATTAATGCTGCACTGTGGCACTTAGAATCATAGAATCAATAAGGTTGGAAAATACCTCAAAGATCATCAAGTCCAACCTGTCACCCAACACCTCATGACTACTAAGCCATGGCTACAAGTGCCATGTTCAAGTGCCACGTCCAATTCCCTCTTGAACACCTCCAGGGACAGTGACTCCACTACCTCCCTGGGCAGCACATTCCAATGGCTAACAACCTTCTCTGTGAAGAACTTCCTCCTCACCTCGAGTCTAAACTTCCCCTGGTGCAGCTTGAGACTGCGTCCTCTTGTTCTGGTGCTGGTTGCCTGGAAGAAGAGACTAACCCCCTCCTGGCTGCAACAACCCTTCAGGTAGTTGTAGACAGCAATAAGGTCTTGTATAATCAGAAGAGATTACTCTTCTCTAACCCTTTTATAATTTTTGATAAGCTGAAGTAGGTGGAAAGGACAAGGATGACCAGAACATACATCCATTTTATGTTTGGTTTCTGCATTGTGAAAATATCCTTTCTCTTAATTTGGACTATCGTGCTATTTATGTACCGATATGTAACTCACAAAGACCAACCCGAAACTAACTCATAGAAGCAAAATCCCCAAAGAAACTTGTTAAAAAGTTTCTCTGAAAGGGTAATGAATATTTGGCATATTTCTAGGTAACTGTTCTGTTGTGGCAAATATCGTTGTCCAGGGTGTGTTACCACTATAACATTTCAAAACAAAATCCTCTATGCTGCTTGCAAGAAAATAATATCTTTAAACTATGGACAGAGAATTTTTTGAGACTTGAGTACTTCTTTGGGGTTTACATGCTAAAAATTCATTTATGAATCCTAAGGATCCAGGTTATGCTGTCACCTTTATATTTTTCTATCAGGCAATTTAATACCTTTGGCCTTTACAAAGCTTATAATAAATTATTATATCAGAATTGGTGCTGAATGTTTCACCAGGCTTTGAAGTTGAATTCACTGCGTAGCTCTTTTATGGACTAGGTGACTTTTTGTCTACTTTTGTCCCTCTAGAAAACAGTTTACTTTTTCTTTCTCAAGCTTTCTTCATAAAGTTCTGTTTATAAAGCACAAACTGGGGCCCCTCCTTCCAAAAAAAGATGCAAAAACAAATATGGAGATATGTAGTTAACAGAAGATAAACAAATAACTAAATAATACAATAAAATACAATACAATACAATACACCACCAGGGTGGAAGAGACCTTCAAGATCATCGCGTCCAACCTATCAACCAATCCAACCCACCTCAATACAATACAATACAATACAATACAATACAATACAATACAATACAACCCACCTAAACAACTTAAGCACCCCATCAAGCCTCTTCCTGAACACCTCCAATGAAGGTGACTCCACCACCTCCACGGGCAGCTGATTCCAGTGGGCAATCACTCTCTCGGTATAGAACTTCTTCCTAACATCCAGTCTAAACCTACCCTGGCGCAGCCTGAGACTGTGTCCTCTTGTTCTGGTACTGGCTGCCTGGGAGAAGAGACCAACCTCCGCCTGGCTACAACCTCCCTTCAGGTAGTTGTAGAGAGCAAGAAGGTCACCCCTCAGTCTCCTCTTCTCCAGGCTAAGCAGCCCCAGCTCCCTCAGCCTCTCCTCATAGGGCTTGTGTTCCAAAACCCCTCACCAACTTTGTTGCCCTTGTCTGGACATGCTCCAGCAAGACAACATCCTTCCTAAACTGAGGGCCCCAGACCAACTTAAACAAACAAACTTATTGATTCTAGGATTCTATGATAAAAAAAACACCATTGTTTGAAATAGAATCTTCTTTTGTATAGATCCTTCCAGAGAGATGTAACAATGGCACGTTTTTTTACGTATTTTTTTTGTGCTGGACAAGTGGAAGATCAAATTTTGCTATCATCACACCCTTTGCCTCCAAAAGTAATTTCTTACCAACTTAATTGTAACATTTTGTTTAAAGTACTTCAGTTGTGAAGTTTCCTGATTATTGAGAAACTCTGAAGTGAAACTAAGGCATGACCTTATGGAAATCATGCTATAAATAATTAATATCCAGAATTACAACTTCTCTTGCGGAATAGGACAGAACACAGAGAGGGGATATAAAGGGGAAAAAACAAAGGGTAATCTAGGAAAAAATATGTATAAAGCAAAACCCTTTGCCTTGCTTGACTAAGCTTTCATCTAGAGGGCTTAAATGATGTCGAGTTGTCTAACTACATATTTTGTTTCATCTCAGTATAGTAATCCATCCACTGTGTATCCAAATGCAAAGCTACTGAAGTTCTGAAGCTACTTTTACATTGCACATGAACAGATGTGCAGATGCACAAACACCTTTTTGGTTTGGGTTTTTTTTTTTTTGTGAGAGGGAGGAGGGGGTGGGGGTGGTGATAGGGAGGCAGCAAAAGGCAAAAGAGAGAAGGACAAAGAAATGATTGATCTGCCATATTCTTTGGAAATTTCCAACACACAGTCATACTGATAAAATTTGTTCACAGGAAAAATATTCAAGACACCAAACTGTGTGGTGCAGCAGACTGGAGGGAAGGGATGCCATCCAGAGGGACCTTGACAGGCTGGAGAGGTGGGCACAAGCCAACCTCATGAGCTTCAACAAGACCAAGTGCAGGGTCCTGCATCTGGGTCGAGGTAATCCCAGGCACAAATACAAGCTGGGCAGAGACTGGCAGGAGAGCAGACTGGAGGAGAGAGACTTGGGGGTGCTGGTGAACGAGAAGCTCAACATGAGCTCTCAATGTGCACTTGCAGCCTGGAAAGCCAGTCAGATCCGGGGTTGCATCAAGAAAAGTGTGGCCAGAAGGTCAAGGGAGGTGATTCTCCCCCTCTACTCAGCTCTGGTGAGACCCCACCTGGACTACTGCATCCAGTTCTGGAGCCCCTATTACAAGAGGGATCTGGAGGTGCTGGAAGGTGTTCAGAGAAGGGGCCACGAGGATGATCAGAGGGCTGGAGCATGAGGACAGACTGAGGGAGTTGGGGCTGTTCAGTTTTGAGAAAAGAAGGCTCCGAGGTGACCTCATTGTGGCCTTCCAGCATCTGAATGGGGCCTACAAGAAGGCTGGGGAGGGACTTCTCAGGCTATCAGGTAATGATAGGACTAGGGAGAATGGAATGAAGTTGGAGGTGGGGAGATTCAGGTTGGATGTGAGGAAGAAGTTCTTCACCGTGAGTGGTGAAGCCCTGGAATGGGTTTACCCAGGGAGGTGGTTGGGGCCCCATCCCTGGAGGTGTTTAAGACCAGGCTGGATGAGGGTCTGGCCAGCCTGATCTAGTGTGAGGTGTCCCTGCCCATGGCAGGGGGGTTGGAACTAGATGATCCTTGTGGTCCCTTCCAACCCTGACTGATACTATGATACTATGATATGTTCAGGTTGTTTCAAATGGTAAGTATTTCTTAATGTTTCCAAAAAATCTTTTTATATAACTGTGAATGAAGCTAACATATGAATGTAACCTTTACTGCCAACAAATTGGATTTCATTTGCTCCAACTTTTAAGGCTGCTGGGGGTTTATCTGTTTGCATTCTTAAAATAAAATTATTATAGACGAAAATACCAAGTTCTATTACCTTGAATATCACATAATAAATGTACTGGATTTTAAGAATGCTGCAGGGTAAATACAAAATCTCTAGACTCACATTATAAGAAACTTGCTGGATTTTACTGGATCTTTTTTCTTGTTGTGAAAATTATCAACATTGAAAGTTCAATTTAATTCATGCAGTAAATTAAATTTTGTCACTTTGTATGAATCATCACCATACCTATAAGCTATCAGATGAGAGTTGTACATTCAGAATGGCTACTATATCTTCTCCTCCACAGACAACATTGTTCACATAACTGTTAGAATTTAATTTCCTTCTTATGATCATTAAAGTTGATCTCTTCCAACGTTTAATCTGTAACATCATGAATACTCCCATACCACATTTTATTTACTATGATATAAACACTGAATACTGTTTAAATCATAATCTTGCTATAGAGAGAGGTGTAGGTGTTTAAATTCTTTCATTTCATGACTTTTCTTGGGCTGTACGAGGTTCTGCTTCTCAGTGTACAAAAGGAAGCACCAGTATGAACCTTTAAAAAGTTGCTTGGATATCAATGGAAGACACAGCAGAGAATAGAATAGAATAGAATAGAATAGAATAGAATAGAATAGAATAGAATAGAATAGAATAGAATAGAATAGAATAGAATAATTAGCCAGGTTTTAATAGACCTTTGAGATCACTAAGTCCAATCTATCACACAATACTATCTAATCAAATAGACCAAAACATGGCACCAAGTGCCTTATCCAGTCTCTTCCTAAACACCTCCAATGACGGTGACTCCACCACCTCCCTGGGCAGCCCGTTCCAATGGCAAATCACTCTTTCTGTATAGAACTTCTTCCTAACATCCAGCCCAAACCTCCCCTGGTGCAGCTTGAGACTGTGTCCTCTTGTACTGTTGGTGGTTGCCTGGCAAAAGAGACCAACCCCCACCTGCCTACAATCTCCCTTCAGGGAGTTCTAGGCATCAAGAAGGTCTGCCCTGAGCCTCCTCTTCTCCAGGCTAAGAAACCCCAGATCCCTCAGCCTCTCCTCATAGGGCTTGTGTTCCAAACCCCTCCCCAGCTTTGTTGGCCTTCTCTGGATACGTTCCAGCAAGTCAACACCTTTCCTAAACTGAGGGGCCCAGAACTGGACACAGGACTCAAGGTGTGGCCTAACCAGTGCTGAATACAGGGGCACAATGACCTCCCTGCTCCTGTTTGCTACACTGTTCCTGATCCAGGCCAGGATGCCATTGGCCTTCTTGGCCACCTGGTCACACTGCTGGCTCATATTCAGCCCACTATCAACCCTTACCCCTAGGTCCCTTTCTGCCTGGAATAATGCTGAAATATTTAGGGAAGCATGCTTTAGTGCTGGACAACGGAGAAAATATTTAGGTTTGGGACAGTGTAAGATTGATAACTACAAGGAAGAGTCCCTTATTTATTTTTTTTTAATTGTCTTGGTTATTTCTTTATTGTATGACCTTAAATCAGTTCTGTTTTCCTCACTGTAGTTTGGTGTGTCTAGTTTGGCACATCTTCAGGGCCATGGTCTTTTCAAAAATAGATCTTCAGCTCTCCTGGTGTCAGTGGTGGTCTGAGGCTACTGAAAGGTACACTATAATTTCTACACTCTAAAATGTTGATATAATAGAAAAATCTATACTTAACCATTTATTTACTGTAAGGATTTGGTATCATAGAATCACTTATACATGACATTGTATTTATTATTTACTTGAAAATAAAAAATGGCAGAGCATGAGAGAGGGGTTTTGCAGTTTTAATAGGTAGTTAAAACTTAGGATGTGGCTACTGTAGTTTTTATTCCACAGTAAACACTTTCAAATAATATCATCTACATTATATATGAACATACAATAAAATCAGAAACACACAATAAAATCAGAAATACCTTTAGTCCTGTTATGATTATGCTTTATGCAAAAATAATAAGGCAAATATTTATTTATATTATTTATAATGCATATGTCTATTATTTATAAGGCAAGTATTTATTAATATGAAAAAATAACAACTTACTAATATTGCTGTCTACAACTACCTGAAGGGAGGTTGCAGCCAGGTGGGGGCTGGTCTCTCCTCCCAGGCAACCAGCACCACAACAAGAGGACACAGTCTCAAGCTGCACCAGGGGAGCTTATGTGGGATGTAGGAAGAAGTGCTTCACAGAAAGAGTGTTTGGCCATTGGAATGGGCTGCCCAGGGAGGTGGTGGAGTCACCATCACTGGAGGTGTTTAGGAAGAGACTGGATGGAACAATTATTGCCATGGTTTAGTTGGTTAGAGAGTGTTGGATGATAGGTTGGACTCGATGATCTCAAAGGTCTCTTCCAACCTGGTTAATTCTATTCTATTCTATTCTATTCTATTCTATTCTATTCTATTCTATTCTATTCTATTCGGTTTGCTGCACAACTGGAATATATATTTACAATGGGAATGTACAATATTTAGGCAATATTTAACAATTTAAACAATTTTAAGCAAACCAGAAGTGCAACTGAGAAAGAAAACCTCTGGCACCATATGGTGCTTGACCACTGGGGGAGACTCAGCAAGTGTCCCTTTTGCCAGGGTAGGCTTAGGCTGGATGTTAGGAAGAATTTCTTCACCAAAAGAGTGATTCGCCATTGGAACGGGCTGTCCAGGGAGGTGGTGGAGTCACCATCTCTAGAAGTGCCTAAAAAGAGACTGGATGAGGCACTTAGTGCCATGGTTTAGTTGATTAGATGGTGTTGAGTCATGGATTGGACTTGATGATTTCAAAGGTCTTTTCCAACCTGGTTAATTCTGTAAGAAGCTTGCCAAAATGGCAAGTCAGACAGATAGAACCATTAACAAAGAGGTAGGAAAAGAAACCAATTACTCAAACTACTATCCCTGGGATTCTCTCTGGGGATGCAATATAGTCCATATTACATGGAGCAATGGGAGTTCCACCCAAGTGAGGGGTGCTGCTGCTGTATGTCAGCCAGTAAGGCTTTTGAAGAGATCTTGAGTGCCCTCCAAGGCAAGAGACTGGTGCTGGTTGCCAGCAGGGATGTTGTGCTGTCTGAATGGCCAGGCTGGCCTTGGCACAACAGAGGGTGGCTCTTGAAGCTTCTTCCCAGGATCTCACAGGCTGTCTTGGGGTTTCAAGCTCTTAGACAAATAGCATGTTTTGGCATCCTCACGAGATCTAGTTTTGCAAAGCGGGCACTTAGGCTGGAAGTGATTTATCGCTTCAGGGCAGGAGGCTCAGGGTCTTTGCTCACTCTGGCATTGTCCCTTCTGCCTGGCAAGACACTTCTGCCTGCTCCTGGGCTTTTATGATGTGTTACTGCAAAGGACACTTGTATCTTTCTGTGTAAACTGAGACATGACACAGATTCTGAGTTGCAAGGCAGGGCAGGACTTGACTTCTCAGACTTTCAAGGTAAGGCTGGTGGCTTCTTTCCCAGATCTTAGACAAGGCAAGGCAAGGCAAGGCAACATGAATACAACTCGTCCTGTATTTATCACTTGCCCAAGATTCAATTTGGTCAATAGGGCACCTGAACCAAGCAGAAGAGTTAATCAATAAACCGGCATTTTACTAGGCCGTGACCATAAAAGGTAAAGATGTAGGCTTAGTCTAGGAGAAGCATGGTTAGTGCATATGCTGTTTTACCATAAAGGGAGAACATCTCTTTTGCTTACCAAACTTTCTGGTGCCTGGACTTGTTCTGGGTTTGCACTGGGCCCATTTGACTCCATCACCACAGGACCCCAATGCAAAAAAAGCAATTTCACAAACAGTCCATTTGGTTTCAAAGATAAACATATAACTCAGTGCTGAAGTGAATGAATGTTTGATGAGTACAGACAAATGGTTTGTACACCAAAAATAGGTGAATGTGGTACAAAATATCCAGGAGCTATTTCCATTGAAGTAAATCTACTGCTTATTTAAAAACAGATTTCCTAAGAACTGTTTCCTTAAAATCAGTTACATAGAAGACCTATGTGGCACAAAAAGCAAAGTAAAACCAAAACACTGGTTTCACTTGCATTTCTTAATTTGGCTTCCAGAAAGATAAAATTAGTGTTAATATATGAGTAAGAACTAATTAAATTAAGTAAGCGTGACATTTCTGCTAATGATACCAATTAACCAACAGTGAAAGAACATAAGAGAAAATCAGAGCTACTGTCTAAAATATCATTAATATGAGACTTCATACTGCTGCATTTTATTTAAAGCTGTGATGTGTATGCAAAAGTGAGAATTTCAAGAGTGAAATTCAGCACAGGACAGGAGGAATCTTCTTGAAAGCACTTCCTGTTAACAGGAGGGGTCTGCTCTGGGTATGTCAGACTTCGACTTGTGATCATTGCTGAGATTTGCCTTCATATAACTCCTTCATTTACTCTTTCAGCAGTAGGAAGTCCTGTATTATTATGAGTCTGGACACACACACAAACACACAGAAGAGTGCATGGTAGAATCTCTGACACTGGTTACTGGCAAGTAAACAACAGAAATAAACATTTATAGCTATTCAAGTTCAAATCACACATTCCATCATCAAACATTTGATGGGAATCTGTACTGAAATCACAACATACTGTGGATTACGAATGGACTACAAACCAATTTCCATGATAGCGTGGACCATCAGTAATTCACAGACCAATTAGACTATAATAACCCTGGGAGAATTGTCTCCATTTGTTTTGTGTGCAAGCAAAATATAAATAAACTCTGTGGACCTATTTTCTCTAATGGCAAAAAATCCAAGGCAGAAATAGAATAACTTGAGCCATAAAGAGTTTCTAAGCAGTGATGGATCAGAGCACATTTTTCAGTGGTTATGTCACTTAAATGTAAACTTTTCAGTCATTTCAGCTTTTAGTCAGGACTTGCAAGTATGAACAACCATTCCAAGAATCAAAAGTGAGTATTTAGACAGACCTGATGGCTGATGAAAAACTATAATTCACTTAATTTCACATGTTTTTACTGTGCTAAATGGAAATCAGCTTGCTAGGAATTTTTGCTATGTGAGAGAATATAAACAAACTGTTTGGATATCTTGTTCTATTTCATTATTCAAGTTGTAAATTTCTTTGCTTTTAGTCGTAAACGTTAAATATACTGATAGTGTTTAATTTTCCTTAGGCCATTGAAGTCTATCACCAAACACAAATATTTAACTTGGTTTTAGTTGTTTGTTTGCCTTTGTTTCAGGTACACATTTTCTGAGATATCAGAATAGAATAGAATAGAATAGAATAGAATAGAATAGAACAGAATAGAATAGAATAGAATAGAATAGAATAGAATAGACCAGACCAGGTTGGATGAGACCTTTGAGATCATTGTGTCCAACCCATCATCCAACGCCATCTAATCAATTAAACTATGGCACCAAGCACCCCATCAAGTCTCCTCCTAAACACCTCCAGTGGTGGCGACTCCACCACCTCCCCGGGGCAGCCCATTCTGATGAGCAATCACTCACTCTATTAAGAATTTCTTCCTAACCTGCAGCCTCAACCTCCCCTGGTGCAGCTTGAGACTGTGTCCTCTTGTTCTGGTGCTGGTTGCCTGGGAGAAGAGACCAGCCCCCACCTGTATAATGTACCCATATGAATCCATAGCAATATACTGTATTGCACAGATAGTAAAAATGCTAAAAAAAATTCTATAAGAAATACTCAGGTAAATTAATATATTCTAAAAAGAAATACCTGAAGACCTTTAAATAAAACTTAAATATATAAATAATTGTGAATATAAAATATAAGTATGTCAAATAAATATCTACAAAGGTGAATATGTTGGGTTTTCAGTAAAAAGTATAGGAGACTGTTCATACATGTATCAATTTGAAAAGTGAAATATATGAGAAATGTTGTCTCTTAAATATACTAAAAGATTTCATACTACGAGATAAAAAATAATTTCATTGGTAAAAGTATTAACAAAAGAAAGGCTGGGGTCAGAGTGGCTGGAGAGCAACCTGGCAGAAAAAGACCTAGGGGTACTGGTTGATACTAGTCTGAACATGAGCCAGCAGTGTGACCAGGTGGCCAAGAAGGCCAATGGCATCCTGGCCTGTATTAGGAACAGTGTGGCCAGCAGGAGCAGGGAGGTCATTGTGCCCCTGTACTCAGCACTGGTTATGCCACACCTTGAGGACTGTGTCCAGTTCTGGGCCCCTCAGTTTAGGAAAGATGTTGAGTTGCTGGAACATGTCCAGAGAAGGGCAACAAAGCTGGTGAGGGGTTTGGAACACAAGCCCTATGAGGAGAGGCTGAGGCAGCTGGGGTTTCTTAGCCTGGAGAAGAGGAGGCTCAGGGCAGACCTTCTTGCTGTCTACAACTACCTGAGGGGAGATTATAGCCAGATGGGTGTTGGTCTCTTTTCCCAGGCAACCACCAACAGAACAAGAGGTCATGGTCTCAAGCTGCACCAGGGGAGGTTTAGGCTGGATGTTAGGAAGAAATTCTTCACAGAAAGAAGGATTGTTTGATAGGTTGGACGCAATGATCTTGAAGTTCTCTTCCAACCTGGTCTATTCTATTCTATTCTATTCTATTCTATTCTATTCTATTCTATTCTATTCTATTCTATTCTATTCTGTGATTTGCCATTGGAATGGACTGTCCAGGGAGGTGGTGGAGTCACCATCACTGGAGGTGTACAGGAAGAGACTGGATGGAGTGCTTGTTGCTATGGTTTAGTTGATTAGATAGTGTTGGATGATAAGTTGGACTCAATGATCTCAAAGGTCTCTTCCAATCTGTTTAATTCTATTCTATTCTATTCTATTCTATTCTATTCTATTCTATTCTATTCTATTCTATTCTATTCTATTCTAATTCTATTCCTGAAATATTTGTATTGAATATTTACCATTCATTTCAGTAGGACTCATCTTGTTTTGCTATTGATCCTGCAAGCGAATCCAAACTTTATTATGTCAGTTGGCTCATTATTAGTGAATTTCCTCTGGTCAAAAACACTGGATGATTTGTTTGACATCTGTAGACAGCTTGTTTTTAAATGTCTATCCTAAATTAGATTCCAGCTAATAAAAACGCTTGCTTATCCTCTTCAGCTTTTAATGAATGCTGGATTGGGGATGTGGCAGAGAGATGGAGATCACCACTATCTAGATAAAGATGAAGAAAGCAGGAGTTTTAATTGAGTAATCCAGTAGAGATATAATTTTTACCATCATCTGGTATGTGATTAGGAAATAGGCTTAATTAAGATTGCATACATTACAGTCATGTCACTGAAGATGACTGATATTTTCTCATGCTGTTGCCAAGACCACAATTAGGACCCAATGGAGACTTCACATGTAAAATTATGGTAACTTGGCAAACTGTAAAGCACAACTCCTTTAAGTGTTAACTAAGATTACCACTGCATCTTTAATAAATAGAAGGAGACACACACAATTACAAATGCATGTGAATTTAATTGTGTGGTTCAGATATTGAAGCACTCTCTATTAACACTCTTGTTTGTTCTCTGTGGAAATCGATATAACTTCACCAGGACCATGGTGAAGTTGACATATTTTGTGCAAAGTTCAAGGATTTTTTGCTAGAAAGTAATAGAAACATATTCATTAAAAAAAATAACAAAAGGTGAGGTTTTTTTCCTACTTCTGTTTTTAAAAAGTATCTCAAACTAAACCTCCTTAAAAATGTTTGGTTCTATGTCTAGCATATAAGAAGTGATATCGATTATTCACTGAATCATTAGAGTCACAAAAGTGCTTAGTTTCATATTAGACTGTGACCTTCATATCATCAATGAATGCTGAGGGACAGACATAATTCCCAGGAGGAATCATTTTTCTGTTAAACAATTATTTCTTTTTCTGAGCAGGTCATGCTGATGCATCCACTGCATGAGTTTGTAAGAATCTGTGTGGCACCAGAAAAGGTGACAGTCTCTTCATCTACCCTCTGGATACCTTGTGTCCATAGAAGACAGTGACACCTCAAAAGATCAGGGTAATTAATCTCATTTATATCCTTTCAAAGCCTTTCACCCAATCTTTATAGGCTTTGGAGACATGTTTTAATGTTAGAAGAAATTATAGTGATTGCTACTACAGTATACAAGTTCACAATAAAATTCCCAGTATTGTGACAGAAACCTTAAGATACCCATGTGACTTCTATACAGATAAATAGTCATAGCTTATTTCCTACACAATAAATAAAGAATGCTCCATGTGTACTATGCTCCTTCTTTTTTTTTGACAGCTGAAGTGGCCATGATGCAAATAGAGGTAGATTGTAAAAAGATGACGTGGTAATTTTGTTAGTGAAAAGCAAAGTTTACTTACTGTTGATAAAGCAACTGTATTATGGAAGAGGATTACTTACACTGCAGTCCAGACTGTTAGTACTGTAAATGAGCATATATATCTGTTGAAGACAAAGGAAGTCAAAGACACCTGTGTTCTGGTCAGTCTCATTACCATCTGAGCAGCTAATTTCTCATTCCCATCTCTCAGTTTAATTCCCACATGTCCTTTAAGATCTGATGAATCTAGTAGCAGTGCTTTAAGAAATTGTATCACACCACATGCTGCAATTGAGACATACAAAGGAATTTACAACCTTAAAATTTACAGGGGCTCTGAAGCTTCAAGTATTTATACGTCATGAAGATTTGATGACTATTTTTATGCTTACTGGAAGAAGCATTGCTGCCTAGGGATTATTCAGCATAAATTTCCATATCCTTAAAGAAAAATAACAGACTGGTAAATCTGGGGGATCTGACTGGTACCCCAGCCACAGAAATTTACTAACCAACATGGCATTTAAGAAGGCACCTGAAGACTTTTATATCAACACTTCTGATGCTTACATGACTGTGCAAAGGAAAAGAGCTCTGTCTCCACAAACATATCAGTCAGGATCTGGTCCTGGTTGGGATTATTTTTCGAATCTGAGGGCATTTTCTTGCCACTTTGACTCATGCGGAGTTCTGCTTTGTAACCATTTCCATCAAAACCAGTAAGAATACTTGTTTGTTTAAAAACACAGTTGACTCTTGGCTGGCAAATTTCCACAAGCTCCTCTGCAAGGCACTTCAGAGGAATTTTTACTACCTGACACTCTTTAAAAGGCCATTTTTTCATATTATACCAAATGGAATCTATGTTAGCTATGCAATCAAAGAATTGGAATGTGTCTCTAATAATAACAGTAATTATATTTAGGGTTTGCTTAACTATTTTCATCTGAAAAGACCTCTTTATCAGCATTAGGAATATAATTATCACAGAACTTCTTCAAGGTAGGCAGCTATTCCACCTCCTTTTAAGGGGATACCTTGTTGGCTGGCAGATATTTGCTCACTGAATAGAATGGAAAAGAAAAGAAAACCAAAATTCAGCTAATCCAGAAGTTTAAGAACACCTTCAATACTAATGTTTATAGGAGTAAGATAAGGAGTAATTTAATAGTTCTGGTCTTTGCAACACACAGAATTTGTACTTAACCAGTAATGATTCACTGGATTTATAGTCCTAATACAGTATCACAGTATCACAGTATCACCAAGGTTGGAAGAGACCTCAAAGATCATCGAGTCCATCCTGCCACCACACACCTCATGACTAGACCATGGCACCAAGTGCCACGTCCAGTCCCCTCCTGAACACCTTCAGCGACAGCGACTCAACCACCTCCCTGGGCAGCCCATTCCGGTGACGAATGACTCTCTCAGTGAAGAACTTCCTCCTCACCTCAAGCTTAAACTTCCCTTGGTGCAGCTTGAGACTGTGTCCTCTTGTTCTGGTGCTGGTCTCTTCTGAGAGAAGAGACCAACCCATTCCTGGCCACAAACACCCTTCAGGTAGTTGTAGAGAGCAATGAGGTCGCCCCTGAGCCTCCTCTTCTCCAGGCTAAACAACCCCAGCTCCCTCAGCCTCTCCTCATAGGGCTTGTGCTCAAGGCCTCTCACCAGCCTTGTTGCCCTTCTCTGGGCACATTCAAGTGTCTCGATGTCCTTCCTAAACTGAGGGGCCCACAACTGGACACAGTACTCGAGGTGTGGCCTAACCAAAGCAGAGTACAGGGGCACAATGACTTCCCTGCTCCTGCTGGCCACACTATTCTTGATGCAGGCCAGGATGCCATTGGCCTTCTTGGCCACGTGGGCACACTGCTGGCTCATGTTTAGGCAGCTGTCAATCAGCACCCCCAGGTCCCTCTCTGTTTGGCAGCTCTCCAGCCCCTCTGACCCCAGCCTGTAGCTCTGCATGGGGTTGTTGTGGCCAAAGTGCAGCACCCGGCACTTGGAATTGTTGAATGTCATCATATTGGACTCTGCCCATCTGTCCAGTCTGTCAAGGTCCCTCTGCAGAGCCCTCTGCCCTCTAACTGATCATCGATGAAGATATTAAAGAGGATGGGGCCCAGCACTGATCCCTGGGGGACGCCACTGGTGACTGGCCTCCAGCTGGATGTGGCACCATTCTCCACCACTCTCTGGGCTCAGCCCTCCAGCCAGTTCCTAACCCAGTGCAGAGTGTTGCAGTCCAAACCATGACCTGACAGCTTGGCCAGGAGTTTGCTGTAGGGAACAGTGTCAAAGGCCTTGCTGAAGTCCAGGTAGGCCACATCCACAGCCCTCCCCACATCCACTTCATCATAGAGGGATCATATACTACCATAGGAAACTTTATTTTCTAAACTTACTATCTTCAATACCAAAGTCAAATGGAAAGCTCTGTCGTCAGAAGGTGTTCTGCTGACTCATTGTTTTCTCAAATACATGGTACATGAAGATTTCTGTCAACCTGTCCTCCTACCTTACAGGTTCTGAAAGTTCTCCAGTGTTTCACTGTGTGGTGGGTTGAGATTACCACCCAACTAATTGGAAATTACCCCCAGAGTAAATTTCCCAAAACCCACACTCAGAACTCAGAAGCAAAATGAAAGTTTCTGGTGGGTTGAAATTAACCCCCAACTAATTTGGAGCATTACCACCCAAGATGAATATTGCCAGACTAGCTCAGAAGGTTTTGGCAGGAAGTGAATCTGTATCTACAAGCAAACTACTATAATATGAAATATGAAATGCAATGAATATGTACAAAATATACAATATATGCACACTCACTCTCTCTATGTATATATGCAATTTATAAACAACACAGAAACTCAGACCCCTGTGGACGGATCCGGGGGACCTGTTCACCTCCTCCCCCCTTCCCTTCTTCCTTCCCATTACCTCACATGGTAGTCAAATCAGAGATACCCTGGCAAGGCCATGGAAGAGAAAAGAGAAAAGTTATAAGCAGACAGAGGAGAGAGTGAGAACTGTTTCTGCCACTACTCTGTATCTCCCATTAGCAAGCCAATGACTTATATAGTCTTAATCATTATTTTCCTTTTGCATCTAATGGTAATTTATTTTACTTTCAGTCTTTTCAGTCAGGGACTAGGCTAAAGTTCCCATTCAAACTGTAACAAAGTTATCTTTACAAAAGGTGAACTAAAATCTAGAAGAATAAAATGCAATGAATAGGTACAAAATATATTTACATATATTTACAATTCAGAAAAACAGAAATACAAGGATCCCCGTGTAGAGAATCACCCTGCTGGGCAGTCCAGGGGGACTGTTGGCAATCTCCTCTCCCTTTTCCCTTCCTGTTACCTCACAGACACAATAGTGAAAGGCCAGGAAAGACATAAGGGAGCAAGACATGCAAGCCACAGAGAGAGGAACAAGGAGAAAAGGATAGCTTGTGCAGCAAACTATATCCTAGTCAGCAAGCCAATGGAATGATACAGACAAATCAGTTGTTCTTCTGCATCTAATGGTAATTTTTTCACCTTTTACTCAAAGATGTCCAGAAAGTCACTATTCTTGTTTACAACTAAGACACTAGGCTAAAGCATCAGCCTCAAACCACAACACACTGTTACCCCAAGACAACATGTCTCGGGAGTTCATTACCCAATGAATTCCCCTGCTCATTATGCTCTTGGCATATAGCTTCACTTCTCTCCAGAATAACACACAGGAGATAGAATCTGCCTGGCTTTCAATTAAAGAATTGATCCCCCCCCCATTTTTTCTGTTATCTATATCTCCACTAACATTGCCTGTCATTTATGTAACCACAGGTTACCACTTTCTTGCAAAAAAGAATTTTATGATCTAAACAGATATTTCCATCAAAAGTCCTGTCTCGATCCAGAGAGGAAAGAGACTCAGTTCTTTTGAATATTCCTGTGTTATGAAATTAGAGGCACGAATGAGGCCAAAATATCAACAGCGAGGCTATTTATTAACAGAATAAAGTAGATGGATCAGAAGGCTAGAGAGAGAAAATATAGGGAGAGAAGAGAGAGAGAGAAGAGGAAAGGAGTTATATTAACACACCCCTCACCACCCAAGACAGTTTGGGTCTGTGGAGGATGTGGGCTGCCTTGTTGGCTGTGCTGTCCTTTGCTGGAGGAGGGGAGGGAGATATCCCAAAGTCCAAGTCTTTCTCTGAGCAGCCTCTTCAACTCCATGAGTTGCAGCACATGGAACTTGGGACATAGAGAGAGGGCTCCTCCTGGTCTGCTTCTTCCAGGCTACATGGTGATGTCTCTGTCCTTTTCTCTCCTGGTATATTCTTTGTTTTTCTTCAGAGTGGCATTGCCCAGGTCTTTTCCTTCTTCTGAGCCAGTAGTTGCTCAGGTCTTTTATACAGGTTTTTAGGTATGTGTCCAGATGGTGAAACCATTGTCCTTTTCACCATCCTCCCTTTCTGGGGTAGCTGATGAGTAGAGATGATCTTGCCTATGCACATTCCAGAGAGTTGTTATCCAGTGGCATCTGACCAGTACACATCAGCTATTGTCTGGGCAAGCAGCAAAGGTGATTTTATCTTTGTTGAGTCACATCAAGAGAGACAAGATTTAGTCTCTCACAAGTCCAAACAGCTCAGGCTGGGAAATAAGTCAAATAAAGAGCTATGGACTTATCTCTAAGACAGAAATAATAACTATACCTTTTTAAAAGTGAACTTGAGAAGCTAATTAGAACAGTTCAAATGTGCAATACCCAATAATAAGTTCTTGGTTGATAGTCCAGGATTTATATTTTCTGCAATGTGTTTCTTTTGCATCGAAAAATGTGGATTTTACAGCACTGAATTTTATATAAATCAGTTTTTATAACATGTTTGAGAATCTTGACAAGATTATGATTCCATACAGCAATTATATAATTCACTATAATCTGCCACTACAAAGATAACATAATGTAAATACCTCTTAATTCCTTCCACCTTTTTCTATCAGTGTCATCTGAATCTCAGTTCAGCTTTGATGCCCTCCATAATCTCCTGTTTATTGCTCTGATCTCTGCATTCCTGTATTTCCTTATATTGTGTTGTGCATTGCTTTTTATCATGCTTTTTTATTATCTTTACTTATTCTTTTCTTGTATGTGCTCTTGTGTATTTTTTTTCCACTGTACCCCATCTTTTCTCCTAGAAAGTTTCTGTTTCTCTCCCAGTTGCCTGTCATTTATTTGCTTCCTCTAGTCTGCCTCAGGCAGATATCCTTTTACACTTTTAAGATTTCATTCTTCTCCCTCCAGTCTTCATTTCCTTTTACTTTTCATATGAGGATGTTTGGCTCCTGCTCCCTGGATGGGACATTCTATCCCACACTACAGAAAGCAAAATCTAGGCTCATTCAGGCTATCTATTCATCTGTCTGCTGATCCACTGAAAACTCTACTGTAGAATTCAAGTCAGGCTAAAGAATTTTCTGAACAAAATCCATCACATAATTAGACTGTGAGCTATGTTTACTATGAGTTATGTTTCACACAACTCATCATGATTGGTTGTAATAACACAGTAACACACAAATTAAATAATAAGTGAATAGATGTATACATCAACTGTGTTTTCACAAAAATTTGGAACATCTCTCCTTTCAGCAAAACAAGACCTCTTTAGGATCTATTGATTAATTCAGCATGCACAGCAATTTTTGGGGCAACCATTATGACACAACTAATTTTGAGGAAGTACATTCTATTCCCACCACAAATAACTGAATTAAGTAATGCAAGATAAGGACAGTATATGGAATAAATTGTGCATATACTGGTGTAAAAAACCAGATGATGAATGCAGTTTAAATTAAAGCATTCAGTCACAAAGTCAGTTACAGAGATAGTGGGAGGGTAAAGGAATTAAAAGAGGCAGATGAGGACAAGATTTTCTTTTTAATTAGATTTGATGCCAAATGGAATACAGAAAAGATAGAATTATACCCTTCCCTAAAATGTTGCATATATTAGGAATTGCATCAAAGGCAGTGAAGGGGTACAAAATGAAGGATACAGAAGTTAATCTAGACATAATATTTGAGCCTATGGTTATAAAGACCATGCCTACTACAGAACAGAGCTAGACAAACTACTTAAAGAATTTCTGCAACAGTATTTTTATTTGTTTTCTGTTTGGGAATCTTAGGGGATTAAAACTTGATTTCCATTAACATTGTTGTGATAAAGTATTGTCTGAAGATATAAAGACATTAAAAGCAGCAAAGACAGTTACATTTTGTTTAGCATTTTATTGTTTTCTTTCATTTTCTAATTGAAACATAGTAGGTCACTACCTTTACCACCACTCTCTTCCACTGAAATTTTCTGAGTAACTAATATACAACTTCCAAATTTAGTTCCTGTGCATAAACAATATTTGTGGAATTGTTTCTGATCTTAATCTTTCATTCATACATTAGATGTCTAAGTACCTACATTTTCTTTATGTTTTGAGACCTCATCCTTTCCTTTGCAAATGTTTTATGTTATAAGAAATTGTATGCTCTTTCTTGCTGCCTTTAGGAGTTTAGAAACAGGCTTGTTTAGAATCGTAGAACAGAATCATAGAATTAGTTAGGGTTGGAAGGGACCACAAAGATCATCTAGTTCCAACTCCCCTGCCATGGGCAGGGACACCCCACACTAGATCAGGCTGGCCAGAGCCTCATCCAGCCTGGGCTTAAACACCTCCAGGGTTGAGGCCTCAACCACCTCCCTGGACAACCCATTCCAGGGCTTCACCACTCTCATTGTGAAGAAATTCTTCCTCACGACCAGCCTGAATCTCCCCACCTCCAGCTTCATTCCATTCCCCGTAGTCCTATCACTACCTGGGATCCTGAGAAGTCCCTCCCCACCCTTCTTGTAGGCCCCCTTCAGATACTGAAGGCCACAATTAGGTCACCTAGGAGCCTTCTCTTCTCCAGACTGAACAACCCCAACTCTTTCAGTCTGCCCTCATAGGAGAGGTGCTCCAGCCCTCTGATCATCCTCGTGGCCCTTCTCTGGACACGCTCCAGCACATCCATATCCCTCTTGTAGTAGGGGCTCCAGAACTGGACGCAGTACTCCAGGTGGGGTCTCATCATAGCTGAGTAGAGGGGGAGAATCACCTCCCTTGACCTGCTGGCCACACTTTTCATGTTTCTTCTTTTATTTCTTTGTATGACTGTTAAGATTTTATTGTCATTTTTTACCTTTGTCTTCTTCTAAGATAATATCTTTTCAGAGAGAAAGCCAAACCAAACCAAACCCACAAATAAATCCACAAAAGAAACAAAACACAACAACAAAGCCCCCAAACTGCACAAAGCCAGTGTTTCCCTGCCCAAAGAAGTATGGCAAAAAGCTCCATGATTTTTTTGGTTGGTTTACATGAAATTGCCATCACTGAAACTCAAAAGCTTTTAATTGTTGAGAAGTTTCCTTGTTCTGTTGAAACATTAACTTTCAAGGGAAATCTTTTAAGTTTTTCAGGCCAAATCATTGAAAGATATCAAATATAAGGACAAATTAAACTATTATTTATAATCAATATATTTGTGTCAAAGATTCAATATCTTCAGAAACACATAATTTGTTGTATAGACTTTCTAATGAGTGTTACCATTATCAGAAATGAAAGCTTATTGTCTGGTATTTGTTACATCTGGGTCTATTTTAAGTCACAATATGCATTCCCCCTAAGCATCTACAGCTCTTTCAAATATCTCTAGGGATAGTGACTCCACCACTTACCTGGGCATCCAGTCCCAGTGCTTGACAGATCTTGTGGTAAAGGATTTTTTCCTAATATCACAGTATCACCAAGGTTGGAAGAGACCTCAAACATCATCAAGTCCAACCTGTCACCACAGACCTCGGGACTAGACCATGGCACCAAGTGTCACATCCAAAACCCCTCTTGAACCCTTCCAGGGACGGAGACTCCACCACCTCCCTGGGCAGCACATTCCAATGGCGAATGACTCTCTCAGTGAAGAACTTCCTCCTCACCTCGAGCCTAAACTTCCCCTGGCACAGCTTGAGACTGTGTCCCCTTGTTCTGGTGCTGGCTGCCTGAGAGAAGAGACCAACTCCCTCCTGGCTACAACCACCCTTCAGGTAGTTGCAGAGAGCAATGAGGTCACCCCTGAGCCTCCTCTTCTCCAGGCTAAACAACCCCAGCTCCCTCAGCCTCATCTCATAGGGCTTGTGCTCAAGGCCTCTCCCCAGCCTTGTTGCTCTTCTCTGGACTCGTTCAAGTGTCTCGATGTCATTCTTAAACTGAGGGGCCCAGAACTGGACACAGGGACTCAAGGTGTGGCCTAACCAGTGCTTAGTACAGGGGCACAATAACTTCCCTGCTCCTGCTGGCCACACTATTCTTGATACAGGCCAGGATGCCGTTAGCCTTCTTGTCCACCTGGGCACACTGGTGGTTCATGTTCATCTGGCTGTCAACCAGTACCCCCAGGTTCCTTTCTGCCTGGACACTCTCCAGCCACTCTGACCCCAGCCTGTATCACTGCATGGGGTTGTTGTGGCCAGTGTGACACTTAAGCGTGTTAAATCTCATGCCCTTGGAGTCTGCCCATCTGCCCAGTCTGTCAAGGTCCCTCTGCAGAGCTCCCCTACCCAGGAAACAGGACATGCAATAATACTGGCCCCTAGGGAACACCACTTGTGACCAACAGCCAAATGGATATTACTTCATTCATCACAGGCTTGGGCTTAGGCTTGGGCATCCAGACAATTTTTAACTCAACAAAGAGTATGCTCCAAGTCACATTCATTGAGTTTCTTCAGGACAATACTGTGAGAAATAGTGTCAAATGTTGTACTAACATCTAGGTAGGCAACATGCAAAGTTTTCCGTCATCCCTCTTTCCATAGAAAGAGATCAGGTTAGAGGAGCAGAACTATCCTTTCATAAACTCATGCTCTCTGGGCTTGATTACCTGATTCTTCTATACATGATGCATGACAGTACTCAAAATAATCTGTTCTTTAACCTTTCCCAGGGACAAGGTCAGACTAGGAGGCCTGTAGTTCACCAGATATTCCTTCTGGCTCTTCTTGTAGGTGGGTGTCACGTTTGCTAACTTCACATATTACAGCTGGGACCTCCCCTGTTAGCCAGGACTGCTGATAAGTGATTGACTCTTGGTGAGTACTTCTATCAGCTCCTGCAGTACCTTTGGACTGAGCCCAGCCAGCCCAGAATTGTGTTTGTCTGAGTAGTGCAGCAGGTGGCTAAACATCTACAAGGATTTTATTCTGCTCCACTTCCCTGCCTTCCACCTCTAGGGGTTGGGTACTCAGAAAACAACTGTTCTTAAGACTGAGGTAAAGAAGGTATTAAGCACGACAGCCTTTTCTTTGTCCTTTGTCATTATGTTTTCCTCCCCTTTCAATAAAGAAAGGAGATTCTCTTTAATCTTACTTTTTTTGATACTGTGTTTTTTAAGTTGTCTTTTATGTCAGTAGCTAGATTAAGGTCTAGTTAGACTTTGGCCTTTCTAATTTTCTCCCTGAATAACTTCATAACATCTTTGTAGTCCTCTTGAGTGGTTTGATCCTTCTGCCACAGGCCATAAACACTTTTTTCTTTTTTTTTAATTTTCAGACAAAGTTCTCTGCTTAGCTAGGTCATTATTCTTCCTTGCTGGCTTGTTGTGCTCCTTTCAGCCTTAACTGGGACTTAAGAGCTCAGATGGGGGCAAGGCTGAGAATCTCTCCCCCACTCCTACTCTCGTCTTTCCCAATAGAGAGGAAAAGAAAGGGAAGGAGCAAATCCACCAAGAAATAATTTGGAGTCAGCTTGGAAGTAGAGAGGTAAAGAATTTTCATATATATATATATATATATATATATATATATATATATATATAAAACAATAATAGGAAGGGTTCACAAGGGTAAGGAACAAGGATGGATGGGGAAAATATGAATACAAAACCAGTCCTTTGCAGAGGCGTGGATGTAGCAGGGAGGGCCACGTGGCAGAGAAGCAGGAAACCAGCAGCGACTCTTTTTCATCCCTGCAAGGCAGAAGTAATACAGCAATGGCTGCAGTGTCCTCCTTTTCATAGGCTTGCTGGACAGGGAGTGGGAGTGGAACAGACTAATCAGTTCCCCAGGAGGAAAACACCCTCCAGGGAGAGCAAGGCTCTCACTAGCCCCACCCCCTGCTTTCAGGATGGGCATAACCCATCACACTTGTCTTATGGAACACAAGAACAACTTTCTCTGGCACTTTAAAGATTTTTTCCTTGAGGAAATGTCCAGACTTCATGGACTTTTCTGGAATTTAGGACTGCCTCCCAAGGGACCCTGTCAACTAGGTTCCTAAACAGGCTGAAGTCTGCTCCCTGTAAGTCCAGGCTGGTAGCATTCCTAGTTCTTATTACTTCCCCAGGAATCAAACACTCTACCATCTGATGATCATTGTTTCTGCAACAGCTTTCGAACATCAGCAGCCCCCACAAGTCTTTCTCTGATTGTGATCAGGAGGCCTAGCAGATAGCCTTCTCTAGCTGCCTAAATCACCAACTGTGTCAGGAAATTATATTCCACACATTCCTAGAACCTCCTATATTACTGTGTTGTATTTCCACTGGACATCTGATAAATTGAGAATAAGGGTTTGCAACTGTTAAACTTCTCCCAACTACTTACAGAATATTTCCTTTGCCTCTCGATCTGTGTAGGGTGGTAGACTCTCCCCAGGATATGTATCTTATGGTTCTTCTCCCTCATTCTTATCCATAAATATTCAACCCTACTGATATCATTTACTTGGACATGAACAAAGCCTTTGACACTGTCCCGCACGACATTCTGGTCTCCAAGTTGGTGCAGTATGGGTTGGATGGATGGACCATACAGTGAATAAAGAACTGGCTTGATGGCCGCACCCAAAGAGTGGCTGTCAATGGGTCCATGTTTGAGTGGAGACCAGTGACAAGTGGAGTCCCTCAGGGATCAGTACTGGGACCAGGCGAGTTTAACATCTTTGTTGGTGACATGGACAGTGGCATTGAGTGCACCCTCAGCAAGTTTGCTGATGACACCAAGCTGTGTGGTGCAGCAGACACACTGGAGGGAAGGGATGCCATCCAGAGGGACCTCGACAGGCTGGAGAAGTGGGCCCAAGCCAACCTTCAATAAGACCAAGTGCAAGGTCCTGCATCTGGGTCCGGGCAATCCCAAGTACCGATATAGGATGGGCAGTGGCTGACTTGAGAGCAGCCCTGAAGAAAAGGACTTGGGGGTGCTGGTGAATGAAAAGCTCAACATGAGCCACCAGTGTGCACTTGCAGCCCAGAAAGCAAATCACATCCTGGGCTGCATCAAGAGAATCATAGACAGCAAGTTGAGGGAGGTGATTCTCCCCCTCTACTTCACTCTGTGAGACCCTACCTGGAATACTGATTCCAGCTCTGGTGCCCCTGTTATAAGAAAGATCTGGAGGTGCTGGAATGTGTCCAGAGAAGGGCCACAAGGATGGCAGGCATGTTGGAACTAGCTGCTCCTTAAGGTCCTTTCCAACCCTAACAATTCTATGATTCTATCATCACCATCATCAAGCTGAAGAGAGTCAAAACACTCCATGACATAAAAGGACACCTAACTGCCTCTTCTTCCTTATATATACCTTCTGAAGATTTTCTACCTATCTATTGCAGCAGCCCAGAAGCATGAGTCATCCCACTGTGTTTCCCTGATTGCAATTCTATTTCTGTAATGTTTTTATTTATTTTGTTCCTTGTCTTTAAAACATCTCAAAATTACAGCAATCAAAAGAGCACAACCTCAAAGGCATTTAACATCCCCTACTCTTCCTCAATTGTAATGAGTAGCTATTTTATCAATTTATAGTCAGTCATAAAAGAAATGTCAGTTAGGACTGGTTTGTTGAACATCAGTGGTAGGGGGAGTAAGAGAGAGAGAAAAATAAATGAAGGGAAAAGAGACAAAAAGTGGGGAAAAATGGAGAGAAAAATCATTGAGAAAATAGAGAAAGTAAAGCACAAAAGAGAGTGGAGCAAAGTAAGAGAATAAGAGAGTGTACAAGAGGAAAAGGGGAAGAGGGGAAGGGAAGGGAATGCTCTTGTGTGCATTTTTCATTTTAAGAATAATACACTGCACTACAGAAAATTCAGTTTGTTGCTAGTTATTATGTATGGCATCTAACAGCAAATGAGGGGGAATCAAGACTTCTAGAAAACAGATACCTTTGTATGGAGAAAACATCATAAAGGTACTTATAAGAAGAACAGGATGGTGTGTTTTTTTTCTTCATGGCTCAATTACATTTAAAAAAAATAAACTTATACTCTTAATACAAGCATAATATTTTATTCAGTAGAGGGTATTTCCCCATTTTACCCTGGAACAAACACATGCAAAAATTATTTCTAACTATATACAAGTATGAATAGAATAGAATAGAATAGAATAGAATAGAATAGAATAGAATAGAATAGAATAGAATAGAATAGACCAGGTTGGAAGAGACCTTCGAGATCATCAAGTCCAACCTATCATCCAGCACCATCTAATCAACTAAACCTTGGCACCAAGCACCCCATCCAGTCTCTTCCTAAACACCTCCAGCAATGGTGACTCCACCAGCTCCCCGGGCAGCCCATTCCAATGGCCAATCACTCTTTCTATGAAGAACTTCTTCCTAACGTCCAGCCTAAATCTCCCCTGGTGCAGTTTGAGTCTGTGTCCTCTTGTTGTGGTGCTGGTTGCCTGGGAGAAGAGTCCAACCCCCACCTGGCTACAACCTCCCTTCAGGCAGTTGTAGCGAGCAATAAGGTCTCCCCTGAGCCTCCTCTTGTCCAGGCAAAGCAACTTCAGCTCCCTCAGCCTCTAATTTGTATATATATATATATATATATATGAATATAGAGAGTTTGGTACTCATAGAATTGTGTCTTCCTGCACGCATACACATGTAAACAAGAGTCGCCACAAAATCAAATAAATAATTTTAATATCTCTATTATTGCATTGAATATTAAAATGGATCAATTTTGCAAATATATTGAGTCAGTCCTCAGTGTAATGAAAGCATAGTCAAACTGGAGAGATGAGGATTTCACATTTGATTCACTGTATTGTGCAACAGTGGTAGGTACATTACTGTGAATATAAAATATATTGACAAGTTAATTTAGTATAGGTGCTCCTGAATCTTGTATATATGTTTTCTCCCAGGAAAATACCACTTTCTTTTAATATTTAATGTGGTGATGATTCCATGCGAGCTGACAAATGCTCTTGAAAAGTTAAGGTGCAAAGATTACTTCTTCAGCTGTCTGGAACTGTTTTTTATTATATACTCGAAGTTGTGACCATTAGATCAGCTCAAATAATAAAGTCACTTTTGAAGTAGACTTCCCCATACCACATATTTTATAACAAAACTCTGTCCTGCCTGCCACATTCTCTTATTTTCTTGCTCTTTACTCATATTTTTCAGAGACTATTGTTGTAGAACAGGAAGTAAATGAATGTTTTATTCTGATCTCTAGTTGCCTGGAGACTAGATCCCAGAAGTACAGGATGTCTCTTCTGTTCAAATTGAAACACTAGATGCTCTGCTCATCTGTCATTTCCAGTTCATGCATTTGTTGTCTAAATATGATTCTTCTCGTACACCTACTCTTCTTAAACTTGTAACCTGTATGTGTTATGTTCATCTGAGGCACAGAAAGGTGATTATTAAGGAACTCAGTTTATCACAGAGGAATCACAACATTGCCTATAAATTGTAGGTTCAGAGTTTTATTCAAAACTCAGTTGGAGTCTGAGCATCACATACACGGCTATTCAAATAAAATCAATACAGAGGCACACTGTAACTACAAAAAGAGAAAAAAAAATACATGAGCTATTAGGTGGAAGGCTTACAGATTTTCTATCTTCTATTTTAAAATACATGCCTATATAGGTTTTTAGTTTGTTTGTTTTCCTCTCTACTGAGGTGAGATGTCACATTTTGCTGCATTGCTAGATAGCATGGATGTACTGCATAACAGTTATGCTGATTTTGTCAGATGAGCCTTCTTCATTTGTCTTTCTATTCCTGTTTTTCCAGTTCTCTATATGACTTAAGAAACTACACTAAAAGCTGAATAATCTTGAAGTCAGATTACTACAATCGCTAATTAGACCATTTATATTCCAGTCATTGGGATGAAAGGCTATTATGAGTATTGGTACCTGAATAATGCAGAGATTAATGCACATCCTCCATTAGCAATGATATGCAGAGGTTTTAGATAAGGAGTGAAAAATAACACATACCGACAACAACAAGCAGAAAGAAACAAAACCAACCAAAAGGACAACAGAAAAACAGCAACAAAAATAATCAAACCCCAGAGAATAACACACCTGGTTAGGATGAGAAAAAGAAGAGATCTAGATGTACAGATCTAGATGTTTTTCTCTTAAATCAACATGTTTTTCTCTTAAATCAACAACAAAAATAATCAAGCCCCCAGAGATTAACACATCTGGTTAGGATGAGAAAAAGAACAGATCTAGATGTTTTTCTCTTAAATCCTTTCTGCATTTGCAAGCAGAACAGCATCATGGCATGACTGGTGATTGCTGAGGACTGCAGGAGTCTTGTAGCAGCTCATGCAGACACCAAAATACAGATGAATGGCACATCCATGTTCATCTCAGCCACTGTAGTGTTGAATTTATACAATAGCCTGCATTCAAAAATAAGTCAAAGTAGATATTTCATTTTAGTCTTTCTCTTGGATCTTCTTTTCACATTTTTTTCTATCTTCTTTTTAAAATCTGCTATGCAAAGTAACTGTATCTGCATTTCCTCTTGCTTTTAAGCATTTTGTCCTACTGTGTTGTCTTGTATATAGCTGTTTTCATCTCAGTGTCACACGGAAAAAAAATATGTAGGCACCTATGAGGCCTTTGAACAAAAAAATCCACCCAATCTACTTTTTCATCCTTTGGCAGTCTTTTCATAAGAAGCAGAAGAATTTCTCTAGTGCAGACAATTAAGTAGAGAGTTGAAAACTTGCTTTAACAGAGATGAGAAAATTGAAATTCACAGCAACTAATAAATGCAGTAGACATTCTCTTTAAAATTCCTAAAAATTCATCCATTTATGTGTCCCCAGAAAATGAGGGAAAAATCAAGTTCTGCCTAGGTTTTAATACCTTGGAATGTTGCCTTGAGATCAAAGGTAAATATAATTTTTACATTAAAATAGGTTTAATGATTTCTTGTTTTAAGAAAACAAAACAAACCCCAAATAAACCAAACCCAAAAGTAACCCTTCTCTGTCTCTGATCATCTTTTTTACTTGCTCATGTACTTACTTATATACCTTTGACCTCTTCTGGGGAAAAGAAGCCTGAGGGTAGAACTTATTTCTGTCTACAAGTACCTGAAAGGAGGTTATATCGAGGTGTGAGGTCAGTACTTCCTCCCACGCAGCTACTGGTAGTATGAGAGGAAATTGCCTCAGGTTGCACAAGAAGAGGGGTATGTTTTAGTGGCCATGGAGATGTTGGGTTGATGGCTGGACTTGATAACCTGAGACATCTTTTCCAACCTTAATGATTCTATGGTTCTATAAAAAGGACAAGTGTGATAGTATTGCTTCAAAGTGCTGATGAATGGTTTCAGTGAGAAGATCAGAAACAATTTATTTTATTTTTTTTAATATTGATGTCTGTCAGCACAGGTCAGGTGAAGTTGCCCAACTGAATTTCATCATGCAATCAAAATACAGAACTAAACAAAACATTGGAAATAACAGCCATAATAATAGAAAAGACATATAGAAAAGAATCAACATAGGTAGAAGGTCATTGTCTTGGTCTAGAGAGGGAAAGAGACTCAGTTCTTGTGAATTCTTTTGAACATACAGTTCAATGTGCTTTCAGTCATTGTCAGGACAGCCTTTAAGACAGAAGCTGAAATAGGTTTCCAACTCCAGTGCATGTTATGCCAATTGCTCCAGCATCTTGTATTCTTACAAATCAGTCCATCCTTTGTGTAGGCAATCTTCATGAAGTATGGCTAAATCAAATCCTGTAACCACCTGACACATATTTTTCCTGCTGAAATGTATTTTTACTGTATGCATCGTATAGAGGTACATGCACTAAAAGGGATATTGCACCTGGAACTTCAACTCATATGAACTGGTCATATTAAATCACAAATGGATAGACCACACAAACTAGTCTCCAAATTGAAACTGTGCAACTCTGCAACTCTTAATGGAACAAAATGAACTTCTACAATGGACAGAACATACCTTACTAGTTTGCCTCTAGCTGCTTTCCATTAATTTAATTAGCTTTGTATCTGAAATAACATTTGTGTGGCCTTTATCCCACAAGATGAAATAGTTGTAAAGCTTTCTGTATTTTTAGCTTTCATGGGCTATCAGTGTAGGCAGAATGAAAAGAAGTGTGGTGACTCATGATCTTACAAATGAGTGAATGGGGTTTTTTTTGTTTGCTTGTTATGTTGGGGGGTTTTGTGTTTTTTTTTTTTTGTCAGGGTTTTTGTGGGTTTTTTTCTCATTTTTTCATTTTTCTTTCTTTCAAGGTTAAATTTGCCGCTGGTGATGTAATGATCACGAGCAGCAGGCATGTGAGAAAATGGCTATGCTGATCCTCACTGTGTGCACACATCCAAGTGCCGGGTTCTGCACATTGACCACAGCAACCCCATGCAGTGCTACAGGCTGGGGGCAGATTGGCTGGAGAGTGGCCAGGCAGAAAGGGACCTAGGGGTACTGGTTGATAGTAGGCTGAACATGAGCCACCAGTGTGCCAGGCGGCCAAGAAGGCCAATGGCATCCTGGCCTGCATCAGGAACAGTGTGGCCAGCAGGAGCAGGGAGGTCATTCTGCCCTTGGACTCAGCGCTGGTTAAGCCACACTTTGAGGACTGTGTCCAGTTCTGGGCCCCTCAGTTTAGGAAAGATGTTGAGTTGCTGGAACATATCCAGAGAAGGGCAACAAAGCTGGTGAGGGGTTTGATCTCTCTCTCGAAGGTCTCTTCCAAGCTGGTTTATTCTAGTCTATAAATTGATAGGAAGCATCATCAGAACTGGATTTCTTGTGTTTGCTTGTTGATGGTAATTTTAAGGCATCACCACAATCACCACCAGAATTTTTTTTTCCCAAGTGATGTGCAGCACTTCATTAGCCTGTCTATTCTTACTGTGGTTTGTAAACTACATTTGTTAAAAACAACAGCGAAATCACACACACACACACACACACACACACACACACACACACAGATACTCACCCAGTCCTAAATATTGACTTGGGAATTTTGGAGGGAGGAATATCACTTCTAAATTTCTCTCTGTGTGTAATCTTTTTTTGGTTGGTTGATATGTTTTAGTTGACAGAGGTAATCTTCACATTTAAATTTGTCTCTCTTGTTAGCCATCTGATATGTATTCTAAAACTGTTAGAGAGAATTACTCTTAGACAACATATTTTCAGTTTGTGAAGAATTTTGAGGTTATGAAAGACTTTCATAAATTATAGAATAGAATCATAGAATAAATAAGGTTGGAAAAGACCTCAAAGATCATCAAGTATAATCTGTCACCACAGACCTCATGACTACTAGACCATGGCACCAAGTGCCACGTCCAATCCTCTCTTGAACACCTTCAGGGACGGTGACTCCACCACCTCCTTAGGCAGCCCATTCCAACAGCTAACGACTCTCTCTATGAAGAGCTTCCTCCACACCTCTTTTTATGAAAAATTCCATATTTTAAGATTTATGTATAAACACTTCTGCTTTTCAGGATAGACATAAGGATAAGCATAAAAATCCTTCAATAAAAGCTTTCTTATGATGAAGAACATGATTGAGTTCACCCTCAGCAAGTTTGCTGATGACACCAAGCTGTGTGGAGCAGCAGACACGCTGGAGGGAAGGGATGCCATCCAGAGGGACCTTGACAGGCTGGAGAGGTGGGCACAAGCCAACCTCATAAGCTTCAACAAGACCAAGTGCAGGGTCTTGCATCTGGGTCGAGGCAATCCCAGGCACAAATACAGGCTGGGCAGTGACTGGCTGGGGAGCTGCCTGGAGGAGAGAGACTTGGGGTGCTGGTGGACGAGAAGCTCAACAGGAGCTCTCAATGTGCACTTGCAGCCTGGAAAGCCAATCAGATCCTGGGCTGCATCAGGAGAAGTGTGGCCAGCAGGTCAAGGGAGGGGATTCTCCCCCTCTACTCAGCCCTGCTGAGACCCCACCTGGACTACTGCCTCCAGTTCTGGAGCCCCTATTACAAGAGGGATATGGAGGTGCTGGAAGGTGTCCAGAGAAGGGCCACGAGGATGATCAGAGGGCTGGAGCACCTCTCCTATGAGGACAGACTGAAGGAGTTGGGGTTGTTCAGTTTGGAGAAGAGAAGGCTCCCAGGTGACCTCATTGTGGCCTTCCAGTATCTGAAGGGGGCCTACAAGAAGGCTGGGGATGGACTTTTCAGGCTATCAGGTAGTGATAGGACTAGGGGGAATGGAATGAAGCTGGAGGTGGGGAGATTCAGGCTGGATGTGAGGAGGAGGTTCTTCCCCATGAGAGTGGTGAAGCCTGGAATGGGTTGTCCAGGGGGTGGTTGAGCCCCTTCCCTGGAGGTGTTTAAGCCAGGCTGGATGAGGCTCTGGCCAGCCTGATCTAGTGTGGGGTGTCCCTGCCCATGGCAGGGGAGTTGGAACTAGCTGATCCTTGTGGTCCCTTCCAACCCTGACTGAAAGTATGAAACTATGAATTATTCGTGATGCTTCATGCACAGTGCTACAAACAGTTGCAAAATCAAAAATTTGGGAACAAAAATGTCACATAAGCATGTGAGGGTTTGTTTTTTTCAGTGTAATATCACTTTTACCTAGAAAAGTATCAGAAGAAAACTTGAAGCAGCAGGATAATGTCATTCTAACATCTTCTGTATTATATTGGAAGCTTATATTTAGTGCCATATGGGACGTTTATGTTTAAGGTTAACCCAAAACTATTAAAATGCCTCTGTTTCTTCTAATAAATATACAACAGCAGAACCACTGCAGAATTCAGTGAGTTACATCATCCTATATTTTTTTAGGTGAGATTGCATTGAAAGAGGGGAAAAAAAAATCCCTCTCCATTATCAGGGTAATTAGTACCATAAATTCCTTTATGTCTTCAGTGAAGAAATGGGGTAATTACATTGTGAAATTTCATTTTCCTAAGGGGACAGATTAATTTATGGGCACATGTAATATTTGTTTCAGCACAAGGTTTCCACATTCTGTACATGTACTTCATTATGTGGGAAAGAAATATTTTAAGGCGCACAAGATTATACATGCAGCACAATGTCATTGTGGTTGTTTTTAATTTAGGCAATTTATTTTTAGCAAATCTCTTGATTCTGACCTTCATTAAAGTACTCTAACCTTTAAAAATAGTTTAAAAAACTACTTTACTTTTATTTCTTGAGAGAAGAAAATATTCAGCTTCTAGGTAGATACTAAAGTTCATAAAATATCATTTAAAGTAGTAAGTATAGTGGCAGCTTAATTACTACAAAACACTCTGGCTAGGGTAGGGCTATGGTTTATTAAATTTTATTTCATAGGACATATACTATGGTAATTGCTAACACAGCTTTATCTTTGTATTATTCAGAGAGTAATATCATATCTGTTAAAGGTTAATAACATTACTATTATTGTTATTATTATTCGTTATTAGCCATTGGGTGATGAGGTCAGGGTGCAGTGTAATGCCCTGGATATCCATGAGGAATTAGATCAGGACCTGCTGAGCCACTTGGACACTCACAAGTCCATGGGGCCAGATGGGATCCACCCTAGGGTCCTGAAAGAGCTGGCAGATGAGCTGGCCAAGCCGCTCTCCATCATTTTCCTCCAGTCCTGGCTCACCGGTGAGGTCCCAGATGACTGGAAACTGGCCAATGTGATCCCCATCCACAAGAAGGGTCAGTTGGAGGAACCTGGAAACTACAGGCCAGTCAGCCTGACCTCAGTGCCAGGGAAAATGATGGAGCAGATTATCCTGGTGGCAATAACTGCGCACCTGCAGGATGGCCAAGGGCTCAGGTCCAGGCAACATGGATTCAGGAAGGGCAGGTCCTGCCTCTCCAACCTGATCTCCTTCTATGATCAGATGACCCGTCTGGTGGATGTGGGGAGGCCTGTGGAGGTAGTCTACCCGGACTTCAGCAAGGCCTTTGACACCGTCCCCCATAGCAAACTGCTGGCTAAGCTGTCATCTCGTGGCTTGGGCAGCAACACTCTGCTCTGGGTTAGGAACTGGCTGGAGGGCGAGGCCCAGAGAGTGGTGGTGAATGGTGCCACCTCCAGCTGGAGGCCAGTCAACAGTGGTGTCCCCCAGGGATCAGTGCTGGGCCCCATCCTCTTCAATGTCTTCATTGACGATCTGGATGAGGGGATTGAGACAGTCATCAGCAAATTTGCAGATGTCACCAAGTTGGGAGCAGATGTCGGTCAGCTAGAGGGTAGAAGGGCTCTGCAGAGGGACCTCGACCAACTGGACAGATGGGCGGAGTCCAATATGATGGCATTCAACAAATCCAAGTGCCGGGTGCTGCACTTTGGCCACAACAACCCCATGCAGAGCTACAGGCTGGGGTCAGAGTGGCTGGAGAGCTGCCAAACAGAGAGGGACCTGGGAGTGCTGATCGACAGCTGCCTGAACATGAGCCAGGAGTGTACCCAGGTGGCCAAGAAGGCCAACGGCATCCTGGCCTGCATTAGGAATAGTGTGGCCAGCAGGAGCAGGGAGGTCATTGTGCCCCTGTACTCTGCTTTGGTTAGGCCAAACCTTGAGTCCTGTGTCCAGTTCTGGGCCCCTCAGTTTAAGAAGGACATTGAGACACTTGAACGTGTCCAGAGAAGGGCAACAAGGCTGGGGAGAGGCCTTGAGCACAAGCCCTCTGAGGAAAGGCTGAGGGAGCTGGGATTGTTTAGCTTGGAGAAGAGGAGGCTCAGGGGCGGCCTCATTGCTCTCTACAACTACCTGAAGGGTGGTTGTAACCAGGAAGGGGTTGGCCTCTTCTCTCTAGCAACCAGCACCAGAACAAGAGGACACAGTCTCAAGCTGTGCCAGGGGAAGTTTAGGCTTGAGGTGAGGAGAAGCTTCTTCACCAAGAGAGTCATTCACCAATGGAATGGGCTGCCCAGGGAGGTGGTGGAGTCACCGTGCCTGGAGGTGTTCAAGAGGGGATTGGACGTGGCACTTGGTGCCACGGTCTAGTCATGAGGTCTGTGGTGACAGGTTGGACTTAATTATCTTTGAGGTCTTTTCCAACCTTGGTGATACTGTGTGATACCATCAGTGGAAGTGTTTAGAAAGAGACTGGATGGGGCACTTGGTGCCATGGTTTAGTTGATTAGATAGTATTCGATAACAGGTTGGACTCAATGATCTCAAAGATCAAGCTGGTGAAGGCCTGGAATGGGTTGTCCAGGGAAGTGGTTGAGGCCCCGTTCCTGGAGGTGTTTAAGACCAGGCTGGATGAGGCTCTGGCCAGCCTGATCTAGTGTGAGGTGTGTCTGCCCATGGCAGGGGTTTTGGAACTAGATGATCCTTGTGGTCCCTTCCAACCCTAACGGATACTATGATAATTCTATTCCAATCTCTTCTATTCTATGGATTGGTTGATAGGTTGGACGCGATGATCTTGAAGGTCTCTTCCAACCTGGTGTATTGTATTGTATTGTATGTATTGTATTGTATTGTATTGTAGTCTAGTCTAGTCTAGTCTAGTTAGTCTAACTAGTCTACTATCCTTGTCTGTTCTATTCTATTCTATTCTATTCTATTCTATTCTATTCTATTCTATTCTATTCTATTCTATTCTATTCCAGCCTAGCCTAGCCTAGCCTAGCCTAGCCTATTCTTCTTATTATTATTCAATCCACTAGATTTTATTGAATACTTTGAACCTTCTCAGAGAGATACTAGTCAATTTGAATAAACTTTTTCTTACCCCTTCTTGTTACACTCAATATGTTTTGAATGGCCAAAAAAAAAAAAAGTTAAAAAATTACTTTTTATAAATGCAAGAAGGAATTTATTGTTGATGTCATTGAAATCTTATCAATCAAATAAAAAAATCCTTATTAATCTAGATCTGATTATTATAGAAAAAAAGTGAATAGTAATGTATTATAATTGCTGTTCACACACTGCTTACTTTCTACTCCTTTTATTGGTATCGCACTCTGCCTGCTCCTTTGTGGTTTTATATTGGCAGTGACCTTGGGGTTGCTAAGTTGAGTCATTATCAGCTGAAGTCCTTTGCTATGGGGAATGTGGTGATTGTGTTTATGGCTTCTTCTTCCTTGTTTAAGAGTCCACTTGTGGTCCTCTTTACGTGTTTGCTAAGACACTTTTACACTTTTTTGTTACTTCAGTAATTTACAGTTGTATAAACAAATCACTATATATGATGCCCTTCATGTGTATCAGGTTTAAAAAAAAAAGAGGTCTTTGTTTTTTGTTTGTTTGGGGTTTTTCCCCCAAAAATGTTTTGTTCTGGGTTGTGATTACTATATCGGTCCATTACAGGCTTCTTTGTAGCTGTGGAATGTCTAATGGCATCCTTATTTACACATTGGCCACAACAACCCCACACAGTGCTAGAGGCTGGGGTCAGAGTGGCTGGAAAGCAGCCAGGCAGAAAGGGACCTGGGGGTACTGGTTGACAGTAGGCTGAACATGAGTCAGCAGTGTGCCCAGGCAGCCAAGTAGGCCAATGTCATCCTGGCCTTTATGAGGAACAGTGTGGCCAGCAGGAGCAGGGACATCATTGTGCCCCTGGACTCAGCACTGGCTAGGCCACACCTTGAGGACTGTGTCTAGTTCTGGGCACCTCAGTTTAGAAAAGATGTTGAGTTGCTGGAATGTGTCCAGAGAAGGGCAACAAAGCTGGTGAGCGGTTTAGAATACAAGCCCTATGAGATGAGGCTGAGGGAGCTGGGATTGTTTAGCCTGGAGAAGAGGAGGCTCAGGGGAGACCTTCTTGCTCTCTACAACTACCTGAAGGGAGGTTGTAGCCAGGTGGGGGTTGGTCCCTTCTCCTGGGTGGCCAGCAGCAGAACAAGAGGACACTGTCTCAAGCTGTACCAGGGGAGGTTTAGGCTGGATGCTAGGAAGAAGTTCTTCATAGAAAGAGTGATTGCCCATTGGAATGGGCTACCCTGGGAGGTGATGGACTCACCATTACTGGAGGTGTTTAGGAAGAGACTGTATGGGGCACTTCATGCCATGGTTTAGTTGATTAGATAGTGTTGGATGATAGGTTGGACTCAACGATCTCGAAGGTCTCTTTGTAGTGGGTTGAGGCAGCCCCCTCCCCACCACGGGCAAAAATAACAACTCAGACAAATGGATTGCAAAAGTGATGGAAAGTTTAAATGAAAAAGCAGTGAATGTTTACAGAGAAACAGAAGCACAGTGACAAAAGAAAATCCCAAAACATACCCAGGAAGATCCCATCCTCACCTGGGGGTACATCCAAGACCCCCAAGGGCTCCTTCTTCCCCCCCCCACTGCTAGGCTAGTCTCAGCTGTCCAGATCTGAGACTGCCCATCCCCCTGTGGCCTTGGGCCTAGCCAGGCCCATGGCCGGGAGACAACATCTCCCCCAGTTACCGGGAGACAGCGAGGAAGAAAGAGGAGGTGCCAGACCTCCCACTGGATCTTATGGTGGTGGTGCAGAGAATTATGGTAGAAATACCTAGTTTCCTGTGTCCACCCACTGGGCTGGACCTCTGGACACAGGAAGCACCTCATGTAGCAGAGGGCACCCAGCCCAAACTGCAACACTCTTCCAACCTGGTTCTGTTCTATTCTGTTCTAGTCTAGTCTAGTCTAGTCTAGTCTAATCTAGTCTATATTGCATTCCTCTAGAACACATCCTGCACAGTGGAAGCTGGCTGTTATTTTCAACCAGGACACCTTGACTCTAGAAGTCCCATTGTTTTCAGTAGTTTTCTGGGCAAGACCACTTGCTGCCTACTCGAACCTCTGTTTAAATTCTGGCTTTACTGAGTAGCACAAGGGGTTTCAAGAGTCTAAATATTACTCCAACAGCAGTTGTAAGACCAAATTGGACAATTCCCTTATCGTTAAGTGCACATAAGTAAAACAGATGGTCAGTAGACACAGGGACTTTTCTAAAGAAACACCATGATTTTTCATCATGGAAATTAGTCATTTGTGCACACATTTTTGGCAGTGATCCTGCTTCCTACCTCTTATTCATATAGCTCTACTTCCACACTCCCTCGCTCAGGGGAAGACACCTCAGCAGTATACCTTCTAAGACAGTTTATTTTATAAGGGTTAAGAGACTTATAAGGGTAGCACCATCTGTTTTTGCAGCACCGTGTTTTATTACAATATATTATAATGCAAAGGATTTTAGCACTTTCCTCAGGTTAGGAGGCAAAATTCACAATTTATCTTGGCAGGAAAATAGTGACCTTCTCTCAGGAGTTGGCTGTTACAGTCACTGTTGGTTAGCACTAAATTGCTGCCCGTCTTGAATAGGTACAATTGATTCCAGGAAAACTTCTCACTGAGAGCTAAGTTGAGTATAAAACTAGAGTACACTTGAGCCTACAGGCTTATGTGTATGTATCACCACTGCATAAACACTGTGTAACCAGCATGCTGCTATTAGTCTCTAAGGGCAATCATTCTGAAGGAAACATTTATGCACTTGTATGCCCTGTCTCCTCCAGGACAGAAATGATAGGATGAATAGCATTTTTGTCTCAGTTTGAAATAGCTTGAAACTATGTATAATGATATGCATAACTGTAACTGTTCTGCTAAGTCTTTTGGCCTTAGTCTGCAAGTGTCAAGGTCTATCACTTCCAAACTATTGTCATGTTGAAGTGGTTAATTGATATTACACTTATCCACAAAGACCTAAGAAGTCAATGCAGAGTTTGCACGTTTAATATTTTCATCAAGGGTTTCATCATTAGATTATATTCAGTTAAAGACCCTATCACAATAAAACAGCAGCACTGAGTCAACAAATGCTGAAAGGAATGTTCTAGATTCCTGCTCTGTAAAACACATTAAATAGAATGTAAACAGTACTTCCCCTTTTGGCTGTGTTTGGATAATTAGATCACTGCATTTTTGAGGGAGACCTAAATCAGTGAACATACCATGTTCTTATAGTAGCAGTCTAGACATGCCAGGGAGTGAAATCATTCCCCTAGTCTAGTGTATGTATCCTTCATAAGAGCAGAAACCTGTACTGAGTAGTGTGTGACCTCCAAAGACTTACCAAGACTCCCAACTTTTCTTTGAGTGCAGTGTTACACGTTTTAAAACTGAATGAACAGTGTTGAAATGTATACACCATGAGCTTCAGTCTTCCATAACTTGTAGATCACATGATGCTTAGATAATTTGGTTTTAGACCTACATTGTGACTCATCTTTGGAACAGTACAGCGAGTGATTACAAAGCCTGTGGGCTTGGCTGGCTAAGTAGAGTGAATAAAAAGCTAGATGTAAGCTGCCAAAGTCCTCTTGCAACCCAGAAGTCCAAGAGCTGCATCAAAGAAGTGTGGCCAGCAGTCAAAAGAAGTGATTCTGCCCCTCTAGTATTCTCTGGTGGAACTTCACCTGGAGAACTGTATCTAGCTCTAAAGTCATCAGCACCCAAAAGACATGGACCTGTTGGAGTGGGTTTAGAGGAGGGCCACAAATATTATCAGGGGCTGGAGCACCTCTTCAAAAGAGAAAGGCTGAGAGAATTGGGGCTGGACAGCCCAGGGATTGGAAGGCTCCAGCGAGGCCTTATTGAGACCTTTCAGTACTATAACAAAGGAGGGGCAGTGTTTAAGTGTGACCAGAAAAGGGGTTTTAAACTAAAGGAGAGAAGTTTTAGAGTAGATATAAGGAAGGAATTTTCTTACAATGGGGTGGTAAAGCACTGAAAATAGTTGCTTTGGTGATTGTTTGATTCTCCACCATACAATGACCTAAACCACATCCCAGAATAAAGCTTCATGAGAATTTGTCACACAGTGAGATACTTCTAGACAAAAATGCACTTGAATTTTATTCTCTACCATTTGTGGCAATCCATCAATATTGAGCAATTACTAATTATGCTTAATAGAATGAAGCTGGAGGTGGGGAGATTCAGGCTAGATGTGAGGAGGAAGTTCTTCACCGTGAGGGTGGTGAAGCCCTGGAATGGGTTGTCGAGGGAGGTGGTTGAGGCCCCGTCCCTTGAGGTGTTTAAGACCAGGCTGGATGAGGCTCTGGCCAGCCTGATCTAGTGTGGGGTGTCCCTGCCCATGGCAGGGGGGTTGGAACTAGATGATCCTTGTGGTCCCTTCCAACCCTAACTGAAACTATGAAACTAATATATTTATGAACTATCCACAAACACTCAAAGTCCGAAGAAATTATACCAGAATGGAATTATCTGTGACTATTGTCACAGGGATTATAACTTCTAGCTAGGATATGCTTTTATTTTTGGTCTTACAGGTCTTCCTCATCTTTTGAAGTTTCAGCCCTCAGCCAATAATCAGAAAGATAATCACATGATCAGGAACACAATATTAGTGCTCAAATTCCAAATACAATATCTGATGTGCTATTAACTATGTTATGAGACAATAGCTTGTCTTTAACATTCTGTGTATATGAAACATATGATACACACACACACACAAGTCCTGTAACTATCATTTCCAAGTTTTGCAGAATTTCACTTTTGACCCTTATTGTGATGGGTTAGTGCCCATTCTGGAAACAAACAAACAAAAGAACAAAGCAGGGTGGAGGGCTTGCAGGTACTTTGCACTCCCTGCAAGGCGTTTCTCCCCTGGGAAGCTGAGTCTGTTCCACTCCCACCTACCTGCCCAGCTAGGGTATAAAAAGGCAGGACATCGTAGCTTTTATCCCCTTTTGGCTCCTGCCTCTGCTGGATGAGAGTTACTGCAGCTGCCCTCCTGCTCCTCTGCCACGTGGTCGGACCTGATCCTTCTCCCTACTGCCTCCACACCTCCTCAGAGAAAAGACTGGGTTTGTATTATTCTCTTTTTTTTGTCCCACTCCCATCCATCCTTGTTCCTTGAACTTGTGAACCTTTCCTGTTATTGTTATATATATATTGTTTAAAGACAACTCTTTACCTCTCTAATTCCAAGCTGACTCCAAATCATTGTTTGGTGGATTTGCTCCTTCCTTTTCTCCCCTCTCTGTTGGGAAGGAGGAGGGGGGAAGTGGGGGAGAGATTCTCAGCCTTGCTCCCCCATTGAGCTCTTAACTCCCAGTTAAGGCTCAAACCACTACACTTATTTACTCAACTTTTTTTTCTAATCAGCAGAAATAGTTCTACTTCTGTTTCTGCCATGGAATTTTTCTTAGATAAGAAATGTGAATGTGAACTGCAAGAGTGTGACTCAGAAGTGTGGGCTGTATTATCTCAGGAAATGTTCCATAACTCTGAATCCTACTCCCATAATGGAATAACTTCAGACAATTCTGTCATCAAACTTAAGTCAAGAATTCTCCATTATAGCTTTGCAGAATGATGTTATAGCTAGTTTTATTTTTCATTTGTGTGTTAGTTTTACTCAGCCTTTTCCTTGCTACACAGAAGTGAGGGAAAGTAACACACATTCAAAAAAATTCTGGGTTGAAAAAAAAAGAGTTCAGATAAGATAAGAGTTTAATATAAATGAGATAACATAACGCACAGTTAGCTTAATCTATGTGCAGAAAAAGCACAGAAGAAAACAACAACGACTAGAAAACCAGGAAGCTAAAAACTCTAGCCAGGAGCTACTTGCCCATCCCTGCCTGTCACAGGGGACACAGTCTCAGGTTGTGCCAGGGGAAGTTTAGGCTCGAGGTGAGGAGAAAGTTCTTCACCAAGAGAGTAATTCGCCATTGGAATGGGCTGCCCAGGGAGGTGGTGGAGTCACCATCCCTGGAGGTGTTCAAGAGGGGATTGGACGTGGCACTTGGTGCCATGGTCTAGTCATGGGGTCTGTGGTGACAGATTGGACTCGATGATCTTCGAGGTCTCTTCCAAACTTAGCGATACTGTGATACTGTGATACTGTCTGGCTGCCATTGCTGTGGAAGGAAGCCAGTGCCCCAAAACCCCAGAAACCAAAAGCAGCAACCAGAGCAGGAAGCCTCTCATGTTACAATCTAAACTTCAAGCTCCCATAACACTTTCCTCCAGCCAGCACTTTCAGTTTGAAGCTGGCATGAGGCAAGATGGTATGAATAGCAGCAGATTAAACCTCAACCTATAGCTTTTTTGTTTGTTTTTGGTGAAGGCAAAGCTACAGTGTCAAAAGATCTACATTTAGATTACAGAATCCATAGATTCTTCTTAGTGTTCCAGCTAAGAAGATTGATTTCTTGATTCTTCAAGATGTTCAAGATAAATGTCATGTTAGTATGTATCATTCAGGCACCATCTCAGGGCAAATGCTATGTACACATACCTTGTCCCCACTTTCCTTCTGTTTTCAGTTATTCTTCTTTTCACCTTTGAAAAAGGATAGACAGAATTTGTTAATAGGTCAATCCAAATGATGCCTCTGCTAAAAATAAGACTGTACATGTTTGTTTGGGGATTTTTATGTTTGTTTGGGTGGGTGGGGGGTTTGGGTTATTTTTATTTTGCTTTTAATTAAAAATAGATTCTACAGTGAAAATTTCCTCATATTTTATATGTTTTGATTGGAATGTGAAGAATGTTAGAGGCTGAAACTGCTTTCAACAAAGGCCTGATTGTATGTGATAGTCAAAACAATCTGCAGAATCCTTATTGACTAGTGGGTCTAGATTTCCTGAACTTCTGTAAAATTTTTTTGTGGAACTCTGCCTAAACGGGGATGAAAGTATCATGAATAATGATAAGATTAAGTCTATTTCACTAATTTAGAATCATAGAATCAACAAGGTTGAAAAAGACCTCAAGGATCATCAAGTCCAACCTGTTACCCAAGACCTCATGCCAAGTCCAGTCAAGTGCCACGTCCAGTCCCCTCTTGAACACCTCCAGGGATACCAACATCTTTGTGGGTGCCATGGACAGTGGCATTGAGTGCACCCTCAGCAAGTTTGCTAATGACACCAAGCTGTGTGGTGCAGCAGACACGCTGGAGGGAAGGGATGCCATCCAGAGGGACCTTGACAAGCTGGAGAGGTGGGCACAAGCCAAACTCATTAGCTTCAACAAGACCAAGTGCAGGGTCCTGCATCTGGGTCAAGGCAATCCCAGGCACAAATCCAGGCTGGGCAGTAACTGGCTGGAAAGCAGCCCTGAGGAGAGAGACTTGGGGGTGCTGGTGGATGAGAAGCTCAACAGGAGATCTCAGTGTTCACTTGCAGCCCAGAAGGACAATCAGATCCTGGGCTGCATCAGGAGAAGTGTGGCCAGCAGGTCAAGGGAGGTGATTCTCCCCCTCTACTCAACTCTGGTGAGACCCCACCTGGACTACTGCCTCCAGTTCTGGAGCCCCTATTACAAGAGGGATCTGGAGGTGCTGGAATGGTCCAGAGAAGGGCCACGAGGATGATCAGAGGGCTGGAGCACCTCTCCTATGAGGACAGACTGAGGGAGTTGGGGCTGTTCAGTCTGGAGAAGAGAAGGCTTCCAGGTGATCTCATTGTGGCCTTCTAGTATCTGAAGGGGGCCTCCAAGAAGGCTGGGGAGGGAATTCTCAGGATCTCAGGTAGTGATAGAACTAGGGAGAATGGAATGAAGCTGGAGGTGGGCAGATTCAGGCTGGATGTGAGGAGGAAGTACTTCACCACAAGAGTGGTGAAGCCCTGGAATGGGTTACCCAGGGAGGTGTTGAGGCCCCATCCCTGGAAGCGTTTAAGACCAGGCTGGATGAGGCTGTGGCCAGCCTGATCTAGTGTGGGGTGTCCCTGCCCATGGCAGGTGGGTTGGAACTAGATGATCCTTGTGGTCCCTTCCAACCCTGACTGATACTATGATACTATGATACTATGACTCCACCACCTCCCTGGGCAGCCCATTCCAATGGCCAACAACTCTCTCAGCGAAGAGCTTTCTCCTCACCTGTCCTGAAAAACTCTTGGAATCATTGATTTGCCAACTTGTGTTAGGTAGAAATGAGACTATGAGTGGTATAGTGAGTACCACTGTCTTTATCCTTACCGTTATTGAAACCGATATGCTTTACAGAGTTAGAAAACAAGAATATTAATGCACTTTTTGGGTTTGTGATATTTTTAAAGATATTCTGTCAGATTAATTTTCAAAAGAAGCAATATATAAAAACTGTATGCAAGACAATGTATTCATAGTATCATAGTACAGTATCAGTCAGGGGTGGAAGGGACCACAAGGATCATCTAGTTCCAACCCCCCTGCCATGGGCAGGGACACCCTGCACTAGATCAGGCTGGCCAGAGCCTCATCCAGCCTGGTATTAAACACTTCCAGGGATGGGGCCTCAACCACCTCCCCGGACAACCCATTCCAGGGCTTCACCACTCTCACGGTGAAACACTTCCTCCTCACATCTAGCCTGAATCTCCCCACCTCCAGCTTCAATTCAATAGCTTCTTTTGTATGCTCTACCAGATTGGTCAAAATCACTATAGATGTGCTATGAAGGAATTCCTCAGTTATATTCTGGAGACACTCAAGCAGGGTATTAATATCAACTCAAGTATCAATTGAAGCCTACAAAGGAGAAATTTAAAACAAAATGTTGAAATGTTTTACCAGTTTGCTGTATAATTTAAGGTGAAGAGACTTCTTTATTAGTAAAAGAAGGGTCCAATGACAGAAAGTGCTGGCAGTGTAACTTACAGCACAATTCCTAAAAAATAAAGAAGGTATTTAAATTGTTTTTCCCTATTACTCCAGATATTTCACAATGACTGCCCACCCCTGGACATCCCCTGATTTAACTGGATTTTGTGAAGTGTAGATTGTGCAGCAAATTCTACTCTTTTTCTGTATTCTTAAAGTGATTAAGCAAACTCAGAGACATTGTATTGCTGCTGTTCAGGATAACATATACTTGAATGTTCAGTCATCTTTTGGACAAGATCCAAGGAATTCCTCTGATATCACTGAACTCAAAGACATGTGTATACATTACTAAATAAAACTGGCAGGGAGTTCAAGAATGAACAGAGGCACTTTGTTGTCAATATTACTAAACTGTTAGAACAGCCTCTGTTACAGTTTAGGGTGCTCTGACTAGTACTCCTCCAAAAACTGCCAATTGCTGTTCAGGAACTGGGACAACCTGGAGATTGTTACAGCCACATGGGGGCTGGTCTCTTCTCCCAGACAACCAGCACAACAACAAGAGGACATAGTCTCAAGCTGCACCAGTTAAGGAGGGAGAAATGTAAGAAAGTAAGTTGTTTAATCTTAGAAATCACAGAATCACACAATGTTAAGGGTTGGAAGGGACCTGAAAAGATCATCTACTCTAATCCCCCTGACAGAGCAGGATCACTTATACTGGATCATACTGGAACACATTCAGGTGAGTTTTGAGTATCTCCAGAGGAGGAGACTCCACAACAATCCCTGGGCAGACTGTTCCAGTGGTCTGTCACCCTCATCTATTTTTCCTCATTTTTAAATAGAACTTCCTATACTTCAACTTCCCACCCATTGCCCCTTGTCCTGTCTCATGGCATCACTGAGAATAGCCTCACTCCATCCTCTTGGCACTCACCCTTTACATATTTATAAACATAATAAGGTCACTTCTCAGTCTCCTCTTCTCCAAATTAAAGTTACCCAGCTCCCTCAGTCTCCCCCTTAATAATTTTTGTGGCTCTGTGCTGGACTCTTTCAAGCAGTCCTTCCTGAACTGAGGGGCCCAGAGCTGGACACAATATTTGAGATGCAGCCTCACCAGGGCAGAGTAGAAGGGGAGGAGAACCTCTCTCAACCTACTAACCACACCCCTTCTAATACACCCCATAATGGCACTGTCTTTCCTGGCCAGAAGAGCACATTGCTAGCTCATGATCAGCCTTCCATTCACTGGGAGATGCAGGTCCTTTTCCCCTTCACTGTTCTCCAGCAGATCAGTCCCCAGCCTATACTGATGGATGGGGCTGTTTTTTTCCCATGTGCAAGACTCTGCACTTGCCCTTGTTGAATTTCATTTAATTTCTCCCTGCCCAACTCTCCATGTTATGTGATCTGTTTAAAACATGTTTAATTATAAAATGAATAAAATTATGCTAATTAACTTCATAGCATACTGAGTTTACTATAGTTCCTTTAATTTATGGTGTCAAAATACATTGCTCCAGGGCAGGAGAACCTTCACAGATGACTTGTATACTTGTTAATTTGATGGATCTCTAAAAAGGATTTTCCAGGATATTTGATCAAGGGCACACCTTGGAAGACAATTAACCAAAGAAATTGAATTGTTTCTGAGTTTTGATTGCTATTTTTTTCCTAATTAAAAGAAATCACACAATCTATGAAAAATATTCAGGCATTGTTATTAGATGCAATGCCATTTAACAGTTCAGTAGGTGTTATTGCCTTCACAGTGCATGTGTGCTTATTTGTATGCTTTCCATTTTAACTGTAAGGCTATGTTGTATTTATTGTATTCACTTTTGTAATCCAGTGTATATTTCATAAGGATGCTTTCAAGTAAAAGTATGACAGAAAATCATGGAGCTATAATGAAAATAATTTCCTTGGCATGGACTTGTGATTTGCACCTTTAGACAACAGTGCAATTGAAGTCAATATAGGAAAACTGCTGTTTCAGTGTTGTGAGAAACAAAGATTAGCCAAAATACTGTGTCCTTCAAAAATGGGACATAACTGACACATTAATTTTTCCCTCTCTTCATTAATATTAAAATGATATGTACATATACAGATGGAATTTTTAATGTTGTTTTGTATTATCCATTGAGATTTCAGCTTTTCATAAGATTTTAGTCCAGAAGTGTTCTTTCTCTATCACAGTATCGTAGTATCACAGTATCACTAAGGTTGGAAGAGACCTCAAAGATCATCAAGTCCAACCTGTCACCACAGATCTCATGACTAGACCATGGCATCAAGTGCCACATCCAATTCCCTCTTGAACACCTCCATGGATGCCCCCTGGGCAGCCCATTCCAGTGATGAATGACTCTCTCGGTGAAGAACTTTCTCCTCACCTCGAGTCTAAACTTCCCCTGGCACAGCTTGAGACTGTGTCCTCTTGTTCTGGTGCTGGTTGCTGGAGAGAAGAGACCAACCCCTTCCTGACTACAACCACCTTTCAGGTAGTTGTAGAGAGCAATGAGGTCACCCCTGAGCCTCCTCTTCTCCAGGCTAAACAATCCCAGCTCCCTCAGCCTCTCCTCATAGGGCTTGTGCTCAAGGCCTCTCACCAGTCTTGTTGTCCTTCTATATTCAAAAGTGAAAAAAATCTCAAACTAACTCAGAAAACCCCTCAGAAGTCCCCCAAAACAACTGCAATTACAATCAATATTTGCCCTCTATGATCAAGGTTTTATGTAAAATGTAAATAAAGTAATTCTCTATTTACTTTTCACAGAATACTATTTTTTATTATTTCCCATATAAACTCATAGATTTTAAGGTGTATTGATTAGGTTACAAGAAATTAGGATAGTTTTTATTCTTCAGGGAAAAGAACAATACACAATGAAAAACTCTGTTGAGAACATAGGATACACAGAAGGGCAACACAGAAGCACAAGCCCTCTGAGGAGGGGCTGAGTGAGCTGGGGTTGTTTAGCCTGGAGAAGAGGAGGCTCAGCAGAGACCTTATTGCTCTCTACAACTACCTGAAATATGGTTGTAGCCAGGAGGTGGTTGGTCTCTTCTCCCAGGCAACCAGCACCAGAACAAGAGGACACAGTCTCACACTGTACCAGGGTAAGGTTAAGCATGAGGTGCGGAGAAAGTTCTTCACTGAGAGAGTCGTTAGCCATTGGAATGGGCTACCCAGGGAGGTGGTGGAGTCACCATCAATGGAGGTGTTCAAGAGTCTTCTCTTTCACTGAAGTACTGACTGTTTCTAGTTCCTACAGCTGAGGGGAAGGGGTGCATTATGACTTTTGGTACTCCTAAGACACTCAGTCCCATTATGACAATTTTTGGTTTAATGATGTAGAAATGACAAGCTGCATATTGCCTGTCAACAATCTCCAGAGCTCTAGAATAATAGAAAAGTAGATGTAGCAGTTGGAATGACCTCTCTGATGTGCATAAAATTTTAATGTACTTTAACTAAGAACAGTTTCCCCCTTTACATCTTCTTGGATTGGCTAACACAGCTTCTCAGAGTCAATGAAGTATGCTACAAAGAGATATGACAGGGGAAAACCAATAATAAACATTGCCAGGTTATACACTCTAAGACTGTGCTTCCTTTAATAGTTGCAGAGAGCTCACAAACTGGAGGACAGAAATGAAAGATTGAGAAGGCTAAATATAAATATGTTAAAGCACAAATAATTTATGCTACCAAGGCAAGAACATAATTAAGGTGACATTACCTTTCTTGCAGCCAGAATGTATCTTTGTGAAAAGGTAAACAGAAAGTCAGATGAATATATCCATAGACAAAACTAGCATGATCATTCATAAATATTTGCAAAAGGGTTACCAAGGTTGCTTATTCTGTTGCTGTGTTGATAGCCACATGAGAAAATTGCTAAACATGTTGTAATACAAAGATTTCATATGGTTTACAGATCAGAGATTTACTTATCCATGAAGATCATTTTACATTTTCCTTTGATTATTTTTACTTCTGTTGCATGTTTACTGAGGCCTCTAGTATTAATTAAGAATAATACATTTGAAATTGATATTCAATCTGATGCCTATCTTGCACTTAACCTGAAAAATAGTTAGTAAGTGAAAATAAGTGGACTTTTATACTGTCCTCTTTTTTTCTGTTAAAAATTGATAGTTTTTCTTTTAATTAATACTAATGATGCTATGTTGCATAAAATAATGAAAAAAAGGTGAACCTTAATAATTATAAGCACTAGCAGAAGTTAATTGGGCTGCTCCTGTTTACATGGCTCTTCTTACGAAGCTCTTAGCAATAGACAGGATCAAACTGGAAGAGCAAAATAAAAGGAATGACTATAAAAACAAGTTTTTTTCTGTATTAGATGAAAAAAATATTGTAGTAAGACAATACTTTTCCTAAGAAAGAAAATACTTCTTCCTGGTAGGAATAGATTATTTACTATGAGGGTGGTGAAACACTTCAGAGCCCAGAATTAGACCCAGCACTCCAATTGTGTCTTGAACCCAAGGTGTAAGAAATCCAGTAAGAAAAGGAAGAAATCATCATGGTGGAGTTGAGAGCTGCTGGTCAAACTAAAAGGCAAGAAGGAACTTCACAGGCAGTTCAAGCAGAGATTGGTACCCTGGTAAGGGCACAGGAGCACTGCACGGTTGTGTAGGAATGGTGTCAGGATGGTCAAGGTGTGGCTGGAGCTGAACTTGGCAATGAATGCAGAGAATAGCAAGAAGGGGTTTTGCAGGTGTTTCAGCTACAAAAGGAACGAGCTAGTATGGCAAGCATTTTCCCTTTTTTGCTTCTCCAGTTGCCTCTGTACTCCCAAAAACCTTCTTGATTGCTTCTTATCTGTAACGTTTCACTTCCAGTGGATATCAGGATGGTTAAAGCCTATCATAAGAATCAGATTCTGCAGATGTGATGCTTCCTCCATTAGGTGGAAGACACCCACAATCATATTCACAGTGATCTGGCCTCTAATCCTGACCCACAGCCTCTCAGCTTGTTCACTACCTGTGCCTAGGCAGAGCTTCTCACATTCATGTTACTTTCTCATGAAAGGACAGCTGTGTCTCCTCACTGTCCTACCCTGTCCTTCCTAAAGATGCTGTATCCACCCAAGGCATTATTCAATTTTTAGCAGCACCACAATGTTTCCATGATCCCCTGAGTTTATAGTATTTCACCCATGTGCAGACCTTTCATTCCTTCTTTTTGTCATGCTCATGCTGTGCACAGGCACTTTAGAGAGACATCCCATGCTAACTTTGTAGATGATGTGCAAGAGCTACCTCTGTAATGTTCTTCTGTGGGCATTTCCTTGTTTACATATATTGAATCATAGAATCAGCACGGTTGGAAAAGACCTCAAAGATCATCAAGTCCAACCTGTCACCCAAGACTTCATGCTTACTAGACCATGGCGCCAAGTGCCATGACCAGTCCCCTCTTGAACACCTCCACGGATGGTGACTCCACCACCTCCCTGTGCAGCCCATTCCAATGGCTAACAACTCTCTCAGTGAAAACTTTCTCCTCACCTCAAGCCTGAACTTCTGGTGTTTTGGATAAGCTACTTTGAGCCCTACATTGTTGATTACAAGTTCTCTCTTGTCTTCATTTTGCTCATCAGCCCATTTCCTTGCTTGATCCAAGTAATGTTTTTCCTTTTTTTTTTCTTTTCTTGAAACAGAGGGATTTTTTTTTCCTAGTACCCTCAGACACTTTTCACAACATGGGGAAAAACAATGCAAAACAATCATCCACACCAAAAAAAACCCAACCCAAAACCCACAACCCACTCACATTTCTGACAAAAGGTTACCCCAGATTGCTCTATATCATCAGTTTACAGAGATATAGTAAAAAAAATCAATATTTCAAACACCATGGTTCAATCCACAAGATTTATTTCAAAATCTGATTTGCCTTGTAGAAAGGAATCTAGTTAAAAAAAATCCCCAAACCAAAACTGAAAGAAAACTCCCGTGATCTATTCACTTTTGACCCACTGCTCCCTATATCACCAGAATTATAAAGATATCTACTTATCTCTCTTGGATTTTGGGATGGTTGCTAGATAGGCAGAGGTTGGTCTCTTCTCCCAGGCAGGCAGCACCAGAACAAGAGGACACAGTCTCAGGCTGCACCAGGGGAGGTTTAGGATGGAGGTTAGGAGGAAGTTCTATACAGAGAGAGTGATTGGCCATTGGAATGGGCTGCCCGGGGAGGTGGTGGAGTTGCCGTCACTGGAGGTGTTCAGGAGGAGACTTGATAGGGTGCTTGGTTGCATTATTAGTTGATTAGGTGGTGTTAGATGATAGGTTGGACACGATGATCTTTAAGGTCTTTTCCAACCTGGTCTCTTTCTATTCTATTCTATTCTATTCTATTCTATTCTATTCATTCTATTCTATTCTATTCTCTATAGATTCTATTCTCTCTATTCTATTCTAACTGGAGAAACACAAATAACATAATTTTCAAGGGATTGTACCTCTGTTGAGGATGAGCATCTTCTATTATCCACAGATAGTTTACAATTGAATATTTTAGTAACCTCAGGTCGTTGGAAGCAGATAACTGCACCCAGGGATCTGAATAATTCAAAATTCTTGGTATCCTTTTGAGAACCTATAGGAATTTAGTTAACTGATGTAGTCTATTTCAACTAAGAACATTCTCTCTGTTTAAAGTTTTACTTATTTGTGCTATGTCTATTAAAAAGATAATTTCAAGTGCATTTTCAAAGTGAGGATTGTAAATCATAGAATCATAGAATCAATAAGGTTGGAAAAGACCTCAGAGATCATCAAGTCTAACCTATCACCCAACACCTCATGACTAAATAAACTATGGCACCAAGCACCACGTCCAATCCCCTCTTGAACAATTCCAGGGATGGTGACTCCACCACCTCCCTAGGCAGCCCATTCCAAAGGTCAATCACTCATTCTATGAAGAACTTACTCCACACCCTGAGCCTCAATTTCCCCTGGCACAGCTTGAGACTGTGTCCTCTTGTTCTGGTGCTGGCCACCCAGGAGAAGAGACCAACCCTCACCTGGCTGCAACCTCCCTTCAGGTATTTGTAGACAGCAATAAGGCCTCCTCTGAGCCTCTCCTTCTCTGGACACGTTAAAGAGTTTTGATGTCCTTCTTAAATTGAGGGGCCAGAACTGGACACAGGACTCAAGGTGTGGCCTAACCAGTGCTGAGTACAGGGGCACAATGACTTCCCTGCTCCTGCTGGCCACCCTATTCCTGATGCAGGCCAGGATGCCATTGGCCTTCTTGACCACCTGGGCTCATGTTCAGCCAGCTGTCCACCAGTACCCCTAGGTCCCTTTCTGCCTGGCTGCTCTCCAGCCACTCCGACCCCAGCCTGTAGCACTGCATGGGGTTGTAAAAAATGGTTCAAAAATGCTGTGCTATGTTAAGGATTGCAGGAGTAGAAATTTGTGTTGCTGAGCTGCCTTATTCTTTGTGTTCACTTCAATGACAGCAAAAACATTTCCTGCTCATTGGCTTTTACAGTACAGCAACTTGATGGCTAGTGGTTTTAGTGGAGTTCTAGCCATGTGCTACATTTCCACTTCTCTGCAGTGGATGTTGCACAGGAACTATTGTATTGATTCTATATTGTCAGAAAGTCATCCCACACTCAAATGATACATTGAAGGACTCTTCAGCACAGGGAGGCATGTTACTTACTTGAAGATGAATCGCAAGTGATTGAAGATGAATTTACAAGTCATTTGAAAAGTGTCACTAGATTCTGTTGGTGTTGAGATCCTACTTTAGTGAAGTTTATAAACAAGATTTATACCTACAAGAGACTGTCAGAAATCCCATTGAGTTTTACATGCTCCTGAAAGTGTTTAATTTGTGAACTTAAGTGAAGTTCAAATAAGATAATATTCAGTTTTCTTTGCTGTGGTGTAGAATAGAATTAAAAAGAAAGCAAACTGCTACATTGCAACTTATAAGAGATAAACTCAGGAATTATTTCAAAAGAATAATTTTATAAGAAAATAGTAGCTACTATTATAGATTTTATGGATCTCTTCACTTCTGAAAAAAGTGTAAAATAAACATCTACAGGCTGGGGTAAGAGTGGCTGGAGAGCGGCCAGGCAGAGAGGGACCTGGGGGTACTGGTTGATGGGAGGCTGAACATGAGCCTGCAGTGTGTCCAGGCGGCCAAGAAGGCCAATGGCATCCTGGCCTGCATCAGGAACAGTGTGGCCAGAAGGAGCAGGGAGGTCATTCTGCCCCTGTACACTGCACTGGTTAGGCCACACCTTGAGCCCTGTGTCCAGTTCTGGGCCCCTCAGTTTAGGAAGGATGTTGTCTTGCTGGAACGTGTCCAGAGAAGGGCAACAAAGTTGGTGAGGGGTTTGGAGCACAAGCCCTATGAGGAGAGGCTGAGGGAGCTGGGGTTGCTTACCCTGGAGAAGAGGAGGCTCAGGGGAGACCTTATTGCTGTCTGCAACTACCTGATGGGTGGTTTTAGCCAGGTGGGGGCTGGTCTCTTCTCCCAGGCAACCAGCACCAGAACAAGAGGACACAGTCTCAAGCTGCACCAGGGGAGGTTCAGACTGCATGTTAGGAAGAAATTCTTCACAGAGAGAGTGATTGCCCATTTTAATGGGCTGCCCAGGGAGGTGGTGGAGTCACCATCACTGGAGGTGTTTAGAAGGTGTCTTGATAGGGTGCTTGGTGCCATGGTTTAGTTGATTAGGTGGTTTTGGATGATAGGTTGGATGCGATGATCTCTAAGGTCTTTCCAACTGGTCTATTCTATTCTATTCTATTCTATTCTATTCTATTCTATTCTATTCTATTCTATTCCATTCCATTCCATTCCATTCCATTCCATTCCATTCCATTCTATTCTATAAATACATATTTTTAATACAATTTTTATTAAAATGTTCCTGACACAATAAGCAGAAATGAAGAAAATAAAATAGTTTGTGTACACAGCTTTGCCTAATGATTTCTGATCTCTGATACAGAAATGAGTTAAAGGTAACAACTCTGAAGGTGGTTTTCATTTAAATTGCCAAAGAGCAAAGAGATGAAGGGAACACTTGGTTATTGTGGGAGAAAAAGCTATTAAGTTTCTATAGCTGCTGGCTTGTATAATTTTTAGAACTATCCAAACTGCTGAAAGAACTCAAGCTATTGACTGTTGAAAGCATCCTTTTTAATATCAGCTATGTTTTATCAGGATGGGTCATATTTGTTTGTTCTAGCTTCTTATAATCTGCAAGATATTACAGTTCCTAATATATGGCATTAGTTTCAGGTTTTCAGATGGGAGTGACACCCATTTAAAATCCAATCTGTGTTTGCCTGTGACCTGCACCTCTCAAAAATAAGTCATTTTAACTTCTTAGCACAGATGGAGAATAAAAATAGCTAATATCCAGGTGTGTTATTGCACTTGTATCTGAACATGTGCTCATTTGCTGTCTTCCTACAGTGTGGGGGAGTATCTATCCTACAAAATGCAACATGCCATCATAAGGAAAACATTGAAAGTTTCCAAACTGTTCTGCAGTACTGGATCTATTAAGTTATTAAGAAGTATTAATATTGTCTATTAAGTATTAAGATGTTGAGTTGCTGGAACGTGTACAGAAAAGGGCAATAAAGCTGGTGAGGGGTTTGGCACACAAGCCCTATGAGGAGAGGCTGAGGGAGCTGGGGTTGCATAGCCTGGAGAAGAGGAGGCTCAGAGGAGACCTTCTTGCTGTCTACAACTCCCTGAAGGGAGGTTGCAGCCAGGTGGGGGTTGGTCTCTTCTCCCAGGCAACCAGCACTAGAACAATAGGACACAGTCTCAAGCTGTGCCAGGGGAGGTTTAGGCTCGATGTTAGGAAGAAGTTCTTCACAGAGTGATTGGCCATTGGAATGGGCTGCCTAGGGCGGGTGGAGTCACCATCACTGGAGGTGTTTAGGAAGAGACTGGATGGGGCACTTTGTGCCACGGTTTAGTTGATTAGATGGTGCTAGGTGGGTGATAGGTTGGACTCTATGATCTTGAAGGTCTTTTTCAACCTGTTTAATTCTATTCTATTCTATTCTATTCTATTCTATTCTATTCTATTCTATTCTATTCTTATTCTATTCTATTCTATGGAAAGAAAGGGACCAGAACAAGGAACTGAGCAAATCTGTTGACACAAAACTGGGAGAAGTGGCTGACACACCTGAAGGCTGTGATGCCACTCAGTGAGACTTGGACAGGCTGGAGAGTGGGGCAGAGAGAAATTTAATGAAAGTCAACAAGGGCAACTGCAGAGTCTTGCACCTGGAAAAGAACAACCCCAGGTATCAGTACAGGTTGGGGACTGACCTGTTGGAGAGCAATCTGTGTGTCCTTGTGAGCATGATGACCATGAGCCAACAATGAACCCTTGTGGCCAAGAGGGCCAATGGCATCCTGGGATATATTTAAAGTGGCATGGTTAGTAGGTTGAGAGAGGTACTCCTCTCCCTCTACTCTGCCCTGGTGGGGCCCCATCTGAAATATATGTTCAGTTCTGGGCCCCTTAGTTCAAGGACAAGGAACTGGTTGGAAGAGACCAGCACAGAGACACAAAGATGTTTAAAGGCGTGGAACCTCTCTCTTATGAGGAAGGGCTGGGGAAGCTGGGTCTCTTTATCTTGGAGAAGAGGAGACTGGGCTGTGACCTCATTAATGTTTATAATATGTAAAAGAAGAGTGTTCAATGACAGCACAAGGGACAACAAACAGTATCACAGTATCACAGTATCGCCAAGGTTGGAAGAGACCTCGAAGATCATCGAGTCCAACCTGTCACCACAGACCCCATGACTAGACCATGACACCAAGTGCCACGTCCAGTCCCCTCTTGAACATCTAATAGGTGCAAGTTGGAGCATAGGAGAGTCCATGTGAATGTAAGAGAAAAGCTTTTCACTGCGAGGGTGACAGAGCACTGGAACCCTTAAATCTCTCTTCCTTAGAGAGGCCTTAGAAGCTAATTTCTAACAGGTAATACGTTATACATGAAAATATCTAAATCAACCATTACAAAATGACACAGAGAAGATTTACCCCATATGAATTCATTCATCACTGAGTGAGTATTTGTGTGGGTTTTTTTGTTTGTTGGGTTTTCTTTTGTTTGTTTGTGGTTTTTTTGTGTTTGTTGTTTGTGTCTTCTGGTGCTTGTTGTTTTTGTTTTGTTTTGTCTTTTCCTAACTCGTTCAGAGTTGAATTCTACTCATGGAATTCTATTTATACAAATTCATAAGCACAAGGTAATACTCAGATATACAAGATAATATTCAGATTCAGGATTTTGGCAAGCTTTGAAATATAATGCTCTATGTAGGTTCTTTGTTGACAACAGATTGGCATAAAAACTTGCAGGCGTCTAAGTCAATTAAGTGAATGTTTGCTGGGTTACTCAGTTTGGATTTGAGACCTCAGCTGGGCTATCTGTCAGCCACATCAGGTCTTTGGATTTTATCCTTCTCTACTAACAAGTAACTCATTGAGGGACCACTTTTTCTACCAACCTTTCCCTGTAAATGTCATGCCTGCATCACAAACCTAATCATCATCTCTGTCTGCAAGCCTGGCACCTTAAGATTATGATTGAGGTTTTGTGTAATGTTAACTATTAGATAGAGGACTCTGCCTCCCTCTTGACAATACAGGGAGCTTAACTGTCTACTCTAAATTATAAAACCTAATTTAGGAGTGTCTAAATAGAGATGCCATGCTGCTAGTTTTCATTCTGGTGGTGTGTCTCTCAATCCACTTTGTGCAGGAGGGATGAGTTTTTTATGGATCCCCCAAATGAAAAGAAGATGGAACTGAATAGTTGATTTGGAAAAAAAAAAAAAACACTTGACTTTATTTTGCTTACATATGCTGGAGGAAAAAGTTAGAAATAGAAAAAGGATGAAGAAAAAAACAAAGGGTAGCAAAGCAGAAAGGATAATTACCAGCGTGGATCTGGGTGATGTTGTGGTTATCCAGTAGCAAAGGCTGAGATCTCCATAGATCCAGATGAGGCCTCACTGCTTGATTGGTGGGAATAGAATAGAATAGAATAGAATAGAATAGAATAGAATAGAATAGAATAGAATAGAATAGAATAGGTTGGAAGAGACCTTTGAGATCATCGCATCCAACCTATCATCCAACACCACCTAATCAACTAAACCATGGCACCAAGCACCCCATCAAGTCTCCTTCTAAACACCTCCAGTGATGGTGACTCCACCACCTCCCCAGACAGCCTATTCCAATGGGAAATCACTCTCTCTATGAAGAATTTCTTCCTAAAATCCAGTCTAAACCTCCTTGTGCAGCTTGATACTGGGTCCTCTTGTTCTGGTGCTGGTTGCCTAGGAGAAGAGACCAGCCCCCACCTGTCTACAACCTCCCTTCAGGTAGTTCTTCAAACTCTCCCTGTTGCCTCTTTTCTCAGCACCCCCAGCATCCATTGGCTATCAGCATGGAGTTGTGGTCTTGTTGATGAGAAAGGATTCCTCTTGAGACAATAGTGTGAAGGCACAATGTGAAGATGTGAGTCCTGTTCACAGTGGGATCCAGTGTCAGCACAGAGCTTGTGGTCCTCTGGGACAAAGGTGTTAAACATTTTGGGAAGGTAAACAATTCTGAGGCAATTAGAGGTAGGCAAACTTAACTGCTTACAGTGTGTTAGTAGTTAAAATAATTTACCTGCTTGGGAGTTGAATAAAGGAAATGCTGTAGTGTCGTTTCTAGGAACCACCAAATATCTCTTTTGCTTCTACAAACGTTTCTTATCAGATAGCCTTATGTTGAGTTGGAGTTTGGAGCTTGATATTTAACAGAGAAGTTGCAGTTAAGACACAAACAGAATATTGTCATGGTAGTTTATATGCAGCATTTGCAAAGCTGTTAATTCCTTACCTCAAGTCTGATGTCTCTTTTCATGCCTATAAAACTGAACAGGTTTAATGAGAAACAGAATATATTTTATAACTAGTTCCTCAAGTATTTCTGTCACCATTCTTCATTAACTGAGTTATAGAAGGGAAAAAAAAGGGGGTAAAAAAAGAGGTGGTTGTAAACACTGAATTATTAGCACATGTTTCTTTTAATGGTGGAAAAAGTATGCATTTTGCATTGGGAGAGAAGTTGGTGTCAATAAAATCCCATCATCTTTTCTCTCCTACAATGCTACAGATTTAAAAACTCAGGAAGAAAGAGATAGAACTGCAGAACTCTTTCTAGACAAAAACCACACATAAAGGGTATGTAAGGTAACTACCATTTTGAATGCAGATTTTACCAAAGCTTAAAGATCCTTGGATTTTGGGGTTTATTTCAAATAACGTACTAATGAAACCTGAATTCCTGCCTGTAATAGTAGCAGTAGTAATAAACAGCAACAACAGTTGTAAGACTAATAATAATCTTCAAGAATGTGCTTGCCTAAGATAGTGGTGCATAACACCAGCAAAGGAAATGGAACTGTTGTCCAGGCAAATGCTCAAGACTGGTCCCCTAAAGAGACCCCAAAATTCATTATTTCTTGGGATAAATTTTCCACTTTCATATCAGGTTTTTTATAGGAAGAAAAGTGAAAGAGACAAAAATCTTCTGGATTTGATGTTCCTGGCATCTTGAATTTCATGACTGTCACAATTCTAATCTAGAGTATTCCCAGGTGGATATATATACATACTCTGAATATTTAGAATCATAGAATCATAGAATCAATAAGACTGGAAAAGATCTCAAAGATCATCAAGTCCAACCTTTCACCACAGACCTCATGACTACTAAACCATGGCACCAAGTGACACGTCCAATTCCTTTTTGAATATCTTCAGGGACGGCGACTCCACCACCTCCCTGGACAGCCAATTTCAATGGCTAACAACTCTCTGTGAAGAACTTTCTCCTCACCTCAAGCCTAAATTTCCCCTGGCACAGTTTGAGACTGTGTTCTCTTGTTCTGGTGCTGGTTGCCTGGGAGAAGAGACCAACCCCCACCTGGCTACAACCTCCCTTCAGGTAGTTGTAGAGAGAAATAAAGTCTCCCCTGAGCCTCCTCTTCTCCAGACTGAGCAACCCCAGCTCCCTCAGTCTCTCCTCATAGGGCTTGTGTTCAAGGCCTCTCCCCAGCCTCCTTGCCCTTCTCTGGACACGTTCAAGAGTCTCAATGTCCTTCTTAAATTGAGGGGCCCAAAACTGGACACAGTACTCAAGGTGTGGCCTAACCAGTGCTGAGTACAGTGGCACAATAAAGAGTTTCTCTGAAGTCACTGTTCTCTAATGGAAGGTGCAAGTTAACTTTCAGGGACTTAATGCTGTAGATATTTGTAAAGAATAATATTTTAAAAATCTGTTTTTTTTTTTGCAGAAGGATGTTGTCTAGCTAAAACCCAATACCCTTGATCCTGAACTGATTCTGTTATCCTTAAAAGGGTTCGGGGGAAAAGTTTGACAGGATTTTCAAAATGTGTAATCCTCCATAAATCAAATAGAGAGTAAACATCCTAGCATTTCTGAAAGTACCTCTAGACATCTGTCTGTATGATTAAATACTTTGAGATTTTGGAGAACTGTGACAAATGAGATAAATGGCAGCCAGTCATGGTAAATAGACAAGGAGTTTGAAGAACAAATAGCTTAGAAATTCCCAGTAATCAAAAGAAAGAAAGCTCAGTTTTCTTTAACCTCAAGTTAAACACTAACAGGGTTGTAAGTGATGAAAGCTCTGATGGCAGACAGTAGAAGATATGTAGCAGTGCTGTGCAAGTACAGAACTGTGTACTTTCATAACATGCACCTAAATCTTTAAATATTTTTTTCAGAATCTCTCTATAAAGTTTGTAAATAGAGATGGTTTGCTCCTGAGCTATACCAATCCATTGTCTTGACAAGTGCCTAAACGTAGGCAGAGAGGATTTCTCTCTCGGTACTCATCTATCCCTAATACTTATGTACTAATCCAGTGACCTCTACACTGCCTTAAGCATTAATGCCATGATCAGTCCTGGCCTCCAGATACAAAATGGCTTGCATGTAGGGCTAATGCCTTCTAGATAATATAATGCATGCAATACACAGGACACTCTCCATCTCTTTTCCACATCCTCATGTCTCTAAAAATTAATCACTACTAAACTGTTGGGGGTTTTTTTGTTTGTTTTTCTTTTTAATTGCCCATTTCATATTCTTCAGTGAGATAATGTGAGCTGTGTCATCGCTCAGCAGAGGGATTTCTATGGAATAAATCGAAAGCAAGATTAGTCAGACCAGTATTAGACAAAAATTTCTAAATCAGGAAATGTGATAAAGGAAAAAAAATATTATGCACCCAAATTAATAATAACCCTCTGAAAGGTACTCTCTAAGATCTCCACATCTTGGAAGGCAGATAACTATTGCACAGGCTTTCACCCTAGGCTTTTGTTACAACTAAGAGAGAAAACTTCAGACCAAAAGAGGAACTTCAAAGGCACAGTTTATTTTATCTTGATGTTAATGTCTGAAACAGAATCCAGCTTACGTTCTCTAGAAATGTCTGCTGCTCTCCCTTTCTAATTATCAAAGGAGCTCATGAGAAGCAATACAAATATATCTGCATGATAGATCTCTGTGGCTGATTGAGAAGCATTCTGCACTGGCTTTCACCTTGTAAAGAGAAAAAAATCACATTCTTCAGCACAGAGATTTCAAGCTACGAGCAGTCTGCAAGTTTCTCATATGAAGCCATTCAAAACACTATGTTATCATAATGCAATTAATTTCACATGTGCTGCCCTTGAAAACGTAAAATTTCCCTGCTTTCTTTCTTAGTTATAAATGTTGGAATGGGGTCTGAGCAAATAGGAAAGAAATTGATTTATATATCTGGCTATTTTTGTGATCTTAATTATCTCTGCTTCAATCTTGGTAGAACTATAATAGCGTATTGTAACATCTTGATTCATTTGGTTTCCTTCTTCACAGTGGTCACTAACTACTGAGAGTTTTGCATCTTTTATGGACATATCTAGAAGACAAACGCATTTCTGAAGTAACAAAAATAGAAACAAATTAAAGTCAGATATCCAGAGGAATAAAATAAAATTTTCCTGATTGTATATTGCAGTGCAAAGAATTAAATATTAAATTTAATGATTGATAGTTGTGGTTGAAAGACTGAATAACTTCAGTGTGGTTAAGAATAAAAATGTAAGGTGTGTTAGAACTTGACCATCAAATAAAACTAACAGAACAAAAATCAAGGTAGATAAAATATATCCTTAAAAAAAAACCAACAACAACAAGCAGTGGAAGTTGTTACTCTATGGACCAGGGGAAGCTGAAAGTATTGTAGCCAAATATATATGTTGAATTAGACTGCTTATTTTTGTAGTATTTTTGTAGTATGAATTCAAGGCTCTGTATAGGCTATGTATGGTGCCATGGTTTAGTTTGTTTAGGTGGGTTGGATTGGTTAATGAGTTGCACGCAGTAATCTTGAAGGTCTCTTTCAACCTGGTGTATTGTATTGTAGTGTAGTGTAGTGTAGTGTATTGTATATTTACCTCGAGTACTGTGTCCAGTTCTGGTCCCCTCAGTTTAGGAAGGATGTTGACTTGCTGGAATGTGTCCAGAGAAGGGCAACAAAGTTGGTGAGGGGTTTGGAACACAAGCCCCTATGAGGAGAGGCTGAGGGAGCTGGGGTTGCTTAGCCTGGAGGAGACTGAGGGGTGACCTTATTGCTCTCTACAACTCCCTGAAGGGAGGTTGTAGACAGGCAGAGGTTGGTCTCTTCTCCCAGGCAGCCAGTACCAGAACAAGAGGACACAGTCTCAAGCTGCACCCAGGGAGGTTTAGACTGGATGTTACAGAGAGAGTGATTGCCCATTGGAATGGGCTGCCTGGGGAGGTGGTGGAGTCACTTTCATTGGAGGTGTTCAGGAGGAGACTTGATGGGGTGCTTGGTGCCATGGTTTAGTTGTTTAGGTGGGTTGGATTGGTTGATGGGTTGGACGCGATGATCTTGAAGGTCTCTCCCAACCTGGTTTATTCTATTGTATTCTCTTGTATTCTATTATAGAGCCACAGATAATCCACATGCAATAGAATGAGAGGCAAGAATTACTGGAGATTGGAAAAGCCAGTGAGGAAATAGTTTAAAGTTCTCTAAGTGCTACTCAGGGCCATATAAAATGGAGCACTGGATTTTTTATGCCTTTATGAACTCTTACTCATCTTCTTGATAAAAGAATGAAAAATATATATATCTATATAAAATTACTTCACTAGTGTGAGTCTCAAAATAAACATATTTTTGAAAACCAAAGCTTGGATCAAAATATCCTTAGAACATTAAGAAACTGTTTATTCATCAGCACACAAACATTTTAGTAGTGGAAAGAAAAATCTAATTAGGGAGAATTAGCTGCATGAATATTGACTAGAGCTTTGAAATTATGAGGAGGGCTTTGACAAAATACCAAAGAATTAGTCATTACTTGCACTTTTATCTTGGGATTCACAATATCATTTTATTTAATTACTTCTGATGTTTCAGTATCATGCTAAGAGCTACAAGAGACTAAGAATTTGAGGGCACGCACCCTCCTCAGACTTGCTCCCCAATGGAAAACAATATCCATTAGAACTCACAAACAAAATTTTATGGTTTTGGCATTTCTACACAAAGGAGACCAAGGATTGAGCTGGCATAGAAAAGCCCTTGAGAAAGTGTTCCTGCCAGTTCAGCATTAAAAGACTTTGCGAAATGGCTTTCATTGTTACAGTTCTGTGAACCACAATTCATGCATGAGTAATATGAACAGAATTCTGGCTTTGCTTCATCTCAAAATCTGTAGGACACTATCATGCATAACAAACTTCTCTCAAAAGGTAATGTATACAGAAGACAATAGGGCTTTTCTGTTGTGTAACAAGGCTTATTAACCTAGTCCTTTACTAATATTTGGCGGTTGGATTTTGGGCTTCAAACAAAACAAAACTAGGCAACACGGTTTCCTTTAAGAGAAAGGTTTAATTTGTTGAGTTTCTTAAGCTAAAAAAAAAGTTAAAAAAAGTAAAATGAGGCTTTATTTTCACTTTTTCTCCACTCTGAAATGGCATGCTTTGTACTATAAATTAGATATTGTTATCATGAATTGTAAAATATTTGTGGATCATTCAAATACAAATCAAAATGAAAAAATAATTTGTTCAACCCTCTCTTTTTGTGTGTGGTTACTTAGTTCCCATACAGAGCATTACGTTTGTAAGCTGAGAAAAGGAGACAATTTTAAAATACACATGCTTGAGAACATTCCTTCTCAGTTCCAGTCTATTGGTCCTCATCAAATAGACAAATGTAGAGCATAGAAACTGTAAAATGTAAGATTTGCAAGTTCGGTACAAAATGAAAAGTCTTTTTCTTTTTTCCTTTTCTTTATATTTTTCTTTTAATTTCTCTTTTTACTTTCTTTCTCTTCTCTTTTTTCCTTTCCTTTTCCTTTTCCTTTTCCTTTTCCTTTTCCTTTTCCTTTTCCTTTCCTTTTCCTCGTTTTCTTTTTCTTTTTCTTTTCCTCTTTTTTCTTTTCCTTTTCCTTTTCCTTTTTCTTTTTTCTTTTTCTTTTTCTTTTTCTTTTTCTTTTTCTTTTTCTTTTTCTTTTTCTTTTTCTTTTTCTTTTTCTTTTTCTTTTCCTTTTCCTTTTCCTTTTCCTTTTCTTTTCCCTTTTCTTTTTCTTTTTCTTTTTTTCTTTTTTTTTCTTCTTTCTTTCTTTTCCTTTTTCCTTTTCCCTGTTCCTTTCCTTTTGTCTTTTCTTTTTCTTTTTCTTTTTCTTTTCTTTTTCTTTTCTTTTTCTTTTCTTTCTCTTTTTCTTTCTCTTTTCTTCTTTTTCTTCTCTTTTTCTTTCTCTTTTTCTTTTCTTTTCTTTTCTTTTTCTTTTTCTTTTCTTTTCTTTTTCTTTTTCTTTTTTTCTTTTCCTTTTCTTTTTCCTTTCTTTTCTTTGCCCATTTTCTTTTCCTTTTCTTTTCCTTTTCCTTTCCTTTCTTTCCCCTTTCCTCTTTTTTTTTTTTTCTTTTTCTTTTCTTTTTCTTTTCCTCTTTTCTTTTTTTTTTTTTTTTTCTTTTCCTTTTCCTTTTCCTTTTCCTTTTCCTTTTCCTGTTCCTTTTCCTTTTCCTTTTCCTTTTCCTTTTCCTTTTCCTTTTCCTTTCCTTCCTTTTATTATTTTTTTTTTCATTTTTCTTTTCCTTTTTCTCAGCTTCATGCAAATGAGCTCTTACAAGTGGTACATAGAGGTGGTATTATTCAAGGCAGCCATGCTATGTACTCAGTTTAAGCAGTGGTCACTTATGCTTACAGGTCTCTGCAAAAAAACCTATGTTTGAACTCTGAATCAAAGAAAGCTGAAAGCTGTGACCCAAGCTTTGACATTAGTGGGCTATTTTCCAGATAAGCTTACCTAGCCCTGGGCAGGCTCTTTAGTTCTGTAGAAACTAGCACATTAGACAAATAACAAAGAGAACATCATTATACTTTGAGATTAATTTCCAAGGAGCCTATTTTTTAAAAGATACTGTTGTTTTGGTTAATTTCCATAAAAATTATTTCCTTCATATGTAGTCTCTTTTCAGGCAATCCTTACTGTAACAATGCAATACTGTTCAGGTGATTGCATTGTGAATTGGGAGAAAAAGCACAAACCTTCCTCCTATCTCAAGCATCGTGATTACAGGTTGAGCTAAATTTCCAATGATTTCCAAGAAGTTTGAAAGACTCAAAGACAATAAAGGACATGGTATAAATGTGCCAGGAATCAGTGTAATTGTAAAGATCAATCTCAATGACAATCTCAGTGCAAGGAGAGGGTACTTTTCACTTATTATTATCAAATCCATATAGTCACCCAGACAGAGGATACCTTAGGTATACATGCTTGGGATTATGTACTCCTATTTAACATAATTCAATTAAATCCTTGGTATGAAGGTACACAAATTGGCCACATGAGACTGGCAGTTTTGAGCTTCCTTTATAGTTAGAAGAAGCTGCAGGGTGAATTCATCTCATCTGTTTTACAGAAGTACATTGGTGGGGTGAGTGGTGACTTAAAAGTGCCAATTTTCCTACAGTTATTTCCTAAGCCTAGTTGAGATACAGATGTAAATACATTTCTACACCTGTTCAGAAAAAAATTATCACACTAAGTGCTAATAGTACTCTCCCTAGAAAAATACCACTCTCTGCCATCCCAACTGCTTAACTACAGTCATGGGAGAAAACACCAGTCAGCATGTCTGTACAGGATTCAAAAGTCATTTTTAAAGCACACAGAATTTTATTGAACTGCTAAAAGGCTTCCTGAAACTGGCTCAGAAGAGGAACCTCAGATTTAGAAATTAGTAGGAATTCTGCCTGTGAGATACAATATAATTAGACAATTTATGTACTAAAATAACAGTCTGGAAATTAGATTCATTTCTTTATCAAGAGGATTTTTCTTCCTAACTTCCTAAAAGCTTTACTCATCTTTGCCCTACAACTCAATTACATCTACTTGTGAAGCTCTTGACCTTAAGGGAATAGGCTAAGCCACTCCCTTGAGATCTCTTTCTAGCAGTTTAAGTAATGAGGAGTCAGCAAGTGTAATCATGAAAAGAAAATTATTTTCATCAAGTAAGTGTATGTTTATGCTTGTCAAAATGTTCTCTGTACTCAGTGCAGAGATATGCAAAAAGTTGAGCATAATTTAAGAGTAAGACTAATTTATCCTTTTTTTTTTTTACAAAACCCTACAAATTCAGAAAACTTGCACAGAATTATAAAACTCTAATACATTTTTTTCCTTGTTTCTAGGTAACCAATATTTGAATCTTTTGGCCTTTTTTTCAGGCCTCCCAAAGGGAATTAGCCAATTAGCTAACTGAGCCACTGTTAATAATTATTCTGAAAAGCCATAGACACTGAGGTAGAGGTATCAAAGGCATGGTATCCGAGGCTTAAAAAAGGAAAAAAGAGTCTGGAAAAAATCCAGATATAGTAGAAACTGTAAAAAAAACCCCAAAATCTAACCCTTGCCTTGTGGAGAAAAATACATAGCACATGAAATAAATATTAGGGGGACAAAGAAAGCCCTCAAAGACTTAATATTGTCTCAACATAAGCATTAATTAATATAGCTTTATAAATAGCACTGGTCATGCGTGCTTTTGTGCTGCAGATGAGAGCGAAATGCACAACACTTTATATGTTTCCAAATGCCTCACAGAACTACCATTTTGATTGCCAAAGTGACATGCAGGCTTTGTCCCTGCTGGAAGACATTTATAATTCTTACTCAAAAGTAAGGGCAGCTCTTGCCTTGGGGGTGTTAGGATCAATTCCCACCAGAATTATATAACCCGCAGTAAAAGCCGTTGTGAGCTTTTCCTCCCTCCAGTGCTAAGCACAGCAGTGTCCATGAGAGCACAAAGCCAAACACTGTCACACATCAGACAGGAGTATGCACGAGGGTGGGAAGGATGGTGTGCCTTTTCCTATGCATTAGCCCTCAGCAAGGGGGATCTCCACTGCCTGTAGATTATTACAATTTTTACTGCTCTAAAGAAAAGGAAATCAAGACAGAATATTATATGTTTAACCAGTGACAGAACCAGTAGCAGAGAAATGTTAAAAATCAAAACTGACATCCTGTGTCTTATGAAGTTATGAAGACCAGTCAACATTTGTTACATTCTAGTAGCTAATGCAATAAACACCTTGACAAAGGCTGCTTTCTTTTAGTTTTCTAGGGTTTTGTTTGTTTGTTTGTTTTATTTCCACACAGAACATATCTTTGTGGAATAAAACTGTAAAAAGAAGTGAATAGGGAAAATACATTAATTTTCTAAACCAAGCAGACTTTTGATTTGGTTTGAATTTCCTCTAAATGATACTTGGAAAAAAAACCCCAAACAAACAAACAAACAAAAAAGGCAAAATAATTATAGTTATATTTAAAATTTGGTTTGAATAATTTTGTATTAACAAGGTGGGGAAACTTCAATCTGGAGAGCAATGATTCCCCCTTTGTTGAGGGACTTTGAGGAGGGCCAAATTTTGCCTACCAGTAAAAGTATCACAGTATCACAAAGATTGGAAGAGACCTCAAAGATCATTGAGTCCAGCCTGTCACCACAGACCTCATGACTAGACCAAGGCAGCAAGTGCCACGTCCAGTCCCCTCTTGAACACCTCCAGGGATGGTGACTCCACCACCTTCCTGGGTAGCCCATTCCAATGACGAATGACTCTCTCAGTGAAGAACTTTCTCCTCACCTTAAGCCTAAACTTCCCTTGGTGCAGCTTGAGACTGTGTCCTCTTGTTCTGGTGCTGGTCTCTTCTGAGAGAAGAGACCAACTCCCTCCTGGCTACAACCACCTTTCCAGTAGTTGTAGAGAGCAATGAGGTCACCCCTGAGCCTCCTCTTCTCCAGGCTAAACAATCCCAGCTTCCTCAGCCTCTCCTCGCAGGGCTTGTGCTCAAGGCCTCTCACCAGCCTTGTTGCCCTTCTCTGGACACATTCAAGTGTCTCAATGTCCTTCCTAAACTGAGGGTCCCAGAACTGGACACAGGACTCAAGGTGTGGCCTAACCAATGCAGAGCACAGGGACACAATGACCTCCCTAAAGTAAGTTTTAGTCATGGAACCGTTGTACTTTCCCAGTAAGTTTCTATTTTTGCACTACAAAAAAAAAACCAACAAATTACGGAGTTTGCTTGTTTATTTCAGTATATTTCTGTTCCCGAGATTATTTAGGAAATTTTAAAAGTTTGTGGGGTTTTTTGGTGGTTTTGGTTTTGGTTTGTTGAGGGTTTTTGGTTTGGTTTGGTTTGGTTTGGCTTGGTTTGGGTGGTTGGCTTGGTTTTCCCAAGAAGCATCGCTTTGAAATCAATACTGATCAACAGCCTAGTAAGAGTGAGGAGGGAGAAAACTGCAATATGAATCCAGGTGTGCTGAGAAGGATCAGAAATACAGTAAAAAAAAAACACAAATCAAACCTAATTCACTTTCAGGCTAACTCTTTTAGCTCACACCCATTGAATGATGTTTATTAGCCACAGAGATACATACAAATATTCACACTTAAAAGTGTGGATGAACATACACACACTTGTGGCTTTCTTTCTGTGGTCACTACTGCAGAGAACACAGTGAAGAAAAACAAAGGTCATAATAATGTTATAAATGGTTTCAATGAATTCCTAAAAGCTAAGTTTTCTCTAATACCAGTTATGTAAAAAACATCAGCTGAGCATCATCCACTAATAAATCTGTGAACCTGCTCCAAAGGCAGCTGAAAACCCCTGTTGTCTTCTATGAATTTTGATCAACCTCTTCGTGCTTGATATCTGACGTTGAAATCCTTTCTCACTGCTGGAATAAGCTGCTGGTTTGGAGGTCACAGATTAAAATCATGTTGCTTTCCCACAACTTATTTTTTGAATGACATTTTGGGGAATTAGCATGCTAAAGTCAAATTCCTTAAAAAAATTGTGTATTCTGTACTCTTTAGTAGAATTAGGTTACGGAAGCAGTGGCTGGAAGAGAAGATCCTGTAGACATGGCAGAAGGCAAACTTGCTTTGAACTGCATGCAAGTTCATGCTTGAATTATAGTTACTATTAAAGCTCAGAGGAAAGACTGCCTAAACAATGTGGTTTTTTTGGAGTAGCAGCACCTATTTGCAGAGCAAATGGATGGTTTATAATAAACATCCTAAGAGTTGTTACTTTTTCTATAGGGAGTGGCAAATTCATATAGATAGAATAGACTAGAATAGACTAGAATGGGAATAGACTAGACTAGACTAGACTAGACTAGACTAGACTAGAATAGAATAGAATAGAAATAGAATCAACCAGGTTGAAAGAGACCTTTGAGATCATAGAGTCCAACCTATCATCCAACACTATCTAATCAACTAAACCATGGCACCAAGCACCCCATCCAGTCTCTTCCTAAACACCTCCAGTGATGGTGACTCCACCACCTCCCCTGGGCAACCCATTGGCCAAACACTCTTCTATGAAGAACTTCTTCCTGACACCCAGTTTAAACCTCCCCTGGCATAGCTTGAGACTGTGTCCTCTTGTTCTGGTGCTGGTTGCCTGGGAGAAGAGAGCAGCCCCCAC
>CM037631.1:110515357-110561259 GCA_015227895.2 Colaptes auratus
TCTATTCTATTCTATTCTATTCTAATAGGTGCATGGAATTTAAAGTTATGGTGTTGAATACTGTAAAAATATGAAACAGACATCTCCTGCAATAGTAATTGTGATGCGCTGGTAGATCAGGACTGCATATATGTGTACACTCAGTGTTCTTAGACACCAGTTTCCTAATGGTCCAGCAACCACATCATTAGTCTCTGGTGAGATGAGATGAGACAATGGATCAACTTGAGATCAAGCGACTGGCACAAGTACCTTGTAGCAAAGCATTTATCTAATCCTTGCAAGAGTTCTCTAGGTGGTAGTCTCACCTGTTCATAGGCTGCTTGGCAAACACCATTTGTTTGTGTTTGTAAGTTTGTGCTAATATCCTAGATGCCTGACACAGCATATACATCCATGGTTTTATGTGTATTGAATACATTTGTTTCCATGCCTACTTGACCTATAGATACAATTTGGCTATTAGACGGACAGCAGTCTATTAGATGGACAGGCTATTAGACGGACAGACCACTATTAAGCTGCATCAGTCTTGATGCCAGTAGGCTACTAGACATGACAAGAAGCAGCATCATAGGCTTGTGAATGAGATGGATCATGAGAAGAGAGGAAGAGGCCATTACAGAGAGTTTCAAAAGCTTCAGCTGAGGGTGTAACAGAAACTGAGCAACTGACCATCCCATAGAAAAGGTTTGCATCCCAGCATGAATACTACCCTATGCAAAAGATTTCAATAAATTTGTTTGTGACTGCGAAGTGATTAATGCTGCACTGTGGCACTTAGAATCATAGAATCAATAAGGTTGGAAAATACCTCAAGATCATCAAGCCCAACCTGTCACCCAACACCTCATGACTACTAAACCATGGCTTCAAGTGCCACGTTCAAGTACCACGTCCAATCCCCTCTCTTGAACACCTCCAGAGACAGTGACTCCACCACCTCCCTGGGCAGCACATTCCAATGGCTAACAACTCTCTCTGTGAAGAACTTTCTCCTCACCTCCAGCCTAAACTTCCCCTGGTGCAGCTTGAGACTGCGTCCTCTTGTTCTGGTTCTGGTTGCCTGGAAGAAGAGACCAACCCCCTCCTGGCTGCAACAACCCTTCAGGTAGTTGTAGACAGCAATAAGGTCTTGTATAATCAGAAGAGATTACTCTTCTCCAACCCTTTTATAATTTTTGATAAGCTGAAGTAGGTGGAAAGAACAAGGATGACCAGTTTTAAGAGAAATAGAACATACATCCATTTTATGTTTGGTTTCTACATTGTGAAAATATCCTTTCTCTTAATTTGGACCATCGTGCTATTTATGTACCAATATGTAACTCACAAAGTCCAACCTGAAGCTAACTCACAGAAGCAAAATCCCCAAAAGAAACTTGTTAAAAAGTTTCTCTGAAAGGGTAATGAATATTTGGCATATTTCTAGGTAACTGTTCTGTTGTGGCAAATATCATTGTCCAGGGTGTGTTACCACTAGAACATTTCAAACCAAAATCCTCTATGCTGCTTGCAAGAAAATAATATCTTTAAACTATGGACATAGAATTTTTTGAGACTTGAGTAATTCTTTGGGGTTTATATGCTAAAAATTCATTTATGAATCCTAAGGATCCAGGTTATGCTGTCACCTTTATATTTTTCTATCAAGCAATTTAATACCTTTGGCCTTTACAAAGCTTATATAGTAATTATTATATCAAATTGGTGCTGAATGTTTCACCAGGCTTTGAAGTTGAATTCACTGCGTAGCTCTTTTATGGGACTAGGTGATTTTTGTCTACTTTTGTCCTCTAGAAAACAGTTTACTTTTTCTTTCTCAAGCTTTCTTCATAAAGTTCTGTGTTTATAAAGCACAAACTGGGGCCCTCCTTCCAAAAAAAGATGCAAAAACAAATATGGAGATATGTAGTTAACAGAAGACAAACAAATAACTAAATAATACAATACAATACAATACAATACAATACACCACCAGGGTGGAAGAGACCTTCAAGATCATCACGTCCAACCCATCAACCAATCCAACCCACCTAAATACAATACAATACAACACAACACAATACAATACAATACAATACAACCCACCTAAACAACTAGATCATGGCACCAAGCACCCCATCAAGCCTCTTCCTGAACACCTCCAATGAAGGTGACTCCACCACCTCCACGGGCAGCTGATTCCAGTGTGCAATCACTCTCTCTGTATAGAACTTCTTCCTAAGATCCAGTCTAAACCTGCCCTGGTGCAGCCTGAGATTGTGTCCTCTTGTTCTGGTACTGGCTGCCTGGGAGAAGAGACCAACCTCTGCCTGTCTACAACCTCCCTTCAGGTAGTTGTAGAGAGCAATAAGGTCACCCCTGAGTCTCCTCTTCTCCAGGCTAAGCAGCCCCAGCTCCCTCAGCCTCTCCTCATAGGGCTTGTGTTCCAAACCCCTCACCAACTTTGTTGCCCTTGTCTGGACACGCTCCAGCAAGACAACATCCTTCCTAAACTGAGGGGCCCATACCAACTTAAACAAACAAACTTATTGATTCTAGGATTCTATGATTAAAAAAAAAAAACATTGTTTGAAATAGAATCTTCTTTTGTATAGATCCTTCCAGAAAGATGTAACAATGGCATGTTTTTTACATATTTTTTTTGTGCTGGACAAGTGGAAGATCAAATGTTGCTATCACCACACCCTTTGCCTCCAAAAGTAATTTCTTGCCAACTTAATTGTAACATTTTGTTTAAAGTACTTCAGTTGTGAAGTTTCCTGATTAGTGAGAAACTCTGAAGTGAAAACTAAGGCATGACCTTATGGAAATCATGCTATAAATAATTAATATCCAGAATTACAACTTTTCTTGCGGAATAGGACAGAACACAGAGAGGGGATATAAAGGGGAAAAAACAAAGGGTAATCTAGGAAAAAATATGTATAAAGCAAAACCCTTTGCCTTGCTTGACTAAGCTTTCATCTAGAGGGCTTAAATGAGGTCGAGTTGTCTAACTACATATTTTGTTTCATCTCAGTATAGTAATCCATCCACTGTGTATCCAAATGCAAAGCTACTAAAGTTCTGAAGCTACTTTTACATTGCACATGAACAGATGTGCAGATGCACAAACACCTTTTTGGTTTTTTTTTTTTTGTGAGGGGGAGGAGGAGGTGGGGGTGGTGATAGGGAGGCAGCAAAAGGCAAAAGAGAGAAGGACAAAGAAATGATTGATCTGTCATATTCTTTGGAAATTTCCAACACACAGTCATACTGATAAAATTTGTTCACAGGAAAAATATTCAAGACACCAAGCTGTGTGGTGGAGCAGACATGCTGGAGGGAAGGGATGCCATCCAGAGGGACCTTGACAGGCTGGAGAGGTGGGCACTAGCCAACCTCATGAGCTTCAACAAGACCAAGTGCAGGGTCCTGCATCTGGGTCGAGGTAATCCCAGGCACTAATACAAGCTGGGCAGAGACTGGCAGGAGAGCAGCCTGGAGGAGAGAGACTTGGGGGTGCTGGTGGACGAGAAGCTCAACAGGAGCTCTCAATGTGCACTTGCAGCCTGGAAAGCCAGTCAGATCCTGGGTTGCATCAAGAAAAGTGTGGCCAGCAGGTCAAGGGAGGTGATTCTCCCCCTCTACTCAGCTATGATGAGACCCCACCTGGAGTACTGCCTCCAGTTCTGGAGCCCCTATTACAAGAGGGATATGGACGTGCTGGAAGGTGTTCAGAGAAGGGCCATGAGGATGAACAGAGGGCTGGAGCACCTATTCTATGAGGACAGACTGAGGGAGTTGGGGCTGTTCAGTCTGGAGAAAAGAAGGCTCGGAGGTGACCTAATTGTGGCCTTCCAGCATCTGAATGGGGCCTAAAAGAAGGCTGGGGAGGGACTTTTCAGGCTATCAGGTAATGATAGGACTAGGGAGAATGGAATGAAGCTGGAGGTGGGGAGATTCAGGCTGGATGTGAGGAGGAAGTTCTTCACCATGAGAGTGGTGAAGCCCTGGAATGGGTTGTCCAGGGAGGTGGTTGAGGCCCTGTCCCTTGCGGTGTTTAAGCCCAGGCTGGATGAGGCTCTGGCCAGCCTGATCTAGTGTGAGGTGTCCCTGCCCATGGCAGGGGGGTTGGAACTAGATGATCTTTGTGGTCCCTTCCAACCCTGACTGCTACTATGATACTATGATATGTTCAGGTTGTTTCAAATGGTAAGTATTTCTTAATGTTTCCAAAAAATCTTTTTATATAACTGTGAATGAAGCTAACATATGAATGTAACCTTTACTGCCAACAAATTGGATTTCATTTGCTCCAACTTTTAAGGCTGCTGGGGGTTTATCTGTTTGCATTCTTAAAATAAAATTATTATAGATGAAAATACCAAGTTCTATTACCTTGAATATCACATAATAAATGTACTGGATTTTAAGAATGCTGCAGGGTAAATACAAAATCTCTAGACTCACATTATAAGAAACTTGCTGGATTTTACTGGATCTTTTTTCTTGTTGTGAAAATTATCAACATTGAAAGTTCAATTTAATTCATGCAGTAAATTAAATTTTGTCACTTTGTATGAATCATCACCATACCTATAAGCTATCAGATGAGAGTTGTACATTCAGAATGGCTACTATATCTTCTCCTCCACAGACAACATTGTTCACATAACTGTTAGAATTTAATTTCCTTCTTATGATCATTAAAGTTGATCTCTTCCAACGTTTAATCTGTATCATGAATACTCCCATACCACATTTTATTTACTATGATATAAACACTGAATACTGTTTAAATCACAATCTTGCTATAGAGAGAGGTGTAGGTGTTTAAATTCTTACATTTCATGACTTTTCTTGGGCTGTACGAGGTTCTGCTTCTCAGTGTACAAAGGAAACACCAGTATGAACCTTTAAAAAGTTGCTTGGATATCAATGGAAGACACAACAGAGAATAGAATGGAATAGAATAGAATAGAATGGAATAGAATAGAATAGAATAGAATAGAATAGAATAGAATAGAATAGTTAACCAGGTTTGAATAGACCTTTGAGATCACCGAGTCCAATTTATCATAGAACACTATCTAATCAAATAGACCAAAACATGGCACCAAGTGCCCTATCCAGTCTCTTCCTAAACACCTCTAATGATGGTGACTCCACCACCTCCCTGGGCAGCCCATTCCAATGGCCAATCACTCTTTCTGTGAAGAACTTCTTCCTAACATCCAGCCTAAACCTCCCCTGGTGCAGCTTGAGACTGTGACCTCTTGTTCTGTTGGTGGTTGTCTGGGAGAAGAGACCAACCCCTACCTGGCTACAATCTCCCTTCAGGGAGTTCTAGGCATCAAGAAGGTCTGCCCTGAGCCTCCTCTTCTCCAGGCTAAGAAACCCCAGCTCCCTCAGCCTCTCCTCATAGGGCTTGTGTTCCAAACCCCTCCCCAGCTTTGTTGGCCTTCTCTGGATACGTTCCAGCAAGTCAACACCTTTCCTAAACTGAGGGGCCCAGAACTGGACACAGGACTCAAGGTGTGGCCTAACCAGTGCTGAATACAGGGGCACAATGACCTCCCTGCTCCTGTTGGTTTCACTGTTCCTGATCCAGGCCAGGATGCCATTGGCCTTCTTGGCCACCTGGTCACACTGCTGGCTCATATTCATCCCACTATCAACCCTTACCCCTAGGTCCCTTTTTGCCTGGAATAATGTTGAAATATTTAGGGAAGCATGCTTTAGTGCTGGACAATGGAGAAAAGATTTAGGTTTGGGACAGTGTAAGATTGATAACTACAAGGAAGAGTCCCTTATTTATTTTTTTTTAATTGTCTTGGTTATTTCTTTATTGTATGACCTTAAATCAGTTCTGGTTTCCTCACTGTAGTTTAGTGTGTCTAGTTTGGCACATCTTCAGGGCCATGGTCTTTTCAAAAATAGATCTTCAGCTCTCCTGGTGTCAGTGGTGGTCTGAGGCTACTTAAAGGTACACTATAATTTCTACACTCTAAAATGTTGATATAATAGAAAAATCTATACTTAATTTATTTACTATAAGGATTTGATATCATAGAATCACTTATACATGACATTGTATTTATTATTTACTTGAAAATAAAAAAATGGCAGAGCATGAGAGAGGGGTTTTGCAGTTTTAATAGGTAGTTAAAACTTAGGATGTGGCTACTGTAGTTTTTATTCCACAGTAAACACTTTCAAATAATATCATCTACATTATATATGAACATACAATAAAATCAGAAACACACAATATAATCAGAAATACCTTTAGTCCTGTTATGATTATGCTTTATGCAAAAATAATAAGGCAAATATTTATTTATATTATTTATAATGCATATGTCTATTATTTATAAGGCAGGTATTTATTAATATGAAAAAATAACAGCTTACTAATATTGCTGTCTACAACTACCTGAGGGGAGGTTGCAGCCAGGTGGGGGCTGGTCTCTCCTCCCAGGCAACCAGCACCACAACAAGAGGACACAGTCTCAAGCTGCACCAGGGGAGCTTATGTGGGATGTAGGAAGAAGTGCTTCACAGAAAGAGTGTTTGGCCATTGGAATGGGCTGGCCAGGGAGGTGGTGGAGTCACCATCACTGGAAGTGTTTAGGAAGAGACTGGATGGAACAATTATTGCCATGGTTTAGTTGGTTAGAGAGTGTTGGATGATAGGTTGGACTCGATGATCTCAAAGTTCTCTTCCAACCTGGTTTATTCTATTCTATTCTATTCTATTCTATTCTATTCTATTCTATTCTATTCTATTCTATTCTATTCTAATAGGTTTGCTGCACAACTGGAATATATATTTACAATGGGAATGTACAATATTTAGGCAATATTTAACAATTTAAACAATTTTAAGCAAACCAGAAATGCAACTGGGAAAGAAAACCTCTGGCACCATATGGTGCTTGACCACTGGGGGAGACTCAGCAAGTGTCCCTTTTGCCAGGGTAGGTTTAGGCTGGATGTTAGAAAGAATTTCTTCACCGAAAGAGTGATTGGCCATTGGAACGGGCTGTCCAGGGAGGTGGTGGAGTCACCATCTCTAGAAGTGCTTAAAAAGAGACTGGATGAGGCACTTAGTGCCATGGTTTAGTTGATTAGATGGTGTTGAGTCATGGATTGGACTTGATGATTTCAAAGGTCTTTTCCAACCTGGTTAATTCTGTAAGAAGCTTGCCAAAATGGCAAGTCAGACAGATAGAACCATTAACAAAGAGGTAGTAAAAGAAACCAATTACTCAAACTACTATCCCTGGGATTCTCTCTGGGGATGCAATATAGTCCATATTACATGGAGCAATGGGAGTTCCACCCAAGTGGAGGGGTGCTGCTGCTGTATGTCAGCCAGTAAGGCTTTTGAAGTGATCTTGAGTGCCCTCCAAGGCAAGAGACTGGTGCTGTCTGAATGGCCAGGCTGGCCTTGGCACAACAGAGGGTGGCTCTTGAAGCTTCTTCCCAGGATCTCACAGGCTGTCTTGGGGTTTCAAACTCTTAGACGAATAGCATGTTTTGGCATCCTCACGAGATCTAGTTTTGCTAGTGGGCAGTGACTGGCTGGGGAGCAGCCCAGAGGAGAGAGACTTGGGGGTGCTGGTGGACGAGAAGCTCAACATGAGCTCTCAATGTGCACTTGCAGCCCGGAAAGCCAATCAGATCCTGGGCTGCATCAGGAGAAGTGTGGCCAGCAGGTCAAGGGAGGTGATTCTCCCCCTCTACTCAGCTCTGGTGAGACCCCACCTGGAGTACTGCGTCCAGTTCTGGAGCCCCTATTACAAGAGGGATCTGGAGGTGCTGGAGCGTGTCCAGAGAAGGGCCACGAGGATGATCAGAGGGCTGGAGCACCTCTCCTATGAGGACAGACTGAAGGAGTTGGGGCTGTTCAGCCTGGAGAAGAGAAGGCTCCGAGGTGACCTCATTGTGGCCTTCCAGTATCTGAAGGGGGCCTACAAGAAGGCTGGGGAGGGACTTTTCAGACTATCAGGGAGTGATAGGACTAGGGGGAATGGGATGAAGCTGGAGGTGGGGGAGATTCAGGCTAGATGTGAGGAGGAAGTTCTTCACTGTGAGAGTGGTGAAGCCCTGGAATGGGTTGTCCAGGGAGGTGATTGAGGCCCCGTCCCTTGCGGTGTTTAAGACCAGGCTGGACGAGGCTCTGTCCAGCCTGATCTAGGGTAGAGTGTCCCTGCCCATGGCAGGGGGGTTGGAACTAGATGATCCTTGTGGTCCCTTCCAACCCTAACTGAAACTATGAAACTATGAAACTAAACTATGAAAGTGGGCACTTAGGCTGGAAGTGATTTATCGCTTCAGGGCAGGAGGCTCAGGGTCTTTGCTCACTCTGGCATTGTCCCTTCTGCCTGGCAAGACACTTCTGCCTGCTCCTGGGCTTTTATGATGTGTTACTGCAAAGGACACACTTGTATCTTTCTGTGTAAACTGAGACATGACACAGATTCTGAGTTGCAAGGCAGGGCAGGACTTGACTTCTCAGACTTTCAAGGTAAGGCTGGTGGCTTCTTTCCCAGATCTTAGACAAGGCAAGGCAAGGCAACATGAATACAACTCGTCCTGTATTTATCACTTGCCCAAGATTCAATTTGGTCAATAGGGCACCTGAACCAAGCAGAAGAGTTAATCAATAAACCGGCATTTTACTAGGCCGTGACCATAAAAGGTAAAGACGTAGGCTTAGTCTAGGAGAAGCATGGTTAGTGCATATGCTGTTTTACCATAAAGGGAGAACATCTCTTTTGCTTACCAAACTTTCTGGTGCCTGGACTTGTTCTGGGTTTGCACTGGGCCCATTTGACTCCATCACCACAGGACCCCAATCCAAAAAAAGCAATTTCACAAACAGTCCATTTGGTTTCAAAGATAAACATATAACTCAGTGCTGAAGTGAATGAATGTTTGATGAGTACAGACAAATGGTTTGTACACCAAAAATAGGTGAATGTGGTACAAAATATCCAGGAGCTATTTCCATTGAAGTAAATCTACTGCTTATTTAAAAACAGAGTTCCTAAGAACTGTTTCCTTAAAATCAGTTACATAGAAGACCTACGTGGCACAAAAAGCAAAGTAAAACCAAAACACTGGTTTCACTTGCATTTCTTAATTTGGCTTCCAGAAAGATAAAATTAGTGTTAATATATGAGTAAGAACTAATTAAATTAAGTAAGCGTGACATTTCTGCTAATGATACCAATTAACCAACAGTGAAAGAACATAAGAGAAAATCAGAGCTACTGTCTAAAATATCATTAATATGAGACTTCATACTGCTGCATTTTATTTAAAGCTGTGATGTGTATGCAAAAGTGAGAATTTCAAGAGTGAAATTCGGCACAGGACAGGAGGAATCTTCTTGAAATCACTTCCTGTTAACAGGAGGGGTCTGATCTGGGTATGTCAGACTTCGACTTGTGATCATTGCTGAGATTTGCCTTCATATAACTCCTTCATTTACTCTTTCAGCAGTAGGAAGTCCTGTATTATTACGAGTCTGGACACACACACAAACACACAGAAGCGTGCATGGTGGAATCTCTGACACTGGTTACTGGCAAGTAAACAGCAGAAATAAACATTTATAGCTATTCAAGTTCAAATCACACATTCCATCATCAAACATTTTGATGGGAATCTGTACTGAAATCACAACATACTGTGGATTACGAATGGACTACAAACCAATTTCCATGATAGCGTGGACCATCAGTAATTCACAGACCAATTAGACTATAATAACCCTGGGAGAATTGTCTCCATTTGTTTTGTGTGCAAGCAAAATATAAATAAACTCTGTGGACCTATTTTCTCTAATGACAAAAAATCCAAGGCAGAAATAGAATAACTTGAGCCATAAAGAGTTTCTAAACAGTGATGGATCAGAACACATTTTTCGGTGGTTATGTCACTTAAATGTAAACTTTTCAGTCATTTCAGCTTTTAGTCAGGACTTGCAAGTATGAACAACTATTCCAAGAATCAAAAGTGAGTATTTAGACAGACCTGATGGGCTGATGAAAAACTTGAATTCACTTAATTTCACATGTTTTTACTGTGCTAAATGGAAATCAGCTTGCTAGGAATTTTTGCTATGTGAGAGAATATAAACAAACTGTTTGGATATCTTGTTCTATTTCATTATTCAAGTTGTAAATTTCTTTGCTTTTAGTAGTAAACGTTAAATATACTGATAGTGTTTAATTTTCCTTAGGCCATTGAAGTCTATCACCAAACACAAATATTTAACTTGGTTTTAGTTGTTTGTTTGCCTTTGTTTCAGGTACACATTTTCTAAGATATCAGACTGAAGGAGTTGGGGCTGTTCAGTTTGGAGAAGAGAAGGCTCCGAGGTGACCTCATTGTGGCCTTCCAGTATCTGAAGGGGGCCTACAAGAAGGCTGGGGAGGGACTTTTCAGACTATCAGGGAGTGATAGGACTAGGGGGAATGGGATGAAGCTGGAGATGGGAAGATTCAGGCTGGACATGAGGAGGAAGTTCTTCACCGTGAGGGTGGTGAAGGCCTGGAATGGGTTGTCCAGGGAGGTGGTTGAGGCCCCGTCCCTTGAGGTGTTTAAGACCAGGCTGGACGAGGCTCTGTCCAGCCTGATCTAGGGTAGAGTGTCCCTGCCCATGGCAGGGGGGTTGGAACTAGATGATCCTTGTGTTCCCTTCCAACCCTAACTGAAACTATGAAACTATGAAAGAATAGAACAGAACAGAACAGAATAGAATAGAATAGAATAGAATAGAATAGAATAGAATAGAATAGAATAGAATAGACCAGGTTGGATGAGACCTTTGAGATCATTGTGTCCAACCCATCATCCAACGCCATCTAAACAATTAAACTATGGCACCAAGCACCCCATCAAGTCTCCTCCTAAACACCTCCAGTGGTGGCGACTCCACCACTTCCCCGGGGCAGCCCATTCTGATGAGCAATCACTCACTCTATTAAGAATTTCTTCCTAACCTCCAGCCTCAACCTCCCCTGGTGCAGCTTGAAACTGTGTCCTCTTGTTCTGGTGCTGGTTGCCTGGGAGAAGAGACCAGCCCCCACCTGTATAATGTCCCATATGAATTCCTAGCAATACACTGTATTGCACAGATAGTAAAAATGCTAAAAAAAAAATCTGTAAGAAATACTCAGGTAAATTAATATATTTCTAAAAAGAAATACCTGAAGACCTTTAAATAAAACTTAAATATATAAATAATTGTGAATATAAAATATAAGTATGTCAAATAAATATCTACAAAGGTGAATATGTTGGGTTTTCAGTAAAAAGTATAGGAGACTGTTCATACATATATCAATTTGAAAAGTGAAATATATGAGAAATGTTGTCTCTTAAATATACTAAAAGATTTCATACTAAGAGATAAAAAATAATTTCATTGGTAAAAGTATTAACAAAAGAAAGGCTGGGGTCAGAGTGGCTGGAGAGCAACCTGGCAGAAAAAGACCTAAGGGTACTGGTTGATACTAGTCTGAACATGAGCCAGCAGTGTGACCAGGTGGCCAAGAAGGCCAATGGCATCCTGGCCTGTATTAGGAACAGTGTGGCCAGCAGGAGCAGGGAGGTCATTGTGCCCCTGGACTCAGCATTGGTTATGCCACACCTTGAGTACTGTGTCCAGTTCTGAGCCCCTCAGTTTTGGAAAGAGGTTGACTTGCTGGAACATGTCCAGAGAAGGGCAACAAAGCTGGGGAGGGGTTTGGAGCACAAGCCCTATGAGGAGAGGCTGAGGGAGCTGGGGTTGCTTAGCCTGGAGAAGAGGAGGCTCAGGGCAGACCTTATTGCTCTCTACAACTACCTGAAGGGAGATTATAGCCAGGTGGGTGTTGGTCTCTTTTCCCAGGCAACCACCAACAGAACAAAAGGTCACAGTCTCAAGCTGCACCAGGGGAGGTTTAGGCTGGATGTTAGGAAGAAGTTCTTCACAGAAAGAGGAATTGGTTGATAGGTTGGACGCGATGATCTTGAGTTCTCTTTTGGTCTATTCTATTCTATTCTATTCTATTCTATTCTATTCTATTCTATTCTGTGATTTGCCATTGGAATGGACTGTCCAGGGAGGTGGTGGAGTCACCATCACTGGAGTTGTATAGTAAGAGACTGGATGGAGTGCTTGTTGCCATGATTTAGTTGATTAGATAGTGTTGGATGATAAGTTGGACTCAATGATCTCAAAGGTCTCTTCCAATCTGTTTAATTCTATTCTATTCTATTCTATTCTATTCTATTCTATTCTATTCTATTCTATTCTATTCTATTCCTGAAATATTTGTATTGAATATTTACCATTCATTTCAGTAGGACTCATCTTGTTTTGCTATTGATCCTGCAAGCGAATCCAAACTTTATTATGTCAATTGGCTCATTATTAGTGAATTTTCTCTGGTCAAAAACACTGGCTGATTTGTTTGACATCTGTAGACAGCTTGCTTCTAAATGGCTATCCTAAATTAGATTCCAGCTAATATAAAAGCTTGCTTATCCTCTTCAGCTTTTAATGAATGCTGGATTGGGGATGTGGCAGAGAGATGGAGATCACCACTATCTAGATAAAGATGAAGAAAGCAGGAGTTTTAATTGAGTAATCCAGTAGAGATATAATTTTTACCATCATCTGGTATGTGATTAGGAAATAGGCTTAATTAAGATTGCATACATTACAGTCATGTCACTGAAGATGACTGATATTTTCTCATGCTGTTGCCAAGACCACAATTAGGACCCAATGGAGACTTCACATGTAAAATTATGGTAACTTGGCAAACTGTAAAGCACAACTCCTTTAGGTGTTAACTAAGATTACCACTGTATCTTTAATGAATAGAAGGAGACACACACAATTACAAATGCATGTGAATTTAATTGTGTGGTTCAGATATTGAAGCACTCTCTATTAACACTCTTGTTTGTTCTCTGTGGAAATCGATATAACTTCACCAGGACCATGGTGAAGTTGACATATTTTGTGCAAAGTTCAAGGATTTTTTGCTAGAAAGTAATAGAAACATATTCATTTAAAAAAAATAACAAAAGGTGAGATTTTTTTCCTACTTCTGTTTTTAAGTAGTATCTCAAACTAAACCTCCTTAAAAATGTTTGGTTCTATGTCTAGCATATAAGAAGTGATATCGATTATTCCCTGAATCATTAGAGTCACAAAAGTGCTTAGTTTCATATTAGACTGTGACCTTCATATCATCAATGAATGCTGAGGGACAGACATAATTCCCAGGAGGAATAATTTTTCTGTTAAACAATTATTTTTTTTTCTGAGCAGGTCATGCTGATGCATCCACTGCATGAGTTTGTAAGAATCTGTGTGGCACCAGAAAAGGTGACAGTCTCTTCATCTACCCTCTGGATACCTTGTGTCCATAGAAGACAGTGACACCTCAAAAGATCAGGGTAATTAATCTCATTTATATCCTTTCAAAGCCTTTCACCCAATCTTTATAGGCTTTGGAGACATGTTTTAATGTTAGAAGAAATTACAGTGATTACTACTACAGTATACAAGTTCACAATAAAATTCCCAGTATTGTGACAGAAACCTTAAGATACCCATGTGACTTCTATACAGGTAAATAGTCATAGCTTATTTCCTACACAATAAATAAAGAATGCTCCATGTGTACTATGCTCCTTCTTTTTTTTTGACAGCTGAAGTGGCCATGATGCAAATAGAGGTAGATTGTAAAAAGATGACGTGGTAATTTTGTTAGTGAAAAGCAAAGTTTACTTACTGTTGATAAAGCAACTGTATTATGGAAGAGGATTACTTACACTGCAGTCCAGACTGTTAGTACTGTAAATGAGCATATATATCTGTTGAAGACAAAGGAAGTCAAAGACACCTGTGTTCTGGTCACTCTCATTACCATCTGAGTAGCTAATTTCTCATTCCCATCTCTCAGTTTAATTCCCACATGTCCTTTAAGATCTGATGAATCTAGTAGCAGTGCTTTAAGAAATTGTATCACACCACATGCTGCAATTGAGACATACAAAGGAATTTACAACCTTAAAATTTACAGGGGCTCTGAAGTGAATATGAGCTTCAAGTATTTATACGTCATGAAGATTTGATGACTATTTTTATGCTTACTGGAAGAAGCATTGCTGCCTAGGGACTATTCAGCATAAATTTCCATATCCTTAAAGAAAAATAACAGACTGGTAAATTTGGGGGATCTGACTGGTACCCCAGCCACAGAAATTTACTATCCAACATGGCATTTAAGAAGGCACCTGAAGACTTTTATATCAACACTTCTGATGCTTACATGATTGTGCAAAGGAAAAGAGCTCTGTCTCCACAAGCATATCAGTCAGGATCTGGTCCTGGTTGGGATTATTTTTTGAATCTGAGGGCATTTTCTTGCCACTTTGACTCATGCAGAGTTCTGCTTTGTAACCATTTCCATCAAAAACAGTAAGAATACTTGTTTGTTTAAAAACACAGTTGACTCTTGGCTGGCAAATTTCCACAAGCTCCTCTGCAAGACACTTCAGAGGAATTTTTACTACCTGACACTCTTTAAAAGGCCATTTTTTCATATTATACCAAATGGAATCTATGTTAGCTATGCAATCAAAGAATTGGAATGTGTCTCTAATAATAACAGTAATTATATTTAGGGTTTGCTTAACTATTTTCATCTGAAAAGACCTCTTTATCAGCATTAGGAATATAATTATCACAGAACTTCTTCAAGGTAGGCAGCTATTCCACCTCCTTTTAAGGGGATACCTTGTTGGCTGGCAGATATTTGCTCACTGAATAGAATGGAAAAGAAAAGAAAAATAAAATTCAGCTAATCCAGAAGTTCAAGAACACCTTCAATAGTAACGTTTATAGAGTAAGATAAGGAGTGATTTAATAGTTCTGGTCTTTACAACACACAGAATTTGTACTTAACCAGTAATGATTCACTGGATTTATAGTCCTACTAGAGTATCACAGTATCACAGTATCGGCAAGGTTGGAAGAGACCTCAAAGATCATCGAGTCCAACCTGTCACCACAGACCTCATGACTAGACCATGGCACCAAGTGCCACGTCCAGTCCCCTCTTGAACACCTCCAGGGACAGCGACTCAACCACCTCCCGGGGCAGCCCATTCCAGTAACGAATGACTCTCTCAGTGAAGAACTTCCTCCTCACCTCGAGCTTAAACTTCCCTTGGTGCAGCTTGAGACTGTGTCCCCTTGTTCTGGTGCTGGTCTCTTCTGAGAGAAGAGACAAACCCATTCCTGGCCACAACCACCCTTCAGGTAGTTGTAGAGAGCAATGAGGTTGCCCCTGAGCCTCCTCTTCTCCAGGCTAAACAACCCCAGCTCCTTCAGCCTTTCCTCATAGGGCTTGTGCTCAAGGCCTCTCACCAGCCTTGTTGCCCTTCTCTGGACACATTCAAGTGTCTCGATGTCCTTCTTAAACTGAGGGGCCCAGAACTGGACACAGTACTCGAGGTGTGGCCTAACCAATGCAGAGTACAGGGCACAATGACTTCCCTGCTCCTGCTGGCCACACTATTCTTGATGCAGGCCAGGATGCCATTGGCCTTCTTGGCTGCCTGGGCACACTGCTGGCTCATGTTTAGGTGGCTGTCAATCAGCACCCCCAGGTCCCTCTCTGTTTGGCAGCTCTCCAGCCCCTCTGACCCCAGCCTGTAGCTCTGCATGGGGTTGTTGTGGCCAAAGTGCAGCATCCGGCACTTGGAGTTGTTGAATGTCATCATATTGTACTCTGCCCATCTGTCCCTCTGCAGAGCCCTCTGCCCTCTAACTGATCATCGATGAAGATATTAAAGAGCATGGGGCCCAGCACTGATCCCTGGGGCACACCACTAAGTGACTGGCCTCCAGCTGGATGTGGCACCATTCTCCACCACTCTCTGGGCTCAGCCCTCCAGCCAGTTCCTAACCCAGTGCAGAGTGTTGCAGTCCAAACCATGACCTGAGTTTGCTGTAGGGAACGGTGTCAAAGGCCTTGCTGAAGTCCAGGTAGGCCACATCCACAGGCCTCCCCACATCCACTTCATCATAGAAGGATCATATACTACCATAGGAAACTTTGTTTTCTAAACTTACTATCTTCAATACCAAAGTCAAATGGAAAGCTCTGTCTTCAGAAGGTGTTCTGCTGACTCATTGTTTTCTCAAATACATGGTACATGAAGATTTCTGTCAACCTGTCCTCCTACCTTACATGTTCTGAAAGTTCTCCAGTGTTTCACTGTGTGGTGGGTTGAGATTACCACCCAACTAGTTGGAAATTACCCCCAGAGTAAATTTCCCAAAACCCACACTCAGAACTCAGAAGCAAAATGAAAGTTTCTGGTGGGTTGAAATTAACCCCCAACTAATTTGGAGAATTACCACCCAAGATGAATATTGCCAGACTAGCTCAGAAGGTTTTGGCAGGAAATGAATCTGTATCTTCAAGCAAACTACTATAATATGAAATACGTAATGCAATGAATATGTACAAAATATGCAATATATGCACACTCATTCTCTCTATGTATATATGCAATTTATAAACAACACAGAAACTCAGACCCCTGTGGACGGATCTGGGGGACCTGTTCACCTCCTCCCCCCTTCCCTTCTTCCTTCCCATTACCTCACACGGTAGTCAAATCAGAGATACCCTGGCAAGGCCATGGAAGAGAAAAGAGAAAAGTTATAAGCAGACAGAGGAGAGAGTGAGAACTGTTTCTGCCACTACTCTGTATCTCCCATTAGCAAGCCAATGACTTATATAGTCTTAATCATTATTTTCCTTTTGCATCTAATGGTAATTTATTTTACTTTCAGTCTTTTCAGTCAGGGACTAGGCTAAAGTTCCCATTCAAACTGTAACAAAGTTATCTTTACAAATGGTGAACTAAAATCAGGAAGAATGAAATGCAATGAATAGGTACAAAAATATATTTACATATATTTACAATTCAGAAAAACAGAAATACAAGGATCCCCTTGTACAGAATCACCCTGCTGGACAGTCCAGGGGGACTGTTGGCAATCTCCTCTCCCTTTTCCCTTCCTGTTACCTCACAGACACAGTAGCGAAAGGCCAGGAAAGAGATAAGGGAGCAAGACATGCAAGCCACAGAGAGAGAAACAAGGAGAAAAGGATAGCTTGTGCAGCAAACTATATCCTAGTCAGCAAGCCAATGGAATGATACAGACAAATCAGTTGTTCTTCTGTATCTAATGGTAATTTTTTTCACCTTTTACTCAAAGATGTCCAGAAAGTCACTATTCTTGTTTACAACTAAGACACTAGGCTAAAGCATCAGCCTCAAAGCACAACACACTGTTACCCCAAGACAACATGTCTCGGGAGTTCATTACCCAATGAATTCCCCTGCTCATTATGCTCTTGGCATATAGCTTCACTTCTCTCCAGAATAACACACAGGAGATAGAATCTGCCTGGCTTTCAATTAAAGAATTGATCCCCCCCCCATTTTTTCTGTTATCTATATCTCCACTAACATTGCCTGTCATTTATGTAACCACAGGTTACCACTTTCTTGCAAAAAAGAATTTTATGATCTAAACAGATATTTCCATCAAAAGTCCTGTCTCGATCCAGAGAGGAAAGAGACTCAGTTCTTTTGAATATTCCTGTGTTATGAAATTAGAGGCATGAATGAGGCCAAAATATCAACAGCGAGGCTATTTATTAACAGAATAAAGTAGATGGATCAGAAGGCTAGAGAGAGAAAATATAGGGAGAGAGAGAGAGAGAGAAGAGGAAAGGAGTTATATTAACACACCCCTCACCACCCAAGACAGTTTGGGTCTGTGGAGGATGTGGGCTGCCTTGTTGGCTGTGCTGTCCTTTGCTGGAGGAGGGGAGGGAGATATCCCAAAGTCCAAGTCTTTCTCTGAGCAGCCTCTTCAACTCCATGAGTTGCAGCACATGGAACTTGGGACATAGAGAGAGGGCTCCTCCTGGTCTGCTTCTTCCAGGCTACATGGTGATGTCTCTGTCCTTTTCTCTCCTGGTATATTCTTTGTTTTTCTTCAGAGTGGCATTGCCCAGGTCTTTTCCTTCTTCTGAGCCAGTAGTTGCTCAGGTCTTTTATACAGGTTTTTAGGTATGTGTCCAGATGGTGAAACCATTGTCCTTTTCACCATCCTCCCTTTCTGGGGTAGCTGATGAGTAGAGATGATCTTGCCTATGCACATTCCAGAGAGTTGTTATCCAGTGGCATCTGACCAGTACACATCAGCTATTGTCTGGGCAAGCAGCAAAGGTGATTTTATCTTTGTTGAGTCACATCAAGAGAGACAAGATTTAGTCTCTCACAAGTCCAAACAGCTCAGGCTGGGAAATAAGTCAAATAAAGAGCTATGGACTTATCTCTAAGACAGAAATAATAACTATACCTTTTTAAAAGTGAACTTGAGAAGCTAATTAGAACAGTTCAAATGTGCAATACCCAATAATAAGTTCTTGGTTGATAGTCCAGGATTTATATTTTCTGCAATGTGTTTCTTTTGCATCGAAAAATGTGGATTTTACAGCACTGAATTTTATATAAATCAGTTTTTATAACATGTTTGAGAATCTTGACAAGATTATGATTCCATACAGCAATTATATAATTCACTATAATCTGCCACTACAAAGATAACATAATGTAAATACCTCTTAATTCCTTCCACCTTTTTCTATCAGTGTCATCTGAATCTCAGTTCAGCTTTGATGCCCTCCATAATCTCCTGTTTATTGCTCTGATCTCTGCATTCCTGTATTTCCTTATATTGTGTTGTGCATTACTTTTTATCATGCTTTTTTATTATCTTTACTTATTCTTTTCTTGTATGTGCTCTTGTGTATTTTTTTTCCACTGTACCCCATCTTTTCTCCTAGAAAGTTTCTGTTTCTCTCCCAGTTGCCTGTCATTTATTTGCTTCCTCTAGTCTGCCTCAGGCAGATATCCTTTTACACTTTTAAGATTTCATTCTTCTCCCTCCAGTCTTCATTTCCTTTTACTTTTCATATGAGGATGTTTGGCTCCTGCTCCCTGGATGGGACATTCTATCCCACACTACAGAAAGCAAAATCTAGGCTCATTCAGGCTATCTATTCATCTGTCTGCTGATCCACTGAAAACTCTACTGTAGAATTCAAGTCAGGCTAAAGAATTTTCTGAACAAAATCCATCACATAATTAGACTGTGAGCTATGTTTACTATGAGTTATGTTTCACACAACTCATCATGATTGGTTGTAATAACACAGTAACACACAAATTAAATAATAAGTGAATAGATGTATACATCAACTGTGTTTTCACAAAAATTTGGAACGTCTCTCCTTTCAGCAAAACAAGACCTCTTTAGGATCTATTGATTAATTCAGCATGCACAGCAATTTTTGGGGCAACCATTATGACACAACTAATTTTGAGGAAGTACATTCTATTCCCACCACAAATAACTGAATTAAGTAATGCAAGATAAGGACAGTATATGGAATAAATTGTGCATATACTGGTGTAAAAAACCAGATGATGAATGCAGTTTAAATTAAAGCATTCAGTCACAAAGTCAGTTACAGAGATAGTGGGAGGGTAAAGGAATTAAAAGAGGCAGATGAGGACAAGGTTTTCTTTTTAATTAGATTTGATGCCAAATGGAATACAGAAAAGATAGAATTATACCCTTCCCTAAAATGTTGCATATATTAGGAATTGCATCAAAGGCAGCGAAGGGGTACAAAATGAAGGATACAGAAGTTAATCTAGACATAATATTTGAGCCTATGGTTATGAAGACCATGCCTACTGCAGAACAGAGCTAGACAAACTACTTAAAGAATTTCTGCAACAGTATTTTTATTTGTTTTCTGTTTGGGAATCTTAGGGGATTAAAACTTGATTTCCATTAACATTGTTGTGATAAAGTATTGTCTGAAGATATAAAGACATTAAAAGCAGCAAAGACAGTTACATTTTGTTTAGCATTTTATTGTTTTCTTTCATTTTCTAATTGAAACATAGTAGGTTACTACCTTTACCACCACTACCTACTTTTTCTCTTCCACTGAAATTTTCTGAGTAACTAATATACAACTTCCAAATTTAGTTCCTGTGCATAAACAATATTTGTGGAATTGTTTCTGATCTTAATCTTTCATTCATATATTAGATGTCTAAGTACTTACATTTTCTTTATGTTTTGAGACCTCATTCTTTCCTTTGCAAATGTTTTATGTTATAAGAAATTGTATGCTCTTTCTTGTTGCCTTTAGGAGTTTAGAAACAGGCTTGTTTAGAATCGTAGAACAGAATCATAGAATTAGTTAGGATTGGAAGGGACCACAAAGATCATCTAGTTCCAACTCCCCTGCCATGGGCAGGGACACCCCACACTAGATCAGGCTGGCCACAGCCTCATCCGGCCTGGGCTTAATCACCTCCAGGGATGGGGCCTCAACCACCTCCCCAGACAACCCATTCCAGGGCTTTACCACTCTCATGGTGAAGAAATTCTTCCTCACGTCCAGCCTGAATCTCCCCACCTCCAGCTTCATTCCATTCCCCCTAGTCCTATCACTACCTGGGATCCTGAGAAGTCCCTCCCCAGCCTTCTTGTAGGCCCACTTCAGATACTGAAGGCCACAATTAGGTCACCTTGGAGCCTTCTCTTCTCCAGACTGAACAACCCCAACTCTTTCAGTCTGCCCTCATAGGAGAGCTGCTCCAGCCCTCTGATCATCCTCATGGCCCTTCTCTGAACACCATCCAGCACATCCATATCCCTCTTGTAGTAGGGGCTCCAGAACTGGACGCAGTACTCCAGGTGGGGTCTCATCATAGCTGAGTAGAGGGGGAGAATCACCTCCCTTGACCTGCTGGCCACACTTTTCTTGTTTCTTCTTTTATTTCTTTGTATGACTGTTAAGATTTTATTGTCATTTTTTACCTTTGTCTTCTTCTAAGATAGTATCTTTTCAGAGAGAAAGCCAAACCAAAACAAACCAAACCCACAAATAAATCCACAAAAGAAACAAAACACAACCACAAAACCCCCAAATAGCACAAAGCCAGTGTTTCCCTGCCCAAAGAAGTATGGCAAAAAGCTCCATGATTTTTTTGGTTGGTTTGCATGAAATTGCCATCACTGAAATACAAAAGCTTTTAATTGTTGAGAAGTTTCCTTGTTCTATTGAAACATTAACTTTCAAGGGAAATCTTTTAAGTTTTTCAGGCCAAATCATTGAAAGATATCAAATATAAGGACAAATTAAACTATTATTTTATAATCAATGTATTTGTGTCAAAGATTCAATATCTTCAGAAACACATAATTTGTTGTATAGACTTTCTAATGAGTGTTACCATTATCAGAAATGAAAGCTTATTGTCTGGTATTTGTTACATCTGGGTCTATTTTAAGTCACAATATGCATTCCCCCTTCCCTTTCCCCCTAAGCATCTACAGCTCTTTCAAATATCTCTAGGGATAGTGACTCCACCACTTACCTGGGCATCCAGTCCCAGTGCTTGACAGATCTTGTGGTAAAGGATTTTTTCCTAATATCACAGTATCACCAAGGTTGGAAGAGACCTCAAACATCATCAAGTCCAACCTGTCACCAGAGACCTCAGGACTAGACCATGGCACCAAGTGTCACATCCAAACCCCTCTTGAACCCTTCCAGGGACGGAGGCTCCACCACCTCCCTGGGCAGCACATTCCAATGATGAATGACTCTCTCAGTGAAGAACTTTCTCCTCACCTCGAGCCTAAACTTCCCCTGGCGGCAGCTTGAGACTGTGTCCCCTTGTTCTGGTGCTGGCTGCCTGAGAGAAGAGACCAACTCCCTCCTGGCTACAACCACCCTTCAGGTAGTTGCAGAGAGCAATGAGGTCTCCCCTGAGCCTCCTCTTCTCCAGGCTAAATAATCCCAACTCCCTCAGCCTCATCTCATAGGGCTTGTGCTCATGGCCTCTCCCCAGCCTTGTTGCCCTTCTCTGGACTCGTTCAAGTGTCTCAATGTCATTCTTAAACTCAGGGGCCCAGAACTGGACACAAGGTGTGGCCTAACCAGTGCTTAGTACAGGGGCACAATAACTTCCCTGCTCCTGCTGGCCACACTATTCTTGATACAGGCCAGGATGTCGTTAGCCTTCTTGTCCACCTGGGCACACTGGTGGTTCATGTTCATCTGGCTGTCAACCAGTACCCCCAGGTTCCTTTCTGCCTGGCCACTCTCCAGCCACTCTGACCCCAGCCTTTATCACTGCATGGGGTTGTTGTGGCCAGTGTGACACTTAAGCATGTTAAATCTCATGCCCTTGGAGTCTGCCCATCTGTCCAGTCTGTCAAGGTCCCTCTGCAGAGCTCTCCTACCCAGGAAACAGGACATGCAATAACACTGGCCCCTAGGGAACACCACTTGTGACCAACAGCCAACTGGACATTACTTCATTCATCACAGGCTTGGGCTTAGGCTTGGGCATCCAGACAATTTTTAACTCAGCAGAGTATGCTCCAAGTCACATTAATTGAGTTTCTCCAGGACAATACTGTGAGAAATAGTGTCAAATGTTGTACTAACATCTAGGTAGGCAACATGCAAAGTTTTCCGTCACCCCACTTTCCATAGAAAGAGATCAGGTTAGAGGAGCAGAACTATCCTTTCATAAACTCATGCTCTCTGGGCTTGATTACCTGATTCTTCTATACCTGACACATGACGGTACTCAAAATAATCTGTTCTTTAACCTTTCCCAGGGCCAAGGTCAGACTAGGAGGCCTGTAGTTCACCAGATCTTCCTTCTGGCTCTTCTTGTAGGTGGGTGTCACATTTGCTAACTTCACATATTACAGCTGGGACCTCCCCCGTTAGCCAGGACTGCTGATAAGTGATTGGGCTCTTAGTGAGTACTTCTATCAGCTCCTTCAGTACCTTTGGACTGAGCCCAGCCAGCCCAGAACTGTGTTTGTCTGAGTAGTGCAGCAGGTGGCTAAACATCTACAAGGATTTTATTCTGCTCCACTTCCCTGCCTTCCACCTCTAGGGGGTTGGGTACTCAGAGAACAACTGTTCTTAAGACTGAGGTAAAGAAGGTATTAAGCACGACAGCCTTTTCTTTGTCCTTTGTCATTGTGTTTTCCTCCCCTTTCAATAAAGAAAGGAGATTCTCTTTAATCTTACTTTTGTTGATACTGTGTTTTTTAAGTTGTCTTTTATGTCAGTAGCTAGATTAAGGTCTAGTTAGACTTTGGCCTTTCTAATTTTCTCCCTGAATAACTTCATAACATCTTTGTAGTCCTCTTGAGTGGTTTGATCCTTCTGCCACAGGCCATAAACACTTTTTTTTTTTTTTTAATTTTCAGACAAAGTTCTCTGCTTAGCTAGGTCAGTATTCTTCCTTGCTGGCTTGTTGTGCTGCTTTCAGCCTTAACTGGGACTTAAGAGCTCAGATGGGGGCAAGGCTGAGAATCTCTCCCCCACTCCTACTCTCGTCTTTCCCAATAGAGAGGAAAAGAAAGGGAAGGAGCAAATCCACCAAGAAATAATTTGGAGTCAGCTTGGAAGTAGAGAGGTAAAGAATTTTCCTTTATATATATATATATATATATATATATATATATAAAAAACAATAATAGGAAGGGTTCACAAGGGTAAGGAACAAGGATGGATGGGGAAAATATGAATACAAAACCAGTCCTTTGCAGAGGCGTGGATGTAGCAGGGAGGGCCACGTGGCAGAGAAGCAGGAAACCACCAGCGACTCTTTTTCATCCCTGCGAGGCAGAAGTAAGACAGCAATGGCTGTGGTGTCCTCCTTTTCATAGGCTTGCTGGACAGAGAGTGGGAGTGGAACAGACTAATCAGTTCCCCAGGAGGAAAACGCCCTCCAGGGAGAGCAAGGCTCTCACTAGCCCCACCCTCTGCTTTCAGGATGGGCATAACCCATCACACTTGTCTTATGGAACACAAGAGCAACTTTCTCTGGCACCTTAAAGATGTTTTCCTTGAGGAAATGTCCAGACTTCATGGACTTTTCTGGAATTTAGGACTGCCTCCCAAGGGACCCTGTCAACTAGGCTCCTAAACAGGCTGAAGTCTGCTCCCTGTAAGTCCAGGCTGGTAGCATTCCTAGTTCTTATTACTTCCCCAGGAATCAAACACTCTACCATCTGATGATCATTGTGTGTGCAACAGCCTTTGGACATCAGCAACCCCCACAAGTCTTTCTCTGATTGTGATCAGGAGGCCTAGCAGACAACCTTCTCTAGCTGGCTAAATCACCAACTGTGTCAGGAAATTATATTCCACACATTCCTAGAACCTCCTATATTACTGTGTTGTATTTCCAGTGGACATCTGATAAATTGAGAATAAGGGTTTGCAACTGATAAACTTCTCCCAACTACTTACAGAATATTTCCTTTGCCTCTTGATCTGTGTAGGGTGGTAGACTCTCCCCAGGATATGTATCTTATGGTTCTTCTCCCTCATTCTTATCCATAAATATTCAACCCTACTGATATCATTTACCTGGACATGAGCAAAGCCTTTGACACTGTCCCGCACGACATTCTGGTCTCCAAGTTGGTGCAGTATGGGTTGGATGGATGGACAATACAATACAGTACAATACAGTACAATACAGTACCATACAGTGAATAAAGAACTGGCTTGATGGCTGCACCCAAAGAGTGGCTGTCAATGGGTCCATGTTTGAGTGGAGACCAGTGACAAGTGGAGTCCCTCAGGGATCAGTACTGGGACCAGGCGAGTTTAACATCTTTGTTGGTGACATGGACAGTGGCATTGAGTGCACCCTCAGCAAGTTTGCTGTTGACACCAAGCTGTGTGGTGCAGCAGACACACTGGAGGGAAGGGATGCCATCCAGAGGGACCTTGACAGGCTGGAGAAGTGGGCCCAAGCCAACCTTCAATAAGACCAAGTGCAAGGTCCTGCATCTGGGTCCGGGCAATCCCAAGTACCGATATAGGATGGGCAGTGGCTGACTTGAGAGCAGCCCTGAAGAAAAGGACTTGGGGGTGCTGGTGAATGAAAAGCTCAACATGAGCCACCAGTGTGCACTTGCAGCCCAGAAAGCAAATCACATCCTGGGCTACATCAAGAGAAGCATAGACAGCAAGTTGAGGGAGGTGATTCTCCCCCTCTACTTCACTCTGTGAGACCCTACCTGGAATACTGATTCCAGCTCTGGTGCCCCTATTATAAGAAAGATCTGGAGGTGCTGGAATGTGTCCAGAGAAGGGCCACAAGGATGGCAGGCATGTTGGAACTAGCTGCTCCTTAAGGTCCTTTCCAACCCTAACAATTCTATGATTCTATCATCACCATCATCAAGCTGAAGAGAGTCAAAACACTCCATGACATAAAAGGACACGTAACTGCCTCTTCTTCCTTATATATACCTTCTGAAGATTTTCTACCTATCTATTGCAGCAGCCCAGAAGCATGAGTCATCCCACTGTGTTTCCCTGATTGCAATTCTATTTCTGTAATGTTTTTATTTATTTTGTTCCTTGTCTTTAAAACATCTCAAAATTACAGCAATCAAAAGAGCACAACCTCAAAGGCATTTAACGTTCCCTACTCTTCCTCAATTGTAATGAGTAGCTATTTTATCAATTTATAGTCAGTCATAAAAGAAATGTCAGCTAGGACTGGTTTGTTGAACATCAGTGGTAGGGGGAGTAAGAGAGAGAGAAAAATAAATGAAGGGAAAAGAGACAAAAAGTGGGGAAAAATTGAGAGAAAAATCATTGAGAAAATAGAGAAAGTAAAGCACAAAAAGAGAGTGGAGCAAAGTAAGAGAATAAGAGAGTGCACAAGAGGAAAAGGGGAGAGGGGAGGGAAGGGAATGCTCTTGTGTGCATTTTTCATTTTAAGAATAATACACTGCACTACAGAAAATTTAGTTTGTTGCTAGTTATTATGTATGGCATCTAACAGCAAATGAGGGGGAATCAAGACTTCTAGAAAACAGATACCTTTGTATGTAGAAAACATCATAAAGGTACTTATAAGAAGAACAGGATGGTGTTTTTTTTCTTCATGGCTCAATTACATTTAAAAAAAATAAACTTATACTCTTAATACAAGCATAATATTTTATTCAGTAGAGGGTATTTCCCCATTTTACCCTGGAACAAACACATGCAAAAATTATTTCTAACTATATACAAGTATGTATAGAATAGAATAGAATAGAATAGAATAGAATAGAATAGAATAGAATAGACCAGGTTGGAAGAGACCTTGGAGATCATCAAGTCCAACCTATCATCCAGCACCATCTAATCAACTAAACCTTGGCACCAAGCACCTCATCCAGTCTCTTCCTAAACACTTCCAGCAATGGTGACTCCACCAGCTCCCCGGGCAGCCATTCCAATGGCCAATCACTCTTTCTATGAAGAACTTCTTCCTAACGTCCAGCCTAAACCTCCCCTGGTGCAGTTTGAGTCTGTGTCCTCTTGTTGTGGTGCTGGTTGCCTGGGAGAAGAGTCCAACCCCCACCTGGCTACAACCTCCCTTCAGGCAGTTGTAGCGAGCAATAAGGTCTCCCCTGAGCCTCCTCTTGTCCAGGCTAAGCAACTTCAGCTCCCTCAGCCTCTAATTTGTGTGTATATATATATATATATATGAATATAGAGACTTTGGTACTCATAGAAGTGTGTCTTCCTGCACGCATACACATGTAAACAAGAGTCTCCACAAAATCAAATAAATAATTTTAATATCTCTATTATTGCATTGAATATTAAAATGGATCAATTTTGCAAATATATTGAGTCAGTCCTCAGTGTAATGAAAGCATAGTCAAACTGGAGATGAGGATTTCAACATTTGATTCACTGTATTGTGCAACAGTGGTAGGTACATTACTGTGAATATAAAATATATTGACAAGTTAATTTAGTATAGGTGCTCCTGAATCTTGTATATATGTTTTCTCCCAGGAAAATACCACTTCCTTTTAATATTTAATGTGGTGATGATTCCATGCAAGCTGACAAATGCTCTTGAAAAGTTAAAGTGCAAAGATTACTTCTTCAGCTGTCTGGAACTTTTTTATTATATACTCGAAGTTGTGACCATTAGATCAGCTCAAATAATAAAGTCACTTTTGAAGTAGACTTCCCCATACCACATATTTTATAACAAAACTTTGTCCTGCTGCCACATTCTCTTATTTCTTGCTCTTTACTCATATTTTTCAGAGACTATTGTTGTAGAACAGGAAGTAAATGAATGTTTTATTCTGATCTCTAGTTGCCTGGAGACTAGATCCAGAAGTACAGGATGTCTCCTGTTCAAATTGAAACACTAGATGCTCTGCTCATCTGTCATTTCCAGTTCATGCATTTGTTGTCTAAATATGATTCTTCTCGTACACCTACTCTTCTTAAACTTGTAACCTGTATGTGTTATGTTCATCTGAGGCACAGAAAGGTGATTATTAAGGAACTCAGTTTATCACAGAGGAATCACAACATTGCCTATAATTGTAGGTTCAGAGTTTTATTCAAAACTCAGTTGAGTCTGAGCATCACATACACGGCTATTCAAATAAAATCAATACAGAGGCACACTGTAACTACAAAAAGAGAAAAAAAAATACATGAGCTATTAGGTGGAAGGCTTACAGATTTTCTATCTTCTATTTAAAATACATGCCTATATAGGTTTTTAGTTTGTTTGTTTTCCTCTCTACTGAGGTGAGATGTCACATTTGCTGCATTGCTAGATAGCATGGATGTACTGCATAACAGTTATGCTGATTTTGTCAGATGAGCCTTCTTATTTGTCTTTCTATTCCTGTTTTTCCAGTTCTCTATATGACTTAAGAAACTACACTAAAAGCTGAATAATCTTGAAGTCAGATTACCACAATCGCTAATTAGACCATTTATATTCCAGACATTGGGATGAAAGACTATTATGAGTATTGGTACCTGAATAATGCAGAGATTAATGCACATCCTCCATAGCAATGAAATGCAGAGGTTTTAGATAAGGAGTGAAAAATAAACAACATACGACAACAACAAGCAGAAAGAAACAAAACCAACCAAAAGGACAACAGAAAAACAGCAACAAAAATAATCAAACCCCAGAGAATAACACACTGGGTAGGTAGGATGAGAAAAAGAAGAGATCTAGATGTACAGATCTAGATGTTTTTCTCTTAAATCAACATGTTTTTCTCTTCAAACAACAACAAAAATAATCAAGCCCCCAGAGATTAACACATCTGGTTAGGATGAGAAAAAGAACAGATCTAGATGTTTTTCTCTTAAATCCTTTCTGCATTTGCAAGCAGAACAGCATCATGGCATGACTGGTGATTGCTGAGGACTGCAGGAGTCTTGTAGCAGCTCATGCAGACACCAAAATACAGATGAATGGCACATCCATGTTCATCTCAGCCACTGTAGTGTTGAATTTATACAATAGCCTGCATTCAAAAATAAGTCAAAGTAGACATTTCATTTTAGTGTTTCTCTTGGATCTTCTTTTCACATTTTTTTCTGTCTTCTTTTTAAAATCTGCTATGCAAAATAACTGTATCTGCATTTCCTCTTGCTTTTAAGCATTTTGTCCTACTGTGTTGTCTTGTATATAGCTGTTTTCATCTCAGTGTCACACGGAAAAAAATATGTAGGCACCTATGAGGCCTTTGAACAAAAAAATCCACCCAATCTACTTTTTCATCCTTTGGCAGTCTTTTCATAAGAAGCAGAAGAATTTCTCTAGTGCAGACAATTAAGTAGAGAGTTGAAAACTTGCTTTAACAGAGATGAGAAAATTGAAATTCACAGCAACTAATAAATGCAGTAGACATTCTCTTTAAAATTCCTAAAAATTCATCCATTTGTGTGTCCCCAGAAAATGAGGGGAAAATCAAGATCTGCCTAGGTTTTTAATACCTTGGAATGTGGCCTTGAGATCAAAGGTAAATATAATTTTTACATTAAAATAAGTTTAGTGATTTCTTGTTTTAAGAAAACAAAACAAACCCCAAATAAATCAAACCCAAAAGTAACCCTTCTCTGTCTCTGATCATCTTTTTTACTTGCTCATGTACTTACTTATATACCTTTGACCTCTTCTGGGGAAAAGAAGCCTGAGGGTAGAACTTATTTCTGTCTACAAGTACCTGAAAGGAGGTTATATCGGGGTGTGAGGTCAGTACTTCCTCCCACGCAGCTACTGGTAGTATGAGAGGAAATTGCCTCAGGTTGCACAAGAAGAAGGGGTATGTTTTAGTGGCCATGGAGGTGTTGGGTTGATGGCTGGACTTGATAACCTGAGACATCTTTTCCAACCTTAATGATTCTATGGCTCTATAAAAAGGACAAGTGTGATAGTATTGCTTCAAAGTGCTGATGAATAGTTTCAGTGAGAAGATCAGAAACAATTTATTTTATTTTTTTTAATATTGATGTCTGTCAGCACAGGTCAGGTGAAGGTGCCCAACTGAATTTCATCATGCAATCAAAATACAGAACTAAACGAAACATTGGAAATAACAGCCGTAATAGTAGAAAAGACATATAGAAAAGAATCAACATAGGTAGAAGGTCATTGTCTTGGTCTAGAGAGGGAAAGAGACTCAGTTCTTTTGAAGTCTTTTGAACATACAGTTCAATGTGCTTTCAGTCATTGTCAGGACAGCCTTTAAGACAGAAGCTGAAATAGGTTTCCAACTCCAGTGCATATTATGCCAATTGCTCCAGCATCTTGTATTCTTACAAATCAGTCCATCCTTTGTGTAGGCAATCTTCATGAAGTATGGCTAAATCAAATCCTGTAACCACCTGACACATATTTTTCCTGCTGAAATGTATTTTTACTGTATGCATCTTATAGAGGTACATGCACTAAAAGGGATATTGCACCTGCAACTTCAACTCATATGAACTGGTCATATTAAATCACAAATGGATAGACCACACAAACTAGTCTCCAAATTGAAACTGTGCAACTCTGCAACTCTTAATGGAACAAAATGAACTTCTACAATGGACAGAACATACCTTACTAGTTTGCCTCTAGCTGCTTTCCATTAATTTAATTAGCTTTGTATCTGAAATAACATTTGTGTGGCCTTTATCCCACAAGATGAAATAGTTGTAAAGCTTTCTGTATTTTTAGCTTTCATGGGCTATCAGTGTAGGCAGAATGAAAAGAAGTGTGGTGACTCATGATCTTACAAGTGCGTGAATGGGGTTTTTTTGATTGTTTGTTATGTTGGGGGGTTTTGTTTTATTTTTTTTGTCAGGGTTTTTGTGGGTTTTTTTCTCATTTTTTCATTTTTCTTTCTTCAAAGTTAAATTTGCCGCTGGTGATGTAATGATCACGAGCAGCAGGCATGTGAGAAAATGGCTATGCTGATCCTCACTGTGTGCACACATCCAAGTGCCGGGTTCTGCACACTGACCACAGCAACCCCATGCAGTGCTACAGGCTGGGGGCAGATTGGCTGGAGAGTGGCCAGACAGAAAGGGACCTAGGGGTACTGGTTGATAGTAGGCTGAACATGAGCCACCAGTGTGTCCAGGCGGCCAAGAAGGCCAGTGGCATCCTGGCCTGCATCAGGAACAGTGTGGCCAGCAGGAGCAGGGAGGTCATTCTGCCCCTGGACTCAGCGCTGGTTAAGCCACACTTTGAGGACTGTGTCCAGTTCTGGGCCCCTCAGTTTAGGAAAGATGTTGAGTTGCTGGAACATATCCAGAGAAGGGCAACAAAGCTGGTGAGGGGTTTGGTCTCTCTCTCGAAGGTCTCTTCCAACCTGGTTTATTCTAGTCTGTAAATTGATAGGAAGCATCATCAGAACTGGATTTCTTGTGTTTGCTTGTTGATGGTAATTTTAAGGCATCACCACAATCACCACCAGATTTTTTTTTCCCAAGTGATGTGCAGCACTTCATTAGCCTGTCTTCTTACTGTGGTTTGTAAACTACATTTGTTAAAAACAACAGCGAAATCACACACACACACACACACACACACACACACACACAGATACTCACCCAGTCCTAAATATTGACTTGGGAATTTGGAGGGAGGAATATCACTTCTAAATTTCTCTCTGTGTGTAATCTTTTTTGGTTGGTTGATATGTTTTAGTTGACAGAGGTAATCTTCACATTTAAATTTGTCTCTCTTGTTAGCCATCTGATATGTATTCTAAAACTGTTAGAGAGAATTGCTCTTAGACAACATATTTTCAGTTTGTGAAGAATTTTTTGAGGTTATGAAAGACTTTCATAAATTATAGAATAGAATCATAGAATAAATAAGGTTGGAAAAGACCTCAAAGATCATCAAGTATAATCTGTCACCACAGACCTCATGACTACTAGACCATGGCACCAAGTGCCATGTCCAATCCCCTCTTGAACACCTTCAGGGATGGTGACTCCACCACCTCCTTAGGCAGCCCATTCCAACAGCTAACGACTCTCTCTATGAAGAACTTCCTCCTCACATCTTTTTATGAAAAATTCCATATTTTAAGACTTATGTATAAACACTTCTGCTTTTCAGGATAGTCATAAGGATAAGCATAAAAATCCTTCAATAAAAGCTTTCTTATGACAAAGAACATGATTGAGTGCACCCTCAGCAAGTTTGCTGATGACACCAAGCTGTGTGGTGCAGCAGACACGCTGGAGGGAAGGGATGCCATCCAGAGGGACCTTGACAGGCTGGAGAGGTGGGCACAAGCCAACCTCATGAGCTTCAACAAGACCAAGTGCAGGGTCCTGCATCTAGGTCGAGGCAATCCCAGGCACAAATACAGGCTGGGCAGTGACTGGCTGGGGAGCAGCCTGGAGGAGAGAGACTTGAGGGTGCTGGTGGACGAGAAGCTCAACAGGAGCTCTCAGTGTGCACTTGCAGCCCGGAAAGCCAATCAGATCCAGGGCTGCATCAGGAGAAGTGTGACTAGCAGGTCAAGGGAAGTGATTCTCCCCCTCTACTCAGCTCTGGGTGAGACCCCACCTGGAGTACTGCCTCCAGTTCTGGAGCCCTATTACAAGAGGGATATGGACATGCTGGAAGGTGTCCAGAGAAGGGCCATGAGGATGATCAGAGGGCTGGAGCACCTCTCCTATGAGGACAGACTGAAGGAGTTGGGGCTGTTCAGTCTGGAGAAGAGAAGGCTCCGAGGTGACCTCATTGTGGCCTTCCAGTTTCTGGAGGGGGCCTACAAGAAGGCTGGGGAGGGACTTTTCAGGCTATCAGGTAGTGATAGGACTAGGGGAATGGGATGAAGCTGGAGGTGGGGGAGATTCAGGCTGGATGTGAGGAGGAGGTCTTCACCATGAGAGTGGTGAAGCTCTGGAATGGGTTGTCCAGGGGGGTGGTTGAGGCCCCATCCCTGGAGGTGTTTAAGACCAGGCTGGATGAGGCTCTGGACAGCCTGATCTAGTGTGGGGTGTCCCTGCCCATAGCAGGTGAGTTGGAACTAGCTGATCCTTGTGGTCCCTTCCAACCCTGACTGAAACTATGAAACTATTAATTATTTGTGATGCTTCATGCACAGTGCTACAAACAGTTGCAAAATCAAAAATTTGGGAACAAAAATGTCACATAAGCATGTAAGGGTTTGTTTTTTTCAGTGTAATATCACTTTTACCTAGGAAAGTATCAGAGAAGAAAACTTGAAGCAGCAGGATAATGTCATTCTAACATCTTCTGTATATTGGAAGCTTATATTTAGTGCCATATGGGATGTTTATGTTTAAGGTTAACCCAAAACTATTAAAATGCCTCCGTTTCTTCTAATAAATATACAACAGCAGAACCACTGCAGAATTCAGTGAGTTACATCATCCTATATTTTTTTAGGTGAGATTGCATTGAAAGAGGGGAAAAAAAAATCCCTCTCCATTATCAGGGTAATTAGTACCATAAATTCCTTTATGTCTTCAGTGAAGAAATGGGGTAATTACATTGTGAAATTTCATTTTCCTAAGGGGACAGATTAATTTATGGGCACATGTAATATTTGTTTCAGCACAAGGTTTCCACATTCTGTACATGTACTTCATTATGTGGGAAAGAAATATTTTAAGGCGCACAAGATTATACATGCAGCACAATGTCATTGTGGTTGTTTTTAATTTAGGCAATTTATTTTTAGCAAATCTCTTGGATTCTGACCTTCATTAAGTACACTCTAACCCTTTAAAAAATAGCTTAAAAAACTACTTTACTTTTATTTCTTGAGAGAAGAAAATATTCAGCTTCTAGGTAGATACTAAAGTTCATAAAATATCATTTAAAGTAGCAAATATAGTGGCAGCTTAATTACTACAAAACACTCTGGCTAGGGTAGGGCTATGGTTTATTACATTTTATTTCATAGGACATATACTATGGTAATTGCTAACACAGCTTTATCTTTGTATTATTCAGAGAGTAATATCATATCTGTTAAAGGTTAATAACATTACTATTATTGTTATTATTATTCGTTATTAGCCATTGGGTGATGAGGTCAGGGTGCAGTGTAATGCCCTGGATATCCATGAGGAATTAGTTTGGGACCTGCTGAGCCACTTGGACACTCACAAGTCCATGGGGCCAGATGGGATCCACCCTAGGGTCCTGAGAGAGCTGGCAGATGAGCTGGCCAAGCCGCTCTCCATCATCTTCCTCCAGTCCTGGCTCACCGGTGAGGTCCCAGATGACTGGAAACTGGCCAATGTGATCCCCATCCACAAGAAGGGTCAGTTGGAGGAACCTGGAAACTACAGGCCAGTCAGCCTGACCTCAGTGCCAGGGAAAATGATGGAGCAGATTATCCTGGTGGCAATAACTGCGCACCTGCAGGATGGCCAAGGGCTCAGGTCCAGGCAACATGGATTCAGGAAGGGCAGGTCCTGCCTCTCCAAACTGATCTCCTTCTATGATCAGGTGACCCACCTGGTGGATGTGGGGAGGCCTGTGGAGGTAGTCTATCTGGACTTCAGCAAGGCCTTTGACACCGTCCCCCACAGCAAACTGCTGGCTAAGCTGTCATCTCGTGGCTTGGGCAGCAACACTCTGCTCTGGGTTAGGAACTGGCTGGAGGGCCGGGCCCAGAGAGTGGTGGTGAATGGTGCCACCTCCAGCTGGAGGCCAGTCCTAGTGGTGTCCCCCAGGGATCAGTGCTGGGCCCCATCCTCTTCAATGTCTTCATTGACAATCTGGATGAGGGGATTGAGACAGTCATCAGCAAATTTGCAGATGTCACCAAGTTGGGAGCAGATGTTGGTCAGCTAGAGGGTAGAAGGGCTCTGCAGAGGGACCTCGACCAACTGGACAGATGGGCGGAGTCCAATATGATGGCATTCAACATATCCAAGTGCCGGGTGCTGCACTTTAGCCACAACAACCCCATGCAGAGCTACAGGCTGGGGTCAGAGAGGCTGGAGAGCTGCCAAACAGAGAGGGACCTGGGAGTGCTGATCGACAGCTGCCTGAACATGAGCCAGCAGTGTACCAAGGTGGCCAAGAAGGCCAACGGCATCCTGGCCTGTATTGGGAATAGTGTGGCCAGCAGGAGCAGGGAGGTCATTGTGCCCCTGTACTCTGCTTTGGTTAGACCGCACCTTGCGTACTGTGTCCAGTTCTGGGCCCCTCAGTTTAAGAAGGACATCGAGACACTTGAACGTGTCCAGAGAAGGGCAACAAGGCTGGGGAGAGGCCTTGAGCACAAGCCCTATGAGGAAAGGCTGAGGGAGCTGGGATTGTTTAGCTTGGAGAAGAGGAGGCTCAGGGGTGACCTCATTGCTCTCTGCAACTACCTGAAGGGTGGTTGTAACCAGGAAGGGGTTGGTCTCTTCTCTCTAGCAACCAGCACCAGAACAAGAGGACACAGTCTCAAGCTGTGCCAGGGGAAGTTTAGGCTCGAGGTGAGGAGAATCTTCTTCACCAAGAGAGTCATTCACCAATGGAATGGGCTGCCCAGGGAGGTGGTGGAGTCACCGTGCCTGGAGGTGTTCAAGAGGGGATTGGACGTGGCACTTGGTGCCACGGTCTAGTCATGAGGTCTGTGGTGACAGGTTGGACTTAATTATCTTTGAGGTCTTTTCCAACCTTGGTGATACTGTGTGATACCATCAGTGGAAGTGTTTAGAAAGAGACTGGATGGGGCACTTGGTGCCATGGTTTAGTTGATTAGATAGTATTCAATAACAGGTTGGACTCAATGATCTCAAAGATCAAGCTGGTGAAGGCCTGGAATGGGTTGTCCAGGGAAGTGGTTGAGGCCCCGTTCCTGGAGGTGTTTACGACCAGGCTGGATGAGGCTCTGGCCAGCCTGATCTAGTGTGAGGTGTGTCTGCCCATGGCAGGGGTTTGGAACTAGATGATCCTTGTGGTCCCTTCCAACCCTAACGGATACTATGATAATTCTATTCCAATCTCTTCTATTCTATGGATTGGTTAATAGGTTGGACGTGATGATCTTGAAGGTCTCTTCCAACCTGGTGTATTGTATTTTATTGTATTGTATTGTATTGTAGTCTAGTCTAGTCTAGTCTAGTCTAGTCTAACCTAGTCTATCCTATCCTAGTCTGTTCTATTCTATTCTATTCTATTCTATTCTATTCTATTCTATTCTATTCTATTCTATTCCATTCTATTCCAGCCTAGTCTAGCCTAGCTTAGCCTAGCCTATTCTTCTTATTATTATTCAATCCACTAGATTTTATTGAATACTTTGAACCTTCTCAGAGAGATACTAGTCAATTTGAATAAACTTTTTCTTGCATCTTCTTGTTACACTCAATATGTTTTGAATGGCCAAAAAAAAAAAGTTAAAAAATTACTTTTTATAAATGCAAGAAGGAATTTATTGTTGATGTCATTGAAATCTTATCAATCAAATGAAAAAATCCTTATTAATCTAGATCTGATTATTATAGAAAAAAAGTGAATAGTAATGTATTATAATTGCTGTTCACACACTGCTTACTTTCTACTCCTTTTATTGGTATCACCCTCTGCCTGCTCCTTTGTGGTTTTATATTGGCAGTGACCTTGGGGTTGCTAAGTTGAGTCATTGTCAGCTGAAGTCCTTTGCTATGGGGAATGTGGTGAATGTGTTTATGGCTTCTTCTTCCTTGTTTAAGAGTCCACTTGTAGTCCTCTTTACGTGTTTGCTAAGACACTTTTACACTTTTTTGTTACTTCAGTAATTTACAGTTGTATAAACAAATCACTATATATGATGCTCTTCATGTGTATCAGGTTTAAAAAAAAAAGAGGTCTTTGTTTTTTGTTTGTTTGGGGTTTTTCCCCCAAATATGTTTTGTTCTGGGTTCTGATTACTATATCGGTCCATTACAGGCTTCTTTGTAGCTGTGGAATGTCTAATGGCATCCTTATTTACACATTGGCCACAACAACCCCATGCAGTGCTACAGGCTGGGGTCAGAGTGGCTGGAAAGCAGACAGGCAGAAAGGGACCTGGGAGTACTGGTTGACAGTAGGCTGAACATGAGTCAGCAGTGTGCCCAGGCAGCCAAGTAGGCCAATGTCATCTTGGCCTGTATGAGGAACAGTGTGGCCATCAGGAGCAGGGACGTCATTGTGCCCCTGGACTCAGCACTGGTTAGGCCGCACCTTGAGGACTGTGTCCAGTTCTGGGCCCCTCAGTTTAGGAAAGATGTTGAGTTGCTGGAACGTGTCCAGAGAAGGGCAACAAAGATGGGGAAGGGTTTGGAGTACAAGCCCTGTGAGATGAGGCTGAGGGAGCTGGGATTGTTTAGCCTGGAGAAGAGTAGGCTCACGGGAGACCTTATTGTTGTCTACAACTACCTGAAGGGAGGTTGTAGCCAGGTGGGTGTTGGTCTCTTCTCCTGGGTGGTCAGCAGTAGAACAAGAGGACACTGTCTCAAGCTGTACCAGGGGAGGTTTAGGCTGGATGCTGGGAAGAAATTCTTCATAGAAAGAGTGATTGCCCATTGGAATGGGCTACCCAGGGAGGTGATGGAGTCACCATCACTGGAGGTGTTTAGGAAGAGACTTGATGGGGTGCTTGGTGCCATGGTTTAGTGGATTAGATAGTGTTGTATGATAGGTTGGACTCAACGATCTCGAAGGTCTCTTCCAACCTGGTTCTGTTCTATTCTATTCTAGTCTATTCTAGTCTAATCTAGTCTAGTCTAGTCTATATTGCATTCCTCTAGAACACATCCTGCACAGTGGAAGCTGTCTGTTATTCTCAACCAGGACACCTTGACTCTAAAAGTCCCATTGCTTTCAGTAGTCTTCTGGGCAAGACCACTTGCTGCAGACTCGAACCACTGTTTAAATTCTGGCTTTACTGAGTAGCACAAGAGGTTTCAAGAGTCTAAATATTACCCCAACAGCAGTTGTAAGACCAAATTGGACAATTCCCTTATCGTTAAGTGCACATAAGTAAAACAGATGGTCAGTAGACACAGGGACTTTTCTAAAGAAACACCATGATTTTTCATCATGGAAACTAGTCATTTGTGCACACATTTTTGGCAGTGATCCTGCTTCCTACCTCTTATTCATATAGCTCTACTTCTACACTCCCTCGCTCAGGGGAAGACACCTCAGCAGTATACCTTCTAAGACAGTTTATTTATAAGGGTTAGAGACTTATAAGGTAGCACCATCTGTTTTTGCAGCACCGTGTTTTATTACAATATATTATAATGCAAAAGGATTTTAGCACTTTCCTCAGGTTAGGAGGCAAAATTCACAATTTATCTTGGCAGGAAAATAGTGACCTTCTCTCAGGAGTTGGCTGTTACAGTCACTGTTGGTTAGCACTAAATTGCTGCCCGTCTTGAATAGGTACAATTGATTCCAGGAAAACTTCTCACTGAGAGCTAAGTTGAGTATAAAACTAGAGTACACTTGAGCCAGGCTTATGTGTATGTATCACACTGCATAAACACTGTGTAACCAGCATGCTGCTATTAGTCTCTAAGGGCAATCATTCTGAAGGAAACATTTATGCACTTGTATGCCCTGTCTCCTCCAGGACAGAAATGATAGGATGAATAGTATTTTTGTCTCAGTTTGAAATAGCTTGAAACTATGTATAATGATATGCATAACTGTAACTGTTCTGCTAAGTCTTTTGGCCTTAGTCTGCAAGTGTCAAGGTCTATCACTTCCAAACTATTGTCATGTTGAAGTGGTTAATTGATATTACACTTATCCACAAAGACCTAAGAAGTCAATGCAGAGTTTGCACGTTTAATATTTCATCAAGGGTTTCATCATTAGATTATATTCAGTTAAAGACCCTATCACAATAAAACAGCAGCACTGAGTCAACAAATGCTGAAAGGAATGTTCTAGATTCCTGCTCTGTAAAACACATTAAATAGAATGTAAACAGTACTTCCCCTTTTGGCTGTGTTTGGATAATTAGATCACTGCATTTTTGAGGGAGACCTAAATCAGTGAACATACCATGTTCTTACAGTAGCAGTCTAGACATGCCAGGGAGTGAAATCATTCCCCTAGTCTAGTGTATGTATCCTTCATAAGAGCAGAAACCTGTACTGAGTAGTGTGTGACCTCCAAAGACTTACCAAGACTCCCAACTTTTCTTTGAGTGCAGTGTTACATGTTTTAAAACTGAATGAACAGTGTTGAAATGTATACACCATGAGCTTCAGTCTTCCATAACTTGTAGATCACATGATGCTTAGATAATTTGGTTTTAGACCTACATTGTGACTCATCTTTGGAACAGTACAGCGAGTGATTACAAAGCCTGTGGCTTGGCTGGCTAAGTAGAGTGAATAAAAAGCTAGATGTAAGCTGCCAAAGTCCTCTTGCAACCCAGAAGTCCAAGAGCTGCATCAAAGAAGTGTGGCCAGCAGTCAAAAGAAGTGATTCTGCCCCTCTAGTATTCTCTGGTGGAACTTCACCTGGAGAAATGTATCTAGCTCTAAAGTCATCAGCACCCAAAAGACATGGACCTGTTGGAGTGGGTTTAGAGGAGGGCCACAAATATTACCAGGGGCTGGAGCACCTCTTCAAAGAGAAAGGCTGAGAGAATTGGGGCTGGACAGCCCAGGGATTGGAAGGCTCCAGCGAGGCCTTATTGAGACCTTTCAGTACTATAACAAAGGAGGGGCAGTGTTAAGTGTGACCAGAAAAGGGTTTTTTAAACTAAAGGAGAGAAGTTTTAGAGTAGATATAAGGAGGAATTTCGTACAATGGGGTGGTAAAGCACTGAAAATAGTTGCTTTGGTGATTGTTTGATTCTCCACCATACAATGACCTAAACCACATCCCAGAATAAAGCTTCATGAGAATTTGTCACACAGTGAGATACTTCTAGACAAAAATGCACTTGAATTTTATCTCTACCATTTGTGGCAATCCATCAATATTGAGCAATTACTAATTATGCTTAATAGAATGAAGCTGGAGGTGGGGAGATTCAGGCTAGATGTGAGGAGGAAGTTCTTCACCGTGAGGGTGGTGAAGCCCTGGAATGGGTTGTCGAGGGAGGTGGTTGAGGCCCCGTCCCTTGAGGTGTTTAAGGCCAGGCTGGATGAAGCTCTGGCCAGCCTGCTCTAGTGTGGGGTGTCCCTGCCCATGGCAGGGGGGTTGGAACTAGATGATCCTTGTGGTCCCTTCCAACCCTAACTGAAACTATGAAACTAATATATTTATGAACTATCCACAAACACTCAAAGTCTGAAGAAATTATACCAGAATGGAATTATCTGTGACTATTGTCACAGGGATTATAACTTCTAGCTAGGATATGCTTTTATTTTTTATCTTACAGGTCTTCCTCATCTTTTGAAGTTTCAGCCCTCAGCCAATAATCAGAAAGATAATACATGATCAGGAACACAATATAGTGCTCAAATTCCAAATATAATATCTGATGTGCTATTAACTATGTCATGAGACAATAGCTTGTCTTTAACATTCTGGTATATATGAAACATATGATACACACACACACACAAGTCCTGTAGCTATCATTTCCAAGTTTTGCAGAATTTCACTTTTGACCCTTATTGTGATGGGTTAGTGCCATTCTGGAAACAAACAAACAAAAGAACAAAGCAGGGGGGAGGGCTTGCAGGTACTTTGCACTCCCTGCAAGGCGTTTTCCCCTGGGAAGCTGAGTCTGTTCCACTCCCACCTACCTGCCCAGCTAGGGTATAAAAAGGCAGGACATCGTAGCTTTTAGCCCCTTTTGGCTCCTGCCTCTGCTGGATGAGAGTTACTGCAGCTGCCCTCCTGCTCCTCTGCCACGTGGTCGGACCTGATCCTTCTCCCTACTCCCACACCTCCTCAGAGAAAAGACTGGGTTTGTATTATTCTCTTTTTTTTGTCCCACTCCCATCCATCCTTGTTCCTTGAACTTGTGAACCTTTCCTGTTATTGTTATATATATATTGTTTAAAGACAACTCTTTACCTCTCTAATTCCAAGCCGACTCCAAATCATTGTTTGGTGGATTTGCTCCTTCCTTTTCTCCCCTCTCTGTTGGGAAGGAGTAGGGGGGAGTGGGGGAGAGATTCTCAGCCTTGCCCCCCCATTGAGCTCTTAACTCCCAGTTAAGGCTCAAACCACTACACTTATTTACTCAACCTTTTTTTCTAATCAGCAGAAATAGTTCTACTTCTGTTTCTGCCATGGAATTTTTCTTAGATAAGAAATGTGAATGTGAACTGCAAGAGTGTGACTCAGAAGTGTGGGCTGTATTATCTCAGGAAATGTTCCATAACTCTGAATCCTACTCCCATAATGGAATAACTTCAGACAATTCTGTCATCAAACTTAAGTCAAGATTCTCCATATAGCTTTGCAGAACGATGTTATAGCTAGTTTTATTTTTCATTTGTGTGTAGTTTTACTCAGCCTTTCCTTGCAACACAGAAGTGAGGGAAAGTAACACACATTCAAAAAAATTCTGGGTTGAGAAAAAAAGAGTTCAGATAAGATAAGAGTTTATATAAATGAGATAAACATAACACACAGTTAGCTTAATCTATGTGCAGAAAAAGCACAGAGAAAACAACAACAACTAAAAACCAGCAAGCTAAAACTCTAGCCAGGAGCTACTTGCCCATCCCTGCCTGTCACAGGGGACACAGTCTCAGGTTGTGCCAGGGAAGTTTGGCTCGAGGTGAGGAGAAAGTTCTTCACCAAGAGAGTAATTCGCCATTGGAATGGGCTGCCCAGGGAGGTGGTGGAGTCACCATCCCTGGAGGTGTTCAAGAGGGGATTGGACGTGGCACTTGGTGCCATGGTCTAGTCATGGGGTCTGTGGTGACAGGTTGGACTCGATGATCTTCGAGGTCTCTTCCAAACTTAGCGATACTGTGATACTGTGATACTGTCTGGCTGCCATTGCTGTGGAAGGAAGCCAGTGCCCCAAAACCCCAGAACCCAAAAGCAGCAACCAGAACAGAAAGCCTCTCATTTTACAATCTAAACTTCAAGCTACATAACACTTTCCTCCAGCCAGCACTTTCAGTTTGAAGCTGGCATGAGGCAAGATGGTATGAATAGCAGCAGATTAAACCTCAACCTATAGCTTTTTTGTTTGTTTTTGGTGAAGGCAAAGCTACAGTGTCAAAAGCTCTACATTTAGATTACAGAATCCATAGATTCTTCTTAGTGTTCCAGCTAAGAAGATTGATTTCTTGATTCTTCAAGATGTTCAAGATAAATGTCATGTTAGTATGTATCATTCAGGCACCATCTCAGGGCAAATGCTATGTACACATACCTTGTCCCCACTTTCCTTCTGTTTTCAGTTATTCTTCTTTTCACCTTTAAAAAAGGATAGACAGAATTTGTTAATAGGTCAATCCAAATGATGCCTCTGCTAAAAATAAGACTGTACATGTTTGTTTGGGGATTTTTATGTTTGTTTGGGTGGGTGGGGGGTTTTGGGTTATTTTTATTTTGCTTTTAATTAAAAATAGATTCTACAGCAAAAATTTCCTTATATTTTATATGTTTTGACTGGAAGGTGAAGAATGTTAGAGGCTGAAACTGCTTTCAACAAAGGCCTGATTGTATGTGATAGTCAAAACAATCTGCAGAATCCTTATTGACTAGTGGGTCTAGATTTCTTGAACTTCTGTAAAATTTTTTTGTGGAACTCTGCCTAAATGGGGATGAAAGTATCATGAATAATGATAAGATTAAGTCTATTTCACTAATTTAGAATCATAGAATCAACAAGGTTGAAAAAGACCTCAAGGATCATCAAGTCCAACCTGTTACCCAAGACCTCATGCCAAGTCCAGTCAAGTGCCACGTCCAGTCCCCTCTTGAAGACCTCCAGGGATACCAACATCTTTGTGGGTGCCATGGACAGTGGCCTTGAGTGCACCCTCAGCAAGTTTGCTGATGACACCAAGCTGTGTGGTGCAGCAGACACGCTGGAGGGAAGGGATGCCATCCAGAGGGACCTTGACAAGCTGGAGAGGTGGGCACAAGCCAACCTCATGAGCTTCAACAAGACCAAGTGCAGGGTCCTGCATCTGGGTCGAGGCAATCCCAGGCACAAATCCAGGCTGAGCAGTAACTGGCTGGAAAGCAGCCCTGAGGAGAGAGACTTGGGGGTGCTGGTGGATGAGAAGCTCAACAGGAGCTCTCAGTGTTCACTTGCAGCCCAGAAGGCCAATCAGATCCTGGGCTGCATCAAGAGAAGTGTGGCCAGCAGATCAAGGGAGGGGATTCTCCCCCTCTACTCAGACCTGGTGAGACCCCCACCTGGAGTACTGCCTCCAGTTCTGGAGCCCCTATTACAAGAGGGATATGGAGGTGCTGGAATGGTCCAGAGAAGGGCCACGAGGATGATCAGAGGGCTGGAGCACCTCTCCTATGAGGACAGACTGAAAGAGTTGGGGCTGCTCAGTCTGGAGAAGAGAAGGCTCCCAGGTGACCTCATTGTGGCCTTCCAGTATCTGAAGGGGGCCTACAAGAAGGCTGGGGAGGGACCTTTCAGACTATCAGGTAGTGATAGAATTAGGGAGAATGGAATGAAGCTGGAGGTGGGGAGATTCAGGCTGGATGTTAGGAGGAAGTACTTCACCATGAGAGTGGTGAAGCCCTAGAATGGGTTGTCCAGGGAGGTGGTTGAGGCCCCATCCCTGGAAGCGTTTAAGCCCAGGCTGGATGAGGCTCTGGCCAGCCTGATGTAGTGTGGGATGTAGGTTCCAACCCCCCCATGGCAGGTGGGTTAGAACTAGATGATCCTTGTGGTCCATTCCAAACCTGACTGATACTATGATACTATGACTCCACCACCTCCCTGGGCAGCCCATTCCAGTGGCCAACAACTCTCTCAGTGAAGAACTTTCTCCTCACCTGTCCTGAAAAACTCTTGGAATCATTGATTTGCCAACTTGTGTTAGGTAGAAATGAGACTATGAGTGGGATAGTGAGTACCACTGTCTTTATCCTTACTGTTATTGAAACCAATATGTTTTACAGAGTTAGAAAACAAGAATATTAATGCATTTTTTGGGTTTGTGATATTTTTCAAGATATTCTGTCAGATTCATTTTCAAAACAAGCAATATATAAAAACTGTATGCAAGACAATGTACTCATAGTATCATAGTACAGTATCAGTCAGGGTTGGAAGGGACCACAAGGATCATCTAGTTCCAACCCCGCTGCCATGGGCAGGGACACCTCACTACATCAGGCTGGCCAGAGCCTCATCCAGCCTGGGCTTAAACACCTCCAGGGACGGGGCCTCAACCACCTCCCTGGATAACCCATTCCAGGCCTTCACCACTCTCATGGTGAAGAACTTCCTCCTCACATCTAGCCTGAATCTCCCCACCTCCAGCTTCATTTCAATAGCTTCTTTTGTATGCTCTATCAGATTGGTCAAAATTACTATAGATGTGCTATGAAGGAATTCCTCAGTTATATTCTGGAGACACTCAAGCAGGGTATTAATATCAACTGAAGCATCAATTGAAGCCTACAAAGGAGAAATTTAAAACAAAATGTTGAAATGTTTTACCAGTTTGCTGTATAATTTAAGGTGAAGAGACTTGTTTATTAGTAAAAGAAGGGTCCAATGACAGCAAGTGCTGGCAGTGTAACTTACAGCACAATTCCTAAAAAATCAAGAAGGTATTTAAATTGTTTTTTCCCTATTACTTCCAGATATTTCACAATGACTGCCCACCCCTGGACATCCCCTGATTTAACTGGATTTTGTGAAGTGTAGATTGTGCAGCAAATTCTACTCTTTTTCTGTATCATTAAAGTGATTAAGCAAACTCAGAGACATTGTATTGCTGCTGTTCAAGATAACATATACTTGAATGTTCAGTCATCTTTTGGACAAGATCCAAGGAATTCCTCTGATATCACTGAACTCAAAGACATGTGTATACATTACTAAATAAAACTGGCAGGGAGTTCAAGAATGAACAGAGGCACTTTGTTGTCAATATTACTAAATTGTTAGAACAGCCTCTGTTACAGTTTAGGGTGCTCTGACTAGTACTCCTCCAAAAACTGCCAATTGCTGTTCAGGAACTGGGACAACCTGGAGATTGTTACAGCCACATGGGGGCTGATCTCTTCTCCCAGCCAACCAGCACCACAAGAGGACATAGTCTCAAGCTGCACCAGTTAAGGAGGGAGAAATGTAAGAAAGAAAGTTGTTTAATCTTAGAAATCACAGAATCACACAATGTTAAGGGTTGGAAGGGACCTTAAAAGATCATCTACTCCAATCCCCCTGACAGAGCAGGATCACTTATACTGGATCATACTGGAACACATTCAGGCGAGTTTTGAGTATCTCCAGAGGAGGAGACTCCACAACAATCCCTGGGCAGACTGTTCCAGTGGTCTGTCACCCTCATCTATTTTTCCTCATTTTTAAATAGAACTTTCTATACTTCAACTTCCACCCATTGCCCCTTGTCCTGTCTCATGGCATCACTGAGAATAGCCTCACTCCATCCTCTTGGCACTCACCCTTTACATATTTATAAACATAATAAGGTCACTTCTCAGTCTCCTCTTCTCCAAATTAAAGTTACCCAGCTCCCTCAGTCTCTCCTTAATCATTTTTGTGGCTCTGTGCTGGACTCTTTCAAGCAGTCCTTCCTGAACTGGGGCCCAGAGTGGACACAATATTTGAGATGCAGCCTCACCAGGGGAGAGTAGAAGGGGAGGAGAACCTCTCTCAACCTACTAACACACCCCTTCTAATACACCCAGAATGGCATTGTCTTTCCTGGCCAGAAGAGCACATTGCTAGCTCATGATCAGCCTTCCATTCACTGGGAGATGCAGGTCCTTTTCCCCTTCACTGTTCTCCAGCAGATCAGTCCCCAGCCTATACTGATGGATGGGGTTTGTTTTTTCCCATGTGCAAGACTCTGCACGTGCCCTTGTTGAATTTCATTTAATTTCTCCCTGCCCAACTCTCCATGTTATGTGACTGTTTAAAACATGTTAATTATTTAAAATGAAAAAAATTATGCTAATTAACTTCATAGCATACTGAGTTTACTATAGTTCCTTTAATTTATGGTGTCAAAATACATTGCTCCAGGGCAGGAGAACCTTCACAGATGACTGTATACTTGTTAATTTGATGGATCTCTAAAAAGGATTTTCCAGGATATTGATAAAGGGCACACCTTGGAAGACAATTAGACAAAGAAATTGAATTGTTTCTGAGTTTTGATTGCATTTTTTTCCTAATTAAAAGAAATCACAAAATCTCTGAAAAATATCAGGCATTGTTATAGATGCAATGCCATTTAACAGTTCAGTAGGTTTTATTGCCTTAACAGTGCATGTGTGCT